>OU026153.1:74593813-74689827 GCA_907269105.1 Volucella inanis
TTCACATTGGCATCGAGTTGGCTGTTATAGAACAGTCTCTTTGTAAGGGCAAAAGCACCTCTGGCTCTAGCCAGAGCAAGGTATC
This sequence comes from Volucella inanis, assembly GCA_907269105.1. Classification (NCBI taxonomy): domain Eukaryota; kingdom Metazoa; phylum Arthropoda; class Insecta; order Diptera; family Syrphidae; genus Volucella; species Volucella inanis. The sequence goes on from OU026153.1 coordinate 74,593,899, forward strand.
TGACTATATTTCGACAAGCAAGTGGCTGCCGGTGTTGCCCCACGATCGAAAACTTTCGCCAATTTTTTGTGGTATCCCTAGAGGCCTCAGACAAAGGCGTCCTAAACAGAATGGTTTCCGACTTCTGAAAGTTGATTTTCAACTTCCAGTCATCGCAATATCGCTTAATTTTGTCGAAGTCACTTTGCAAAAGTATATTAATGACCTCAATCTTTGGACCTGATCTGTATGCCATTAAGTCGTCTGCGTACGCTATGGCATAGTTAAATGAACCTATCAGATCACTTGTGTAAATGTTGAATAGGATCGGCGAATTTACCGCACCCTGTTGCAGACCGTTTTTAATATAAAATGTTCTACTAGAAATCACATCGCCATTTTTCACGATGAACTGTCTATCTGTTAACATGTAAAGAATATACAGAAGTGGTTTACTAATGCCCAGTCTGTTCAGCTTGAAGAAGAGTCCCTCTTACCATACGGTATCGAAGGCTTTTTCCAAGTCAATCAGGCAGGCACCAGTACACTGGTTTTTGCATTTGTTCCATTGGATATCAGAAACCAGTTTAGACGCTGCATGAATGACATCATGCCCCGCCTTGAAACCGAATTGATTATCCGGAACTATATTTTTGTCCTCAACCCACAGGACTCTATTGATCACCTTCTCAAAAACCTTACTGATATTTGGAAGAAGACTGATCGAGCGGAGATTCGCTGGATTGGATGTGTCTTTATCCCTTTAGGGATTGGATGTACCACCGCAGTTTTCCAATGCGCTGGATAATGGGCATTATTAAAGAGGGTGGTATAAAGGTTCACCGCTTCTAGTGGGAGATGTCTAAGCACAATGTTCGGTATTTCATCGGTTCGAACTGATTTCTTACTTTTAAGTGATTTGAAGATCGTTTGAAGCTCTTCCCTTGAAATGAACGGGGGTAATACCCTATCGTCGGCGATGACATTATTTGCCATATTCTCGACACTGAACTGAATCGCCAGTTCACTATTTCATTTCGAAGGTAGAAATTGTGCACGAGGACTCGACTTTCCAGGTCATGGTCCGGGCCAATGATGTCATTCGCCTTGTACACTTCCTGGAAAGTTGCTCCTATAGCCTCTATCTTCTCCTGCGGATCCTCGATCACAAAGAAGTTGTCGTCATCAACGGCCTCATTTGGATCGAAGCCTGCTGCTAAAAGTAGATGTTCGTTGTTCGTCGTTCGGGCGATTTTAAGACATGGAAGGTGGTTTTGATTTTTCCTCCGAAATATTTTATTTATTTGCGGGAACATATTCGGGTTGCTGGTGTTTACAGCCCGAATTTTGTTGTTCCAATAAAAAGTTACAGATTTTCTGTAATTTTCTTTTATTAATGTTTGGAGGTTTTTAATCGACGATTTCAGTGTCATAATCTCCGGGTTATGTCTATCAGAAAATTGTCTGTACAAGGTTTTTAGTCTTGACAGTAGTCTACTTTTACGTCGGTGCAGTGCGTCAATAGTTGCGTTGCGGAATAAGTTTTCGTTGTCAGTGTGTTGATTGGACGGTGGGTAGAGTGAATTCGAGTAAAGTAATGCTCTAGTCATTGTTCTGGAGAAGTGTGTCCAACGCACCTTACTATAGTTGTAGGAATGCCTTTGAACAAAATCTTCCAATTCCGCATTTTCGTTCGGAACGGTTATTTCGGTAGTAAGACCACAATGGTCACTGTCATACACAAAAGTACGAAGACAGTTCACAGTTTGTTGGTTAGTGCAAGTCAGATGTATTCGTGAGTCGAACAGCAGGAGACCCAAATAGGACGAAAATAGGAAACGACGGACTATCCGTCGCCTTAAGGCTGAGTCGATACATTATACTGTGCTGACCCCACCGATTGAATAGCAGGTTCCCTCTAGTATTTGGTGTATTATTTCCCCAATCACTATATTTGGCGTTGAAATCTTCGCTCAATCCTAATCAGTGAATTAACATTCACTGCAAGGATCTTTAGGGTTTGCTCCGCCATGTACGTACCCATTACGACTGGCGGTGCGTTAGTCGCGGCAGCAATGCGTAGATCCACGCGCGTAGCTTGTTCGGTTATCTGACGTTGAAACTGAGCCATCTGCCCCTGGATAGAGAGCAAGATAGCTAGCATGTCAGTTCCGGGTTCCGGTGCTTTAGGCGCTGGAGCCTGAGAAGCAACCTTTGCTTGCTATGCCATGTTCCCCCTACCTGCCGCCATTTGGCGTAGGTAACTTGGGAAGTAACGGCTGGTGTTTAAATTTGAACTGGTAGACGCGTAACTTCCACCTTTTGCTGCCGAGACAGATTTACTTTTTTTATGTACTGGAATTTGTGACAACCCCGATAGTTTGCGGTGTGTCCCGTATTCTTACATAAAACGCAAGAGAGTTGGCTTTTTTCTGACGCTCCATCCCTACCCAGAGCGCATTCTTCTGATTTGTGGTTCTTACCGCACTTGACGCATCGAGGCTGCATTTCGCAGTTCAACGCGGCGTGCCCGAACCTGTGATAGCGAACACATTGCAACATGTTATCTGTCCGTTTTACTTTTTCCCAGTGTACAATCTGGTAGTCTATGACTTTAATACTCCTTAGACCATCCAGTTTGCTATCGGGAGTTAGCTGAACCAGAAAGAATAGTAGTTTCCGTTTCTCCATTTTGGCTTTGGCTATAGTGAATGGCTTGACTCCTACGAATTTGAGTCCGTCGCACTCTTTCTCTTTGAGCAGCTTTAAGAGCTTCTCCGGATCAGTAGACCGTTCTAATCCTCTCAGCAGCATTGTTTGCAGCTTTTGCCCCTTCGGGGTGAAGGAGAAGAACTCCGTCGTTGAATCCTTTAACAAGGTTTTAATATTATTATAGCGCTCCACTGTATTGCAGTGGATTGCATTCCTATCTACACTAAGTCTTTTGATAAAGAAATTGGAGCCTATGGCCGACTTACACAGTTCAATTGTGTCCTTTAGTTCCATCCTAAAAGTATTTATAGGTGGAACCCTTTGTTTTCGCTGTTGTTTTTGCTGCTTCCACACCATCCGACACGTATGGGTATTCATAGTGTTCCGACTCAGCTACTGCCATTCTTGAAGTTGTTGGCGGCTCTTCCCTTACTTTACCAGGCAGCTTTTGTTGTAGCTGCTGTTTTTGTTGTTGTTGTATTTGGGCCTGGTTTTGCGGTTTGATCGTCCGATGACAACATGCCCGCTTTAGGAATAGAGGACCGCCCACTAGCACTCATGTTCCTATAAAACACTTTTGTGGTATATGTTTATTTATTTATTTTTTTTTTTTTTTGATTTTTTAAAATAAAAGCACTCTACTTTCTCAGAGATCGAACCCAAGACCCCTGGGTTTTAGGTAACAACCACTTTGATGCGAGGTATCCACGGTTACCGAAATCTTTGGAATTTATTATTTTTTTTTGCACACTTATTCGTTTTTTACACTTGTAAAGCCGAAACACGAAATACGTTTGATCTCCGCGGAGGTCTATGAACGACTGACGGGAACCGATGCTTTAAGTGTGGCGAGGCCGTTGACATAGTAGAAGCTATAACTAAATAATTGTTGGTACCTAATTCTCTGAAGGGACTTTTTTTAATACTTGAACTTGACAGTATTCCTCTGTATTTATTCAGTTTTCCGATAGTTTCAGAATGCTGTTTGACTGGGGGGAGCATCTCCCATATCTGTGATCTGAAAACGAATGTTCAGTCAATACCATTCACTTCGTTTGTATTTAAGTGAAGTTGTCTGAGATAAAAGTGATATTAAGTACTTCCTATCAGTTTCTTGTTATAAAGGTGGGCTCATTGCCAATATTGCAAACAATGAGGTTAGTACTTAAAATATAATATAAAAGTGACAAATTGTTAGACCTTAGCGTCGCTTCCGATGACGAGGCCAGTTGTTTGCCTTCCAGCTTCCAGTACCACCCTTTCTAGGTTATCACCAGGGAGAGGGCCTACCTGATCGTAGCCAAGATACACTGATGCCAGCAGATAGGAGGCTTTGGCAGTGTCTAGTTTGGCAACGGTTTAGTCTTTAGTAGGGGTCGTTAGGAAGTAAAAATACATTAAGGGTACGCTTCACTAGTATACAAAAACTAATCTTTTCTTTGTCCTTTGTATAAAGTGGAGCGTATAAAGGTGTCCCAAGTTCACTAACCATGCCTTCCACGATCCATGGTTCCTGGATTAGGAACCGCGTTTTTGGAAGTGCGGCTGAAGCCTTTTTTGAGTGGTAGAGATTATTCTGGAGAAACTGTATTATTGCTACAATTTCCCAGAGTGTTCTCAATAACGGTTTTATTAGAGTCTTCCGATTCCGAAGATGAGCTCAAGAGCTCTTTTTATATCGTCGTCGGTTTCCATTTCCGATAGAGTGTCAGGAGAGGAGACCGACGGCTAGATAGTCGCTTTGGATGAATTAGAATGGTCGCTGTCCATTACAGGAAAGGATATCGACGCTCCCAGATCAAAAACTGAATTCGAATTTTCGTTTAAAGAAGGAGAAGGTTCTTATCAGAATCCAGTTCAATCTTTTTGTAGACCCTAAGGTGTACTGCCTCGAATCCAAACCGAATCATGCCTTTTGTCTGCGCTAGAGGTTTAAGGAATTCCTTATTGATCACAATCAACTTGCATCTACCGTATAAGAACTCCTTAGCTCCTCCTGTTTCGCGGCTTTCCAGATCTCCATTATACTTTTTGGAAAAGATCGTTCTGCTGGAATCCAGACTTCGAGCACGACTTCGAGCCTAGGGGTACCGGCCTCGGGTTTTGTTTTTTTGAGGATTTATCCATAATACAATAGATTCCATGAGTAGCGGTAAAAGGGTGATCCATCTATACAGAGATCCGCTATATACAGATAAGGCTATGTAATCCTAAGGTCACCAGGTATCCGGATACTCCATTTGCGACTGAGCTATTTTTACAAATGCTGGGACAACAGCCAGGTTGGTCATCGGCACGGGTCGTATGACACCTCGATCCAGCCCAGTAGAAAAAGGATTATTCGGTGGTTAGAAGGAAATGGATCTCTAGATCCATTGACCTTACTTTGCCCCTACATCGACATCAACAAGATCGATGCTCTTGTAAGGCTGGACGGATTTAGACATTGCAGGAGTCTTCTTCTACAACGACTTAAACGATCTCAATAATACAGACGTTAACAGTCTTTTGCGCTTCATCGTAAGCTCAAATTGGTTCCGTGGGTAAGAGAATCATAGATCCACATGGCAGCACAACGGGCCAAAAGGCCTTAGTGGGTTGGTTTTCCAACCGCCACTCTAACCTAACTTAACCCAAATGTATCTATCAGACAGTTGGAAATTCTCGGCTTTAGACTACAAAAATTAAATCTGTTATCAGCAAAAACTAAAATATCTTTGCCAAGGAAAAGAAACAAATGTCTAACTACCTTCTTCACACATAAGGAATCCATATGCTACTGTAACAACACAAACCGATTGATGAATGAATTACGGATCACTTACAGAACAAACGAATGGCGTCTTTTTATTGATGGATCTTAAACGAGTTTAAAAGCAGTTCTTCTAAATAATGATTTCGAATATCTCTCTATACCTGTAGCAAAGTCAATCACTTTAAAAGAAGCTTACGATACTATACAATTTATATTAAATTTAATAAAGTATAGAGACTCAAGTTGGAAAGTTTGAGCTGACTTAAAAGTGATAGCTTTGGTACTAAAACTACAGGGTGGCTTAACAAAGTATTGCTGCTTATTGTCTACGTGGGACAGTCGAGCTACAGAGAAACACTACTTTTTAAAGATTGGCCAAGGATATCGGAATTTTTTGCTGGACAATCAAATGTCAAATATTCACCCCTGATTGAGCCAGAGTTGTTCTTCTTCCACCTTTACATATAAAGCTGGGCTTAATGAAGAATTTTGTAAGAGGTGGAACAACGTTATCGAGGTCGGTGGGATGCAGTCATGTTAATGAATTACTGCGGGTTTTTCATACGAGAAGATTCAACAAGTCGCAATCTTTAAAGCTGAATAATAGAATAAATGTTTTATAATAAATAAATATAAATGTTTTAGAATGTATCAAATTAGTTTACCTTGTTGAGTTCCCCTTTGATAAAGGAATATCTTATTTTACTAATGTTACAAGTTAAAGATATTGGCATCGCAACATGTAAAAAATACCACCGGCCGGAGCTCGTGGCGAACAAACAACTGTTTGTTAAATAAAACGCGTGTTTCGATAATATTGTACAATATAATACAATAAAAAAGAACTAAACTTAAAGTCCAGCTTATTCTACTCTATACCTTCGTATCGTTGCATTCGGTGTAAAGCGCGTGCAAGGGCTTTGGGTTGCATCAGCAGTTTCCTAGTTCGAGTCGTGGAATACAATTGTTCATTTCCGCCACACGCTTCGTGTAACTGCGACTTACTATACGTTGGGTGATGAAATGCAATGTTATCAATTGCATGTACAAAGTCAAGATGACTTCTCATCTTTCGATTTGTGGAATCGTGACACGTTATCTCCCCCCCATTTAAGAAACTATGTTCCGTAGATCCTGCTGATATTGGGATGATCTGGAATGACGAGGCTCCATGCTTGACATTCGTATCGGCGGTAAATAGAGCTTCCTTTCGCAGCAATTGTCAGGAAGATTGTTATATCCATGACTTTAGATAGTTTGATCCAATTGGTAATGTTACTTAGTCGTTTAATGCTTCAAAGTTTGATGATTTCTGCAGTATTGGTACGATATATGCATGATGCTTGTCGTCCTTTTAACAGTCGAGCAATACATTCATCTTCAATGACTTTCTTCAGGGGGTTTTGTTCCCAGACGGTCAAATTAGTAATGGTGAGGCATTTGGGATTAACACCATGATAGATTGACCTGCCTTCCATTGAAAATCGTTGCTCTTGTTATCAAAAAACACAAACAAATACCAAGAAAGCTTGGAGATAAACAAGACATGCAAAAACATAATGTCGTTTGTAAAAAAATGACGGGATTCCATATTGGAGCGTTTCGACTTTATTTGCATAGGGCAGCGTCTCAAGTTCGTTAATCAGCCTGTTGAACACTTCCCAGTCTAGTAGATTTGTATTGACGATGCCGCTCTTTGCCATTTGGCAAGCCCTCATCACTTCATTGGTTTCTTCTTTGATGATAATGATTTCGTTAATTATATCTTTTTCGAACCTAGCCTTGCTTGATGCCGCTACTTGGTTTTTGAAACTTTCGCTGACCCAGTTCATTTTTCTCGTTATTTCCTTAGTTATTGGACGAACCCTCTCGTTGATACTTTATTGCTGGTGGTTCCTTTCAATCAGATCTTTCTCACTTTGTAGAACCTTATCCCAGTCAGTTGCGTCAGAGTTTCCAGCCAGCCATTTCCAGGCTGAGCCGATTAAGTTGATAGATCTCGACTTCTTTGTCGGCTTTCCTTTTAGTAGATTGGTGCGTTTTCTTATCTAATCTTTTTCGTTTCCAGCTTAGGTATTTCACTTGTACGGGGTCATTGATTTTTTTGAGTATATCTTCAAGTTTCTGTGGATTGTATTAGTCTAAAATGTCCATCGAAGATTCAGGCCTTACCATCCCTGATTGAATTAACTTTCGAATGGTACTACAAAATGTGGAACCCTTGCACAGGATTTCCTAGTAACATTTTAGTAAAACTGCACATAAAAGTGATAATGATTAAATTTAAAGTTAACATTTATATTGGACATAAATTTGTATTTTCAAAATATGAAAATTTACTATGTTGTTATATTTTAGATATAAAATAGATATTTACATATTTACAAAATTAAATATACATTTTATTGTCAAGCAGTAAATTCAATTTACAATGTTGGCTGTACGTATTGTTAAAGGTTTTTCTTTACTCTTTCTTAATAATCCTTAAATTGGTAATGTTGTTATCAGAGGTTAAAATGACAACTGAAACTAATTTCTCAGCAATAATTCATTTATCAAAACTTCTATTTAATGGTGCGAAATTTGTGCAATATGTGTCTATCTGTAGTAATTAAATAAGTGCTGGCGTGAAATTATAATGTGTGCGTAAGTATGACATTATAAGTTTCAAATTTGTGCTTTGTGGATTTTGGGTCCCGTAGTTGTGACCACTGTTACCTTTTCATCCTTTTCCAGGCTAATGCTTGCCTTGGATTATGCTTGTGAATCTTTTAGAATTTCGCCATTTATTGGCTAATTCCTGTTTATTTCTGCAGTGTAGCCCTATGGTCGACATTAGTTTTAATTTGAAAGTTTACTAGATTCTGAAAGTTTATTTTGGAAGTTCGGTTGAAGAAGATATCGGATAGCAAGATAGCAATGTTTAGAAATTCCCTCAAATTCAAGTCTTTGTATTCTGCCTTTAGACAGCGGTAAATTTCCAGAATTGTAGAGTGAAACCTCTCAACCTGTCCATTTACTTCACTCCGGTTTACTAGTGTTTGATATGTTTGTATGTCCAGCATCTTCAAAAATTTCAGTATGATTGGACTGAGGAAACTTCTTTCATTATCAGTCACTATCATTCTCGGGACGGTAAAGTAATGCAACTTGTTTCTTAGGTATAGCGATGATCAATTTTTTATGTGAAGGAGCTTTGCGAATTTAGAGAATTTGTCGGTACTGCTCATAAATTTTTAATTCTGGATCTCTTTATATCAATATATTTCGCAAGGCAGGTAGACACATGAGTCTTTTGGAGTTGCGGAGAGAGATATCCACTAAGTCTGTAATACTTGTTTGCCATGCAGATTTCACAAGTTTTAGTATACTGCGTGATCAGACTATTCATCCTCGGGAAATAATACTTCTCTAAGATTTGTAGCCAACATTCCTTTTTCGTCGGTTGCATAATTCCCTTCGGTCTTATCAAGAGTCCTTGAGATGTATGCAATTGATCTGTCGTTCCCGCTCTCGTCTTGGGATAAAACTGCTCTCTATTGTTCGAAGCGTCAGTCGTTGGATTAAATGGTTTTTGAAAATCAGCCAAGTCAAGGATTTCTGCAGACGTTGAGAGAATTATCAAATCATTAAAGGTTTTAAGTGCTTCATCATTTAAATTGATTTGAACACGAATAGATTCATTCGCTTTCAGTCGATAGGCTTCCTATCTTTCCATAATCGCGAATAAATTTCATGTAATGAGATGTTAAACCTAATTAAGATTCTCTGGGAGCTTGATTTTTTTGATCCCATGAATCTTTTTAGTATCCGGCTTGATGCCTTCAGGAATAATTTAGTATCCCAGAAACTCCACTTCAGTATGCATAAAGTGCGTCTTTTCTAGGTTTACCTTTAGGTTTGCTTCTTTGAGTCTGACCAAGATGGTTTCGAGATTCCTCAGATGATCTTTTTCACAATTATCAAAAACGATTATGTCATCGATGTAGGGATATCAAATTTTGGTATTATAAGGCTTTAACACATCGTCTATCATGCGTTGAAATATAACAAGAGCATTTTTCAGCCCAAAGGGTAGTCTGAAGGATTCGTATTTGCCGTTCAAGATTGAAAAAGCAGTCTATGGAATGTCTGAGAGTTTTATCGGTATCTGGTGAAACCCAGAAGTCTGGCCGAGAGTTGTAAAGAATTTAGCTTTACCCAGACTGGGAAGAGTGGAATTGATGTCTGGGATAGGATATGTGTCTGAAATAGTCGCCTTGTTCAGCCTTTTAAAGTCGGTGACCATTCGATACTGTTTTTCGTCATTTGGATTTTGTTTTTTGGGAACCACCTAGATTGGCGAATTATAAGGGCTTCTAAAAGGTTGAGTTATGAACTCTTCAAGCAACTTAGCTATCTCTTTTTCCACCTCTCCTCTTAGGCAGGCGGGATCGAGATAGCTTTTAGTATATATGGGTTCATCGGTACTTGTTCTTATGTCGGCAAGGACGCAAGTGTCAACTACTACTCTCGCGTCAATGGGACCAAAAAGTAAATCTTACTTCGTTATAAATTCATATAGTCTGGCTTTCACGTTTTCAGATAGTTCGGGATCTATTATTGACTTTTTTTCTACGGATAAGTTTTCCTTGAAAGGGATTTTAATATTATGTTTGAAGGTCAAGTTTTTTTTTCGATCTATGAGTGCCTCCTATAATACCCTCAAGGGAATTATTCATCTTATTCTGAGATACGTATTTTACCACCGGCTGACTTAATACTAAAAGGTTTTTCAAGACTAATTGTTGATTGTTTTATTCGACCGCTATTAAAATTTTTGTTTGCTCCTGTATCTATAAGGAACATTAAGGTTGCTCCATCCCGTGTAACATATTCTATATATGGTACGCTAAATGGGCGTCCTACATAAAATTTAGTACATAGCTTGTTTTTTTAGCATTAGTTTTTAGGTATTTTTCCACTGCTTTGTCTTTGAGAGTAATGGTGTTGAAGAGTCTTTGATGTTTTTAAGGGTGATTATCTGACCTTGCTCCTCTTTTTAAAGAATTCTTGTTTTTTGGGCGATTGGCATAATCTACTACATAATCTACTGAACGATCCACCTCCATTTTTTCGTGAGGTTTAGGACCTACTCTCGGAAAGAGCGTGCCTCTGACCACTGGCATGTCGTCGATTAGGGTGGTCCCTCTTGTGAACGAAAGGTTTGTTTAACGGGGGAACTAATCGTATTTGGGCCAGTGTTGGGGTAGATCGAATGATTTCTAAAGTTCAACTATTTCGCGATTGAGATGATGAAGATGGTTGTGTATCGGTTTGAAAATTGCTTTGAATTTTTTGGGTAATTTGAAGTGAAAAATGTGCTCGAGGTAATGTTTGTGGTTTTTTTATGTAGGGAGTAAGAAGTTGCATACTTAGACCTTACAAAAGGTAGCGGCGCTTTGAGAGGCACTTACTGCTTTGTCCAATGTGTCTACACCCCCTTTACATTTGTTATAATCCAGAATTATATCTGGCCTTTTATTCGAACGATCACTTACTTTTGAGTCATGATGTAAAGTACTTAGTAGATTTACAGATTTATATTTTTTCGGAATGTAAGATACGAGAGTAGTATTCTCGGTAAATGCAAAATTAGATGAATATATTTGTCTTCATTTTATACCATATTTACTATTTCTGGTGGTATTTTAGGCTTGCTTTTGCATATTGTTCCTACTATTGTAATTTGTCTCTCCAGTAATTTTTATGCCAATTGATGAGACGTGAAAAAGTTATAAATTTTCAACATCACTAAAATCACTGTCTGATATATAGTAATGCACCTTTGAAATTGTGTGGGTTATAATAACCTCAACAATTCATTCTCGTTTCCCTCTCTTTGAGCATAATTCCGTATTCTAAATATATTATTCAATATTTTGAATCGAACTATCCCGCGACACGTAACTAACAAGAAGAAGTTTTTCTCCGGAAATCTGATAAAAAGGGTACAAATGCACAAGGCAAAGATTGATAATACATACAAAATCTCAGCTGAAACAACAATATGCTGGTTGTGTCATAAATGATTAAAATTGAGTAGGTAATTAGAAATCAAAGCAAACTGCAAATACCGTTCGATTCATACGTTGGGTCAAATTTGACCCGAGGGACGCAAACGTAAAAAAGTTGATACGTCGCAAAGTTCCTAATATTTTTTTATAAAATTATACGTAATTTTATTCAGCTCAACACTTTGGAAAAAGTCAAGAAATATCAAGTCCTTCAAAAATTTTGTCTTAGAGAAAACGTAATTTCTTCCTTAAAATGGGTCAAAAATGACCCGAGGACCGTAGAAAGGTTAAAGAGGTCGAGCTAGAGAAGAGAGCTTCCACTGAGGAACAATCGGTCGCTGAGTCAGTTATAGATATTAATTTTCAATTAGTAATCAGTAATTTATAAAATCAATTACAATCCAGAAGCGGAGGTGAAGGTGAAACCCTATGATTCCAAAACGAAAATGAATATAACTGATGACACACCTTTCTATTGTATGTCACGAAGGCTTTTCTATTCCTATATGGGGGCAATTGTTAACAATCTGTTGGCAAAGGGTATAATTAGGTGTAGTAATTCGCCATATGCATCGGTAACAGGGTTAGTTAGGAAGAATAATGGGGAGGGTAGACTTTGATAGATTATAAGTTGGTTAACAAAAAACAGTTCGGGATAACTGCGCAATGCCATTGATAGAGGATTGTTTGGAATGCTTGGAGGGAAAGAAATACTTTACTTGAGGAATGGGTTTCACCAGATACAGATGCATAAAGATTCTATCAAATACACGTCATTTGTAACACCTTTATATCAATATGAATATAATAGAATGCCGTTTGGGCAATCTATTTATCTTTTTATAAATTTATAATATTTTACGGTACTTTATGGACTCTGAAAAAATAGTTGTTTTCATCGACGATATTACTATCGCCACGATAGATTTTAGCACTCATGTAACGGAACAGTATTGACAGAAGTCCTTAGGTGGTTATACGAAAAAGATTTGGAACTTAATATGAGCAAGTGTAAATTTGGGTATTTTGGGATAGGCTTTCTGGGATACATTGTCAATTCGGAGGTGGCCTTGTAATTTTAAGAAACTTCAGTCGTGTCTTAGATTGTTCCCATTCTTTAGAAGACTTATTCCTTAATTTTTTTCAGTTACTAAGCCTAAGCACCTTGGTGCTGTTTTTATGCAATGATGGTGGGAAATTTCATCGCGTAGTCTATTACTCGAAGACAGCTTTTAAAAATGAATCGAAATTACACAGATCTGAGTTGGAAACACTTGAACGTTTCAAGTCCGAACTAAAGAGAATTATATTAATTATAATTATGGACTGCAATGCATTAGCAACGGCAATGGTAAAAAAGAGGTGAACCAACGCATAGCTAGGTGGGTATTCAGCTTAGACAATTATAATTATGGGGTGAAACATCGTGGTGGGCTTCGTCGGGCCATGTAGATGCATTTAATAGGTCCCATTTAATTAGTTCCGATAGTTTATGGTATAGATACGAAGATCCGAATTACTCAAAACCGTGACGATTCTATAAAAGCTCATAGGAGTAAATTTGAGGTAGGGGTCGTGTAGCACTTTGAGCTTAAAGATGGATTAGTGTTTTAGACAGATAAGTGTTGAAATCACTTTCAGCTTTATATGTCCTCCGAAATGGAGAGAAATACAAAAAGAGCTGTCTATGCTTGGTCACATGGGGTTTGATAAAACCGTCGATCAGCTGAAACTACTGGCTCCCAAGGTTAAGGAAGAAAATAATTAACTACATAAGGAATTTTAATAATTATAGCATAATTTGTATAATATTCCGAGGAAACCAATACCCTTCGATACAGCATATAAAGACGACTCCGGTCCATTTCCATCGATATACTCAGTCAAGAAACATTTGCTGGTTATGGTGGACAGTTTTACAAAAGATAATAAATTATAATGAGTAAAGACGACTAGTGCAAAAGAGATTCGTGAATCACTACAGAAATACTTTGATCTTATTGATTAAGGGACTCATGATCTGCTGGGAGACCGCTTTGAGCCTTTAAGGTGTATAGAAAGGTCACAAGAATATAATCTGAGGTACTTTTAAGAACACAGTGCATCATGTTGATACGTCTGTGGAGACAAATTAATATTTCGTGTTCAAGTAAAATGGCCCTTTCGTGATTAGTAAAAAGCTACTTAATGATAGATACGTTATAAAAGATCTTGAGAATTGTCAGGTTACACAAATCCCATATGATGTGGCTCCCCAGGCTTACACTAATAGAACCTTGGGCACTATCAATACTGGTACTTAACGCAACACTGATCAATTATGTTTGTGTTCTCCCACTCCCAAACGGGTCGATTGGGATGTCAGGAGGGCTTAGTTGTAAACTATAAAATAAGAAAGCGGAAAAAAAACTAAAGCCTTGTGTTTCTACTGCAACACTACACTGGGCGTACATCTTTGACAACAATGGCAAACTTCAGGTAGCACAGAACATAACGAACTTTAACAAGCATCAGGCACCACAATTGTTGTAAGTGTTTCCGGTTACAATATTTGTAGCTGTAAAAGAGAAAAGACACACCGATTTAAACAATTTAAATTATCAAATATCCTCATATTATTGTGTGCTAATAAGTTTTTTTTTATTAAAAACGTAGATAATCCTCGACACGGAATTGATGTTTACACAAAGTTAGACAAGTTTTTTTTAATACATTTAATACTCAAGAGAATAATAGTTGACAACTAATAAATATAACTCTAAGACCATATAACTATAAAATGAAGATAAAATTAACTGACTATACCCTTTTCATTGTCTTCCACTCTGTTCATCGTGTTCCGACTGGAAAGAAGTCCAGAAAATTATTGCCGACCTGTTAGATAGGAAAGAAATTCGACCAAGTCGATCACTCTCAGCAATTGTTTTAGTTAAAAATAAAAGTTATGGCACACCAAGTGGTTTAAATACTTAAAAATGCCATTTGAATTAAAAAATGCACCTTCTAATTTTCAAAGACCTGTGTTCTTTTGTGAACAACGGGTAATCGATTACTTTTCCGCTTTTGCTGTAAATTTTAAACCAGTGAAAAATACTCCGCAACTTTCAACGTTATAAAAAATTGTGTTTTATTCTTTGTTCATATATGTCATTTTGTAGGTAAATAAATTTGTTCAATTTCGACAGAAAGAAAAATTTCCCATTTAGTTGTGGGTGGGCGCGTTCAGCATAGGGTTACGTAACGTAAATTTGTTACTTAAACAACCTGTCTACAATATATTCCTAGATTTAATTGATGCAGTCAGAGTGATTGTATATATTGATAGCATCTTAATATCTTCCGTTGATATTAAATCACATGTTCAAATCGTTCAAGAAATAATGTGTAGAAACACTGAAAAGGGACTAGAAACAAAATTGGAAAAATGTAGATTTGGATGGAAACAAATTGAATATTTAGGATAGTGTTTAATTCGAGCAACCAAATCAAAGCCCTGATGATAAAATAAAAGAAATCCAAAGAAGACTCGTGGAAACATAAGGCGTTAATGACTTTGAGCTTTGCGATAGTCTAGTCTTTCAAGAGCTTGATTCAAATCTGTTTTTATTTCAAAAGAAAAGAAAACTAACATAATTCGTATGGTAAATAAGACAATGGGCCAACTAAGAACTGAGAAGTGCCATGATAGAAACTTATTGGTTTCTTATCATAAAAAGAAAAATGTAATACTTCATACAATGTATGTATTATATTCGGCACCAGCACGTTCAAATAACCCTCATCTGTATAATATACCTAAGAAATCAATTCCACTTGATACTATTCATGTTGATCATTTTGGTTCTCTTCCTTCAATCAACTCAAAACGCGTGCATATAAAGAGTGATTCATCGTGTGGTTTGATTTATAATGTAAAATTAAACACATAAGTTGAAAGTGAACTTAAATTTTTTATTATTGGTTCATGGCATTTACTTTTTGAAAATGATATCGTGTAAATGTTGACAATGACTACGTCTGAGGTGGTCCATTCGGAAGGTCCAATTTTGGGCGACTCGTCCGAGCATAGCGACTGGTATCTCGCGGATAGCACGTATAATGTTGGATTCCAAAGCTTCAATCATAGCCGGCTTTTTCCTGAAGACCTGAGACTTTACATATCCCCAGAGAAAAAAGTACAAAGGTGTGATATAGCACGACTTAGGCGGCCAATTCACCGTAGCAAACCTGAAATTAAGTGCTCACCAAAATGATTTCTTAACAAGTCCATCGATTCACGTGCTATATGGCTCGTAGTGCCGTCTTGTTGAAACCAGAGCTCACCAAGACCATGTACTTGAATTTCAGGAGGCACATAGTCCGTTAACATGGCGCGATATAGGTTACCATTGACCGTAACATTCTGATTTGCCTCATTTTTGAAGAAATATGAACCAATGAATCAACCAGGCCATAAACCACACTATACCGCTGTTTTTAATGGATGTAATGGTAGCTTTTGGTACTCTTCGGGTTGCTCATCAGCCCAAATGAGGCAATTTTGTTTATTAACATATTCATTGAGCCAGAAATGGGCTTCATCACTGAACAAAATTTCACGATAAAATACCGGACGCAAGTTCAAGTCGCCTGGCTTCACTTCTTGCAAAAGTTTAATTTTGTACGCTTTTGTTCCGCGATCCTCACGTAAAATACGCCAAGTTGTCGAATACACCAAGCCAAGCTGCTAAGAACGACGACGAATCGGTTCGTCACGGTCTTCGCGTACACTCTCAGCTATAGCTGCTATAGTATCTTCACTACGTGCTAGATGTGGTCTAACCGGTGTGTGGTTATTGGCAATGTTGATTTCAGTAGGTCGATTATGCGCACCGCAAGTTCCTCGAATCGCACGAAAAACATTTCTCATAGAACAGTGATTTTCGTAACACTCGTACGGCTGAACAATTTGGAGACTCTGTTGTGATGTCAATCTTCCCATGATGACTTGCCAAGCAATACTCAACAAAAATGACAAAGCAGTTTGATAGGAGTCAAAATGTCTGATCTGTCAAGAAAAGCCTATTGAAAATCAAACCTCACGATGAATCACCCCTTACTAGTTGTAATTGACGCAATTAAAATTTTTTTAAAGTCTACCCAGTGAATTCAACTAGCACCAATGAAGTATGCTCATCATGAGAGAATAAAGAATAATATCTTTCGTTATAACGTCGCTGTTGATTCTCTTCAGACAAATGGGCAGGGTGCTTAAAACTATTTTCAGTATATTGAATGAACCTTTACAGTATGCAGATTGGTCGTTAAAGTTAGATCAAGTTGAACACGCAATAAATAACACAGTTCACAGAAGGAAGCCAGCGAGGAAGCATAGTAGACGGATTAACGGAATATTTAGAGGAAAAGGTGAGAATTAGTTTAAGTCGCGATTTGGATAATATAAGATCAAATGCTTTGAGTGCCATTGGCAAATCACAGAGATATAGCTTGAAGTAATTTCTATGGAACAGTTGGCGAGCGCGGATCTATTCGGTTTACACAGAAATATCGTGGGGCATATATTATTACCCAACGACCGTGATGTAATAAGATACATTGAAAACTGTCAATTAACTTAGTTAACTTTGTGTTGTCGGGTCTATTAGAATGCGTAGGTGGTTGGCACGAGAGGAGAGCTTGGACACTGAAATCACAGATTATTTGAAGCCGCTCGAGGGCGAGTAAAAGTAAATGTCATATGACCATTTTTACCCTTTTAAATTGATCGAGCTCAACACAATTGTTGGTTTAAATCTGCTATTCGTTACCGCTGGTGGGGGGAAATAACAACTTTATACTTTTGTAGGTGATGAGCAACTCAAAAAACTATTTTCTTACTCAAATTTATATACCAAAATTATGCTTACTTTACAAAAATTATTGTGGGAGCTTTAACATACAAAATGTAAAAAATTATATCGTACGCAGCGTACGTGTGTGTAATACGAAACAATGGTTTATTTGAAAAGGTGTGAGAATTACAATTTGCCTGTGAAAATACAGCGCAGCGTTGTAACATTTGAGACCCATGTGCACACATGGCAATGAAAATTTTGTTTTGTGGTAACAACATGTTGGGGCCTCCTCACATATGGTATACCTGATGCAGAAATCGTCATCTTCAAAATTCTGAATATTGGTTTTCTCCTTTATCCTTGGCGCAGGTACTAGTATGGTTGGGGCTCCTCCATTATTTAAATAGGATAACAACAAGGACTGCGATCAGTAATAAACATCATATCGATCCGAATGTAGAGCACTGATATGTTCTGTGCGTCTTTATATCGCTCAATTTGCGCTTCTGACTTTTTTTTTAATCTGAATCGAATGTTCTAGCCTTGAAATTTTCAATGAAATATCAGTTTGTAGTATGGGTATTGGTTTCCGCTTGTAGTGTAGTATTGTTAACAGCTACGAAAGGTTATTTGATGGAAGAAATGAAGTTTATTGTGCTAGTTATTATCTGCTTCCCAATAATTATCATCATTTGATCTTTAATGATGCAGTTTGTTGATAGATGAATTATTCCACCACCCTTTAGTTATTTTAGTATTAAAATGAAGTTTCAAATAATATTAACAGTAGTTTCCTTTGGTATGCTAAAGATCCAAATATTTGGCTGATGTATTTCTATCCAGTATGTTATTGGTGGAATGGAGTGAGTTAAACATGTCTCTGACAACTGCAGTTGTAGCGTAGAATGCTTATTTCACAAAAGCTCGCTGCTTCGCCAGATATATAAATGGGGTGCTGAATGTTGCATCAATACCGATATGATTATTGAAGCTGACAAGCTTCAAATTCGTTTTTAATCACCAATAATTAGTCAAAAGAGGGTATGATATAGGTAAGGTTTCCATTGTGCCAAGTAGGTATTGGCAAGACTCTGTATACCTTAAACTCTTCGTAGTATAATAGAGGAAGGGCAATTTCGATAATGATGTTGCGTCCAGTAACTCGTCCTTTTGAATTAGGACGCTAATAAAGTTGCAGTATAAATTCAAGGTGCCTCTCGTCAGGTATCATCAATGAACGCGAAATGTGGTCGTGTATCCGAGTCAATTCGTTGTTAAACTGGTGAACAGTCAATATAAGTGTGTTGACAACACAATATTGAGTAAGGTGTTCTAAGTGTTTAGATAATTTATCATCATCAGTAGTGTATTTATAACAGTAACCGACAGCTGTTCATATGCATCGTATTTGTCCATCTTCTCACAGAGTTGACTTGAACTGATGTTTCCAGTTTTGTAGAAATTTGTTTTAGTTTTTTTTGTATCTCTTTATTTTTCTAGGAATGAGGCACAGTCTAGTAATGGGCCTCTTGAAGTATTTTCGGTAACTAAATTCTGTAGCAGCGTGAATTTCGTGGTGTGTATTTCAGTGATGATGCCCATCGGCCATGTAGTTGGTGTCAGTCAATCTCCTTTAATTAAGACGATATCGTCAAGATTAATATTGGGCTATTTTCTTTTACATTACAGTCCTGAGTTATCTTTTGTACTAATAGCCAATGGGAACGTTTATCTTTTAGGTCCTTTATGATCTGTTAAGGGAGAGCGTTAAGTATTATTAGGGTTTCGTAGACGTTATTATTGATAGCTATGAGTGGTCGGGAATTTAAAAAAGCTTCTATTTGCGTTAACAAAGTGGAAAGTTCTTCAAACGTCAATGACGTATCTCCGATTACTCGTTTTAATTGGTACTTTTTAGACTTTACCGCAGCTTCCAAAAGCCCCCAGTAGTTTAGTGATTTAGGAGGTAAGTATTGCCACTGAATTCCATTTAAAACAAGTTTTATTGATACATCTTCTGCAGACTGTCCTATAGCATTCTTTAATTTGTGCTGAATTTATAACGTAGTTCCGTTATTGCTATAGAAGTGTGCACACATTTCTCTTCTTGATGTAAACCTTTTTACAGCTGCTATGAAAGCTGCAGAGCTGAAATCACCTACTTTTTCTATGTGAACGCCCTTGATCGACAAATAAACAAATATAGCGCTTTCAGCCTTTGTTGTTCTATTTCCTCGTCTCTTGGAAACTAACAACTGGATTGGTCCAGCATAATTGACTCGTAGTAACGGTAACACTCCCATTAATTGAGTTTTAGTTTGTGCATTGAATTGATGACATCTAACACATTATAGATAACCTGCCGTATTATTCGTTTTGCTTGAATGACCCAATAACATTTCCGTAAGGTTGATAACATTGGTCAAATGCCTCTATGTGAGTTTCGTTTGTGTATGTTTTCAACTAATTATTTTGTTAACCTCTCGATGTGCGGCAGTACGCATGGACGCTTTTCATGATCTGATATCATTGCATGTTCCGGATGTCCTCCCACAACCAGAAGATTGTCTTTATCTAGGAAGTGGTTCAATGACAGAAGTTCACTTTTTCGGTTAAAATGTTACACAAAAAATTGGTAGTGCCATGACTATCATTTTTGATAGTCACTTTCTATTATTATGTTTTCCAGATAATATCGGTTTAAATTTATAATTAAATAATTATAATTATATATATTAAATTGGCCGGAGTGGAAATTATATTTCGGGAAGTCGAAACCGTCGACTAGTTCGAATCCACCCACTGTTTAAATTCCAAATTATAGACGTGGAGATTCCCTTAAACCGGCTGCAATAATTACTTTTAATAAGAGAAAATCAGGTGTTGACTTGTCTAATCAGAGGAGTTCATATGCCACTACTCTAAGGAAACGTATCAAGGAAACTAGGCATAGAACTTTTATTAGAAAAATCGGTTGTCAACGCATGGATGTTATACAAACATCTTAAGAAATCTAGAATACATATACGGAAATTCAGAGAAATTTTGGCTGCTCAAGTGCTTGTTTGCTATAAGTTATAACACTATCCAAAGGAAGTGCAGCAGCCCACAAAGAAGATATACACATATTGTGATACATGCTTAAACTCAAAGCATTAAAACCAAAATTTTTTTGATATGTATGAATAATACTTTTACTTTTTTAAATATTTTTTTTTTACGTTATATGAATTGATATGAGAAATACTTTGTTTTTTCAAAAACTATAGTTTTTTTTTAAAGTCTTCTTTAATGTTTTCTTCAATAAAGTTTATGGAATGAATTATAATATAACCTTATTATAAAATTTTTCTTTTAAAATTAGATTTTCTTACAATTTTGGACATAATTCGGTAAGTTTTTCTTACTTGCTCAAACCAAAAACATTCATACTTCGTAGAGTGCTAGGAAACATTGCCCCATAGCGGATTTGTACGTAGTGGCTATCAATTTTGTAAGCTAGAGCCTCGAATGAAGTTATAGGTGGCTATCATATTTGATAGTCATAAAACCATGGGAAACATCACTGGCTATTATATATGATAGCCATGGCAGCCAATGTATTAATGTCATCTAAAGTTATTTAATTGCAGTTGTGGATTAATAGTTTGTATAGGATTTCAAAATTTGTCGATGTACATCGACACGATTTCGCGGTCGTTACCGTACCTCGATTTCAGGGTTTTGTTGTAGTTGGCACTTGAAATTGTTAAATGTTGAATTAATTGAAGTGGTTCTCCTTTCAAATGGATCTTCAAATATTCCATTTTTTCTGTTGTGCTTAAGGAATCTTTTCTATGAATTCTTGTTGAAAATACATCATAGAAAGAACATCACTCAACATAACTTTCCCGAAATGTTGTTAACTTTAGTGGAGGCAGTTTTGCGCTGGATTCCATCCCAAAATTGAATTTGTTTTCCTTGGAAAAAATAGACGTCATCCGATGTAGACATTAATTCATGTCTCTTTTAATATCCGCGTATTTAGAATGTTTGATCTATGCTGACTGCAGGTCTTCTTCCATTGCATAAACTCTTCGTGAAGCTTATTAAAATTCCGAAGTTGCTCTAACAAAATTTTTTGTTGGTATTAGTGTACTACTTTCGAATGTCTAGCAAAATTTTCTTCGAACTCCTCCATGTTACCGATTATAGCTTAAATCTTCACGTAAAGATTTCTGAGCCTTTATAATTGGCGGCTGATGTCCTTAGACATGCTGATTCCATATCTCAGTTCACAGGAGGAATAATGCTTTCTAATAAACCTTTTAGATTTTAATACATCTCCTCTAGTTTGCCATATGTATTTCTCTGCATAAATAGCGTTTCCGGTTTGACTGAGTCTTTTATAGTTTTCTGGTTGTTACGAAATTCGGCCCATAATGCGTTTATTCTCTCCAAACCATTCTGCTTGTAAAGCTGTGTCTTTGTAGAAGCACTTTCTTTTCTGAAGTCTATTGTTGCCTTTTCTAGTTCTTCTGCTAGCGCTTTCTGTATTGCAACGCTGACGAACACATGTGTCTCATCCGCCATATTGATTTTGTCTAAGACTTAATATACGTGGGCTGTTTAATGACTAGCCGGATTGGAAGATAGGCACCGCTACTGAGCCAGAATGAGTGTACCGTCATTTAGTATAATCTCTTTTAGCCTGCCTGTCAAAATTTGGTGACAATCCGACGTTTAGTTTTGTTCTGACACCCATTTCAAAATATCGTGTTAGTGTTTTTTGCGACTATGGAAAAAGAGCAGTATCGCTCCGTGCTCCGATTTTTGTTTTTGAGTGGCAAAACCTCCGAGAAAATCAAGCCTATTCTCGATGGTGTTAATGGGTCCCATTCACCTTCCTGTACAACTGTTTACCATTGGTTCGCAGAGTTTCGCCGTGGCCGCACGTCGGTTTTTGATGAACAGAGGAAACCGTGGGCAAAATCCATGATCTCGTATTGGCAGGCGTTCAGCCGCGAACGCATTATACATATCTTGCACGAGATTTTGGACATGATAAAGCTGTCCGCGCGATGGGTGCCGATTTTGGTCACACCGGAGAATACATACCTTCAAAGACGTGTTTGATCTGGAGGAGTTTCTGCGTCGTTTCGTGACCGTTGATGAGACATGGATTCATTGGTACACACTAGAGACCAAGGCACATTTGAAACAGTGGCACAATGGTCGATGTTTTTTGGGACGCGCAAGATGTGATCCAAGTTGACTATTTGGAGAAGAGAAAAGCAATTACAGGAGCATACTACGTCGATTTAACGCCGATTCGAAGAAAAAACGACTACATTTAGCGAAGAAAAAAGTACTCTTCTGCCACATGACGCATCGGCTAACATCTCCGCAATCGCCACAGCCAAATTGGTCAAATTCCACTACGAATTGCTTCTAATACTCCATATTCACTGGATTTGGGTCCCTACGACTTCTTTTTATTCCCAAACCTTAAAAAAGAAGTACTGGTCGAACGGGGAAGTCATCGCCTCCGCGGAGGAGTATTTTTCAGGCCAACAAAAGTCGTACTATATGGAGAGGTTAACAAAGTTGCAGCAACGCTGGGAAAAGTTTTTCGGGTTGAAAGGGGTTATATTGAAAAATAAATTGTCAAAACCTAAAAAAGTTGCGCTGTCATTTCTTAATCGGGTATTCATCAAACAGCACTCGTACCAATGTCAGTAGCCTTGGTAAAGCAAAATACCGATGGTTTGTTGACTGTGGATGTGGAGGAAATAACAACTTTATACTTTTGTAGGTGATGAACAACTTAAAAAACTTTTTTTCTTACTCAAACTTATATACTTAAATTATGCTTACTTTACAAAAGTTATTGTGGGAACTCTAACATACAAAATACCCTTAACTGAGCATCGAACTTGTCGATTTGTAGGGGATGAGTAAGATTAATAAATCTCGAGAAGTTTCTCCAGACGAATCCTGATTCCAAAGGATGCTCCCCCCTCCTTTTTCCCTAAATCCTACGGAACAATCGTTTTCACCCTAGGCTGAATCAAGGTGTCATACGACCGCTGCCGATGATCAGCCTGGCTGAAGGACCAGCATCTCTAAATATAGCTCCGTCGCAAACGGAATGTCTGGATACCTGGCGACCTCCGGATTAGCTAGCCTTATCTGTATACAGCGGATCTCTGTACAGATGAACCACCCTTTCTATGCTACTCGTGGGCTATACAATGGGCACATCCTCAAAAAAAAAAACCCGAGGTCGTTACTCCTTTGATACTGGGCGGTAGAGCGGTGACTGCACCGACTACCGACAAGGCTCCTATATTGTCCAGAGGAGGTAAGTCTGTGGAAGGCCTGGTACACCATTCTCAAAAGGCAAACGCAACGAACCTAAAGGCCAAAGGCCACAGACTTGCGCTGCTACTAAAACTCCTCACCCAAGGAGGAATCAGGGGCTCAGCCGCATCGGCAAGACCCATCTAAGGTGCTCACTGTCTCGCAATTTCTTTCTCAGTGAACACATATTCTCACTTATCCCAGTTGCTATTCACAGCTTACTGGTGGTTAATTTTGCAGGGTGAATTTCGTATTTGATGAGATATATAATAGACAAAGCATACGTCAGCGAGACGTATCGTTATGATTTGTGTTACTTTCACTTTTAATATTTGTTTTGTTTTGTTTTTGATTTTTTTTTTTCAATTTCAGTAAGTAAAGCTTAAAAAATAATAAAAATGAACAAAAATACAGTACTATACAATACCTTTCCGACGATTCTAGGAAAATGCTAGTGAAACAGAAGATGAGGTATTGGAAGATGATGTTCAGAGTGACACAGAAGATTAAAATATTTATGCGGAGGAGATTAACGAAAATATACCGCCAAATTCGGAGCAGCTACAAGAACGTTTCGATAGCCAAATAGTTGTAGTATCTTATTCCATATTGTTATTCAATATTGTTCGAACGGCAAGAGGTCCAATCCGGGCATGTAAATGTTTATGTGACCCTTTGTCGTATTTTAATGTTTCTTTCACAAATGAAATTATATCGGAAATTGTGTGGTGGACAAATATCGAAATATCTTCGAGTGAGATACAAATTTAAGTGAAATTAGTGCTTTCTTTGGGTTACAAACTTTATCTGCTGTGCTACTGAGTTATTCAATACAGACTATAGAGGAGATCGATATACTGCTACTATGAGCCGCGACCGGTCCAACTTTTTAGTTAGTTGTTTTCGTGCGGATGATAAAGTATTGCGACCTGCTCTTCGACCTAGTGATACTTGTGTATTTGTCAGAAAGATATGGGAGCTATTTATTAAATAATGTGAAACTAATTATATTTCGGGATCACACAATACAACTGACGAGCAGCTGTTGTCTTTTCGAGGGCGTTGACCTTTTAAAATGTATTTGCCAAAAAATCCAAATAAATATAGCATCAAAATTGTTATGATTTGCGACAGTGAAACAAAATATATGTTCAACGCATTTCTTTATTTGGGTAAAACGATCAAAACTTCAGACCTACCATTAGGCGAGTATTTTGTAAAAGAATTGACTAGACCAATACATGGAACATGCTGGAGCACTACTTGCGATTATTGGTTCACTAGTGTTAACCATTAGATAAATAAACTTGAAATACCAGAGGAAATGAAAAATTCTCACGGAAGGTTGGTACCCCTATGTTTTGCTACGACAGTCCTTTAACGCTATTATCGTATAAGCCTAAGCTATCCTAAGCCATACTTGGTGTTTTTTTATAACGAATCAGACACAATAAATGAAACTACTGGAAAGCCGGAAACTATATTATATTATCAGAATAAGGGAGGTATTGACACGGTCAACCAAATGCGTGCACACATGTTATGTTCTAGTAAGAAGAATAGGTGGCCAATGACAATAATTTATGGGATGCTTATTTATTGCATTTATAGATTCTTACGTAATTTTCTGTCATAACGTCATTTCTACTAATAAAAAATCTGTAAATCAAAGCAAACATTGACACAGAAGAGGTCTGCTACAGCCACTCAAAGTTTGGGACAAGAGCGCGGAGATGTAAAGCCCCATGTAAGCATTCCGAACAAAATTCAGAAAACTAAACAACTCACTGCTACATCAGACGGACAGCAATGAACTTCAACCAAAGTTCCGCCTACACGTTACGGATCGCTTGTCAAAAGCAATTTTTCTCATTGACACTGGAGCTTCCTCGATCATACGCGAACAAAAATTCACTCTAGGACTTGAAGCTCTATGCTGCCAATGGCACACCGATCTGTACATACGGAGACAAATTGTTATGTCATAAATTTGGACTACGCTGACCATTAGAATGGCGCTTCATAGTCGTGACCGTTGCTCGACCTATCATCGGAGCCGATACAAGTCCCCAATACAACTTGCTAGCCGATCTAAAGAATCAAGGTCTCATAGACAGCACGACGCAAATTACGGCGCAAGCCACAAGACCCAACCCTACATCGTCTCAAGAGGACCACCAGTTGCAGAGCGTGCACATAGACTTACACCATAAAAGCTTTTTGTAATCCGAAAAGAGTTTGAGTTCATGATGGAACAGCATTATTGTCGTCCATCAGATAGCCCCTGGACGAGCCCCCTCCACTTGGCACCAAAAAAGAACGGCTCATGGAGACTTTGCGGTGACTTTTATCAACGTTTTCCTCCTAATATAGCAGTCATCCAAAATCCCCTCAACAGATACCCGAGTGGCGGCCCAAAAAGTAACAAAAGGAAATCCAATGGACTGCAGAAAGCTGTGATGCCTTTGAAAAATGCAAAGAACAGCTGAGGAATGGAACTACCCTAGCACACTATCGGTCAAATGCACTCCTATTCTTAACAATAGAGGCATCGGACTTTGCCGAAGGCGCTGTCCTCGATCAGCTGCAAGAAAACACTCTGGTACCACTATCCTTTTTCCGGCAACGATTGAGTGCAACTGAAAAAATCGTATTGCCCATACGATCGTGAACCTCTGGCGATTTTTTGTGCCACCAAACACCTTCGACATATGATTGAAGACAACAACTTTGCCATCAAGGATCATAAAACACTGATCTATGCTCTTTCTAAACGCGCAGAAAAAATGCCACCTCGCCGCGCCAAACAACGGAATTTATCCAACTTCCCAGTGAGTGCAATGTTGTGACAGACACATTATTACGCATAGCAGCCATCAGTATACCAACCAAAATCTCAAGAGGGAAACTTTCAGCGACAGATTTGCTACGACGAAAGGTTGTCGACACGATACACCAGTTATCACATCCAGGTAGGCGAGCAACAGCCAAACAAACATGCCAGAAATTTGTATGGCCAAATATGGAAAAAGATAAACACCACTGGGCACGTACATGTATCCACTGTCAGTGCTCAAAGGTACACAGGCACACTTAGAACCTTCCCATCACATTCCCCGTTATTGACAACCGCTTTAAATAAGTTCATCTAGACCTCATTGGATCTCTGCCTTTCTCAGCAGGATTTAGATATTGCCTAGCCATGGCGGATCGGTTTTCTAGGTGGCCGGAAGCAGCACCAATCGTTACTGAAACCCCGGAGGAAGTCGCCAAAGCATTTTATTCAAACTGGGTCTCAAGATTTGGCGCCCCAAAGGTCATAACAACTGATTAGGGAACCCAGTTTAAGTTCGCATTCAACAACAGATTGCTACGACTGGTGGGTTGTGAACCATACGTACCTCGCCCTATCATCCGGCATCAAATGGTCTCGTAGAACTAAGGCAGCGCACATTAAATTCGAACATAAGCCACGAGAACAAAACACATTGCGTTAAACTTTTTCCAACAATTATGCTTGGACTTAGAACTTGCTACATAGAGGATCTGCAAGCATCGTGTGCGGAAATGGTATACGAAACAAATATTCGTGTTCCTGGTGATGGACCACTGATCTACAACTCTGAGGTGTTTCTAGATTAACTACGACAACACATTTAGGAGTTACGGCCGACTCACATTTCTCCCCACAGTACACGAGAAGGTTTCGTATAAAAAGACCTAGAATCCTGCACCGTACTTATCTTCGAGCCAAGACGAAGAGAGTACATTTCGTTCCTAAATAGAATGTCATTTGGGGGGGAATGAAGATTACTATTAACAATAAAACAATAAAATTACTTAACTCTTAATAATAACTAATTATATACTCGTTTATATTTTGTTTTAGTAATAATAAGAAGTAATAATTTAATAATAATAAGTTTAATTTATATATGTTATGGTGAATTTGTTGGTAACGTTATAGCGCATCAGAATATTAAAAAACGAAAGAAAATAATGAGCATTTATTACACAAAATTAAAACATTTTGTGTTCGAAAGCCAATATCTAGAAAATAAAAGCGTGGACGGTAGAAGTGTTGAAATATGACTTTATTATCCGAACCTCCGATCAGTACATATTCAATTATTTTATTGTATAAAATTTTATTTTACAATATATGTATAAATGTACATACTTACTCGTTCATACCTACCTACCTATTTCAAATACATTTGTTTATATAGTTGCATAAATCATTTTCTTAGACGAAATATGTGCAAACACAGTATGTACTATGTGATGAAATATGTGCATATTATGAGTATAGGTAATTTCTCATAATCACACAAATGTGGAAAATAACCCTTTATTTAATTTAATTGGTTTTCTTCGAACTAATTGTTATTGTTGGGACAGACGACTGCCTTAAGTCGGGTATTAAACGCATTCGAATTACAAAATTTCCAAACCGGTTATTTTTACGCTCATTTACACCTTATTCTCCCTTACCTGAGCATCGAACTTGTCGAGTTGCAAGGGCTGAGTAAGGTCAATGAATCTCGAGAAGTTTCTCCAGACGAGTCCTGAAACCAAAGGATGCTCCCCCTCTCTTCTCCTCCATCATCCCGAACATCCTGGGCTGGATCAAGGTGTCATACGCCGACGATCAACCTGGCTGAGGGCCCCACATCTCTTAAAATAGTTCAGTCTCAAACGGAGTATCCATATACCTGGTGACATCCGGATTAGCTAGCCTTATCTGTATACAGCAGATCTCTGTACAAATGGACCAGCCTTTCTCCGCTACTCGTGCGATCTACAATGGATACATCCTCAAAAAAAAAAAAAAAAACCCGAGGCCGGTACTCCTTTAATACCGAGCGGTAGAACGGTGACTGCACTGACTACCTATAAGGCTAATGCATTCTCCAGAGGAGGTAAATCTGTGGCATTCGATGGTGCACCATCTTCAAAAGTCAAACGCATCGAGCCTAAAACCAAATATTCAAGGAGAAAAAAGACTGTGGCAAGCCATGGTCCTATCTGGTCTTATCTTTCCACGCCTAGCAGTAGCAAGTTTTTTGTGGCAAGTCACAGACTTGCCACTGCTTCAAAGACACCTCCCTCTAAGGAGGAATCAGGGGCTCAGCCGTGTCGGCAAGCCCCATCAAAGGCGCTCTACTCAAGACTCCGAAAACGCAATATTAAAACCTTTGGATCTATTCCGGAGGGAGGTGGAAAGAAGTGCGGAAATAACGAGCAAGACCAAATGTGCCGACAAAATCCTAAATGACGTATTTTCCACTGCTCTCTCTGCTCTCAAAACGCTCAAGGACTCCTCTAAGTGCCGGAGATCGTTGGACGAAACTGTGCCGGTTCCCAAAAAGTCCAAAACCTAAAAACACCCCTGGGCCATCCAACACTACATCTCTGAGGTCCCTTAGCGAAGACTTAAAAGACGCTATGACAATCGCGGTAATTGATAAAAGCGATACCGACGGATCTATTACACCCGAGCGATGGCAATGTATCAAGCTGAAGCTTTCGGACAACTTCTTGGCCATGCGGGAAAACACCGGACCACCTCTCATCTCTTGATCTTTTTAAGAAAGCCATAGGTGGTTTAGGAGAGATTTGGCCAGGTGCAAGGCCCGAAGTCGTGCCTAGGGAGGTTATCGCTAGCAGACCTAGAGCCCGCACCTGGATTCCAGCCGAACCTTCCTCTCCAGAAAGCATAATGTAGATCATGAGGCTCAGTAACCCAACCCTTCCGACTCACAACTGGAAAGTCGCGAAACTGGAGGTGTTAAGGGGCTCTTAGAGATTCGCTTGATTGTGATCAATAAGGAATCCCTCAACCCTCTAGCATAGACTAAAGGCATGATCCGGTTCGTATTCGAGGCAATACACCTTAGGGTTTATAAAAAGGATGGATGGATGCTGATAATCAATCTTCTCCTCCTATAAACGAAACTTCAAATTCATCCTTGGATCTGGGAGCATCGGTATCCTTTCATCTAATAGACAGCGACATTTCATTCATTCATTCATCCGAGGTGACCATTAAGCCGTCGGTTTCCTTTTCTGACACTCTGTCTGAAATGGAAACTGACGACGAGATAAAAAGAGATCCTACACGATCAGAGGAGTTGCAGGTTTTTACTGGAAACGTAACCCAATACGTCTCCTGGGTTCATGCGGGAGAGGGAGTTTTAAAGGACTTTGAGATCATCCGAACTGTATCGTACGGTTTAACAACTCATACGTGGAAAGGTCAGGGGTTCTGCGGATGCAGCTCTCGTGTCATACAATATATTTGACAACGAAATAAAGTAGTGCCTCTCTCTGCATTATGCAGATAAGAGGGGCATGCCTACCCTAGAAAACCAACTTAACCAGCTGTCCCAAAGATGATCCTATACGGAAGAAACAGTAAATTCATCAGTCGAAACATATTGAAGATGTTTTTATCCGTGGCCTCAACAGCGACCTATCTAGGTTTTCAATGGTCCAAAATCCCAAAACTCTCCCTGAAGCATATTTATTATGTCTTGAAGTGTAGAATTTGAACTTAAGAAATCATTCGATCCACCCCAACACTGGCCCAAATACGATTAGTTCCCTTGTTAAACAAACCTTTCATTCACAAGAGGGACCACCCTAATCGACGACATGCCAGTGGTCAGAGGCACGCTTCTTCCGAGAGTAGGTCCTAAACCTCACGAAAAAATGGAGGTGGATCGTTCAATTCAAACAAAGCAAGTAGATTATACCAACCGCCCAAAAAACAAGAATTCTTTAAAAAGAGGAACAAGGTCAGATAACCACCCTTAAAAACATCAAAGACTCTTCAACACCGTTACTCTCAAAAACAAAGCAGTGAAAAAATACCTAAATAGGACGCCCATTCAGCGTACCATATCAAGAATATGTTACACGGGATGGAGCAACCTTAATGTTTCTTATAGATACAAGAGCAACCAAAAATTTAAATACCGATCGAATAAAACAATCAAAAATTAGCCTTGAAAAACCTTTTAGTATTAAGTCAGCCGGTGGTAAAATACGTATCTCAGAATAAGATGAATAATTCCCTTGAGGGTATTATAGGAGGCACTCATAGATCGAAAAAAAAACTTGACCTTCAAACATAAT
The DNA here is from genome assembly GCA_907269105.1 of Volucella inanis. Lineage (NCBI taxonomy): Eukaryota > Metazoa > Arthropoda > Insecta > Diptera > Syrphidae > Volucella > Volucella inanis. Next base: position 74,624,717 of record OU026153.1, read on the forward strand.
ATTAAAATCCCTTTCAAGGAAAACTTATCCGTAGAAAAAAAGTCAATAATAGATCCCGAACTATCTGAAAACGTGAAAGCCAGACTATATGAATTTATAACGAAGTAAGATTTACTTTTTGGTCCCATTGACGCGAGAGTAGTAGTTGACACTTGCGTCCTTGCCGACATAAGAACAAGTACCGATGAACCCATATATACTAAAAGCTATCTCGATCCCGCCTGCCTAAGAGGAGAGGTGGAAAAAGAGATAGCTAAGTTGCTTGAAGAGTTCATAACTCAACCTTTTAGAAGCCCTTATAATTCGCCAATCTAGGTGGTTCCCAAAAAACAAAATCCAAATGACGAAAAACAGTATCGAATGGTCACCGACTTTAAAAGGCTGAACAAGGCGACTATTTCAGACACATATCCTATCCCAGACATCAATTCCACTCTTCCCAGTCTGGGTAAAGCTAAATTCTTTACAACTCTCGGCCAGACTTCTGGGTTTCACCAGATACCGATAAAACTCTCAGACATTCCATAGACTGCTTTTTCAATCTTGAACGGCAAATACGAATCCTTCAGACTACCCTTTGGGCTGAAAAATGCTCTTGTTATATTTCAACGCATGATAGACGATGTGTTAAAGCCTTATAATACCAAAATTTGATATCCCTACATCGATGACATAATCGTTTTTGATAATTGTGAAAAAGATCATCTGAGGAATCTCGAAACCATCTTGGTCAGACTCAAAGAAGCAAACCTAAAGGTAAACCTAGAAAAGACGCACTTTATGCATACTGAAGTGGAGTTTCTGGGATACTAAATTATTCCTGAAGGCATCAAGCCGGATACTAAAAAGATTCATGGGATCAAAAAAATCAAGCTCCCAGAGAATCTTAATTAGGTTAAACATCTCATTACATGAAATTTATTCGCGATTATGGAAAGATAGGAAGCCTATCGACTGAAAGCGAATGAATCTATTCGTGTTCAAATCAATTTAAATGATGAAGCACTTAAAACCTTTAATGATTTGATAATTCTCTCAACGTCTGCAGAAATCCTTGACTTGGCTGATTTTCAAAAACCATTTAATCCAACGACTGACGCTTCGAACAATAGAGAGCAGTTTTATCCCAAGACGAGAGCGGGAACGACAGATCAATTGCATACATCTCAAGGACTCTTGATAAGACCGAAGGGAATTATGCAACCGACGAAAAAGGAATGTTGGCTACAAATCTTAGAGAAGTATTATTTCCCGAGGATGAATAGTCTGATCACGCAGTATACTAAAACTTGTGAAATCTGCCTTGCAAACAAGTATTACAGACTTAGTGCATATCTCTCTCCGCAACTCCAAAAGACTCATGTGCCTAGCTGCCTTGCGAAATATATTGATATAAAGAGATCCAGAATTAAAAATTTATGAGCAGTACCGACAAATTCTCCAAATTCGCAAAGCTCCTTCACATACAAAATTGATCATCGCTATACCTAAGAAACAAGTTGCATTACTTTACTGTCCCGAGAATGATAGTGACTGATAATGAAAGAAGTTTCCTTAGTTCAATCATATTGAACTTTGTGAAGATGCTGGACATACAAACATATCAAACACCAGTAATCCGGAGTGAAGTAAATAGACAGGTTAAGAGGTTTCACTCTACAATTCTGGAAATTTACCGCTGTCTAAAGGCAGAATACAATGACTTGAATTTGAGGGAACTTCTAAATAAACTTTCATAATCTAGTAAATTTTCAAATTAAAACTAATGTCGACTATAGGGCTACACTGCAGAAAAAACAGGAATTAGACAATAAATAGCGAAATTCTAAAAGATCCACAAGCATAATTCAAGGCAAGCAATAGCCACTCTATCGGAAAGAGGTGCTGGAAAAGGATGAAAAGATAACAGTGGTCACAACTACGGGACCCAAAATCCACAAAGCATAAATTTGAAACCTATAATATCATACTTACGCACACATAATAATTTCACGCCAGCATATTTATTTACTACAGATAGACACATATTGCACACATTTCGCATAAAATAGAAATTATGATAAATGAACTATTGCTGAGAAATTAGGTTCAGTTGTCATTTTAACCTCTGATAACAACATTACCATTTTAAGGAATAATAAGAAAGAGTAAAGAAAAACCTTTAACAATACGTACAACCAACATTGTAAATTGAATTCTCTGCTTGATAATAAAATGTATATGTAATTATGTAAATATGTAAATATTTACTTTATATCTCAAATATAAAAACAAATATAAGAAATTACATATTTTGAAAATACAAATTTATGTCCAATATAAATGTTAACTTTAAATTTAATCATTATCACTTTTATGTGCAGTTTTACTAAAATGTATATTGTTACTATTGACATAATTGTATTAAATTGTATATTACGCAGAATATTACAAGCAAATCCTGTGCAAGGGTTCCACATTTTGTAGTACCATTCGCCAGTTAATTCAATCAGGGATGGTAAGGCCTAAATCATCGATGGGCATTTTAGACTAATACATATGGTCAACCCACAGAAACTTGAAGATATATTAAAAAAAATGAATGACCCCGTTACTAGTGAAATACCTAAGCTGGAAACGAAAAAGACTAGATAAGAGAACGCACCAATCTACTAAAAGGAAGGCCGACAAAGAAGACGAGATCTATCAACTTAATCGGCTCAGCCTGGAAATGGCTGGCTGGAAACTCTGACGAACTGACTGGGATAAGGTTCTACAAAGTGAGGAAGATCTGATTGAAAGGAACCACCAGCAATAAAGTATCAACGAGAGGGTTCGTCCAATAACTGAGGAAATAACGAGAAAAATGAATTTTGTCATCCAAAGTTTCAAAAACCAAGTAGCGGCATCAAGCAAGGCTAGATTCGAAAAAGATGTAATCAACGAGATCATTATCATCAAAGAAGAAACCAATGAAGTGATGAGGGCTTGTCAAATGGCAAAGAGCGGCATCGTCAATACAAATCTACTAGACAGGGAAGAGTTCAACAGGGTGATTAACGAACTCGAAACGCTGCCCTATGCAAATAAAGTCGAAACGCTCCAATATGGGATCCCCTCATTTTTTACAAACGACATTATGTTGTTGCATGTCTTTTCTACCTCCAAGCTTTCTTGGTGTTTGTTTGTGTTTTTTGATAACAAGAGCAACGATTTTCAAAGAAAGGCAGGTCAATCTACCATTTGACCGAATATTGATGAATCGCGAAGAGGCAAATGGTGTTATCCCCAAATGCCTCACCATTACTTATTTGACAGTCTGCGAACAAAACCCCCTGAAGAAAGTCAATGAAGATGAATGTGTTGCTCGACTGTTAAAAGGAGGACAAGCATCCTGCATATATCGTACCAGTACTGCCGAAATCATCAAACTTTTGAAGGAAGACACAATTTTCGTTACGAATTTTAAAGACCATATCACAATCCAGGAAACTAAGAAGAACATTTGGAACTTACATAATCCATATTAATAACTTGACAGTGCAGCTTAACAACCGCACATTTTCAAGTTGCAAAGCAACATCCCTTCAAGCCGTACCTTCAGTACTTACCAACGTGTCCACAGCGGAACATATAATCGACATTAAATACGACATTAAAAGCAATTAGTCTTAGTAGCATTAAACGACTAATCAACGTTACCAACAGGATTAAACTATCTACAGTCATGGATATAACAATCTTCCTGGCAATTGCTGCAACAGGAAGCTCTATATATCGACAATACGAATGTCAAGCCTGGAGCCTCGTCATTCCAGATCATCTCAATATCAGCAGGATCTACGGAACGTAGTTTCTTAAATGGGGGGGAGATAACGCGTCACAATTCCACAAGTCGAAAGATGAGAAGTCATCTTGACTTCGTACATGCAATTGATAACATTGCATTTCATCACCCAACGTATAGTAAGTCGCAGTAACACAAAGCGTGTGGCGGAAATGAACATTTGTATTCCACGACTCGAACTAGGAAACTGCTGATGCAACCCAAAGCCCTTGCACGCGCTATACACCGAATGCAACGATACGAAGGTATAGAGTAGAATAAGTTAGACTTTAAGTTTAGTTCTTTTTTATTGTATTGTATTGTACAATATTATCGAAGTGGTGAAAGCGTTCTCATTATTAATCACTCACCACTTCAAGGTTTTTTGGAAAAAAAATCAAAATGTAAATGCAAAAAATGTATTTTCAATAACATTCTGCAACCTAAATCCTTACAAGTTTTTAACAACTTTTCGATGATTTCCTAAAAACCCGTTTTTTACAGATTACAATGTTGTCCAAGTTGCTTGTTCCTTTGTATTTAGTTTAAAGTCAAAAATTGACATCGTTCATAAGTTTTTATATTTGCGGTCCAAAAAATATACAATACCTTCTCTAAGTCTGGCACCACTTAATTTAGGTTTTTTCGATAGCTTTTACAAAATTGTGGAAGAAGGTGGAAGAAGAACAATTGTGGCTCAATCAGGGGTGAATATTTGACAATTGATTGTCCAGCAACAAATTCCGATATCTTCGACCAATCTTTAACAAGTAGTGTTTCTCTGAAGCTCGACTGTTCCACATAGACAATAAGCAGCAATACTTTGTTAAGCCACCCTGTAATTTTAGTAACAAAGCTATCACTTTTAAGTCAGCTCAAACTATCCAACTTGAGTCTCTATACTTTATTAAATTTAATATAAATTGTATAGTATCGTAAGCTTCTTTTAAAGTGATTGCCTTTGCTACAGGTATAGAGAGATATTCGAAATCATTTTTTAGAAGAACTGCTTTTAAATTCGTTTTAGATCCATCAATAAAAAGACGCCATTCGTTTGTTCTGTAAGTGATCCGTAATTCATTCATCAATCGGTTTGTGTTGTTACAGTAGCATATGGATTCCTTATGTGTGAAGAAGGTATTTAGATATTTGTTTCTTTTCCTTGGCAAAGATATTTTAGTTTTTGGTGATAACAGATTTAATTTTTGTAGTCTAGAATCGAGAATTTCTGACTGTCTGATGGATACATTTGGGTTAAGTTAGGTTAGAGTGGCGGTTGGAAAACCAACCTTCTTAGGCCTTTTGGCCCGTTGTGCTGCCATGTGGATCTATGATTCCCTTACTCACGGAACCAATTTGAGCTTACGATGAAGCGCAGAAGACTGTTAACGTCTGTATTATTGAGATCGTTTAAGTCGTTGTAGAAGAAAACTCCACCTAGGAGTGGAAGAGAGCTGGACATATACAGGGAAGTTAAAGGATTGTCTTATCTTCCCCTAGTCCATGCAGCTTCTACAGAAATCGTTCGTAAAAGCGCCAAGCCTTCTTGCATGCTTGTCTATAAGGCAGAGTCCACTGATGACACATACAATGATGCTTAAATGTTCCCTATTTGGAAGAATCAGACTCTTAGAGAGATTCAGATCCAGATTTGGCCAGATTTGTTTAGTTGCTAAACATGTAGGCCCACCGATCCATCTTAAGTCTTTTATTAGCATCCAGCTCAAATAATAATTTCCACGTAGAGATGGGTATACCTATGCTACCCTTTTCGGGTAGAATAGGAAGAGTAGTTGCAGTTCTTTATAGACATGGATAGACTTATCCTCCATGAAAGCATCTTCCTCCCAGAAGAATCTAGAGGGAAAGCTCGCATGAAAGGCTTTGTAAAACCGAAGTGTTGTTTTTGTAGTCGATTTTCTCAAAGTAGATTCCTAATATATTAAGAATATAAGTTTGGATAAATAATTTATTTGTCCATTCGCTTTTAGGCGAATAGCTACAGTCGCAGCTACCTGCCTGCTGAAAATGGCGATTGGTGTTAAGTGAAACAGAGTGTCTAGCGCCGCGGAGGTAGTGGAGCGTAGAGTTCCGCTTATGCATAGACATGCTGTTCCTTGTATTCGGCTTAGTTTTTTGCAGTTGACTGCAATGTCTAAGGCCGTCCAGCCTTACATGAGCATCGATCTTGTCGATTTGTAGGGGCTGAGTAAGGTCAATGAATCTAGAGAAGTTTCTCCAGACGAGTCCTGAAGCCAAAGGATGCTCCCCCCCCCTTTTCCCTCTAACCACCGAATAATCCTTTTTCTCCTGGGCTGGATCGAGGTGTCATACGACCCGTGCCGATGACCAACCTGGCTGTTGTCCCAGCATTTGTAAAAATAGCTCAGTCGCAAATGGAGTATCCGGATACCTGGTGACCTTAGGATTAGATAGCCTTATCTGTATATAGCGGATCTCTGTATAGATGGATCACCCTTTTGCCGCTACTCATGGGATCTATTGTATTATGGATAAATCCTTAAAAAAAAACAAAACCCCAGGCCGGTACCCCTAGGCTCGAAGTCGTGCTCGAAGTCTGGATTCCAGCAGAACGCTCTTTTCCAAAAAGTATAATGGAGATCATTAGACCCGAGCCTTCCGACTCGCGACTGGAAAGCCGCGAAACAGGAGGAGCTAAGGAGTTCTTATACGGTAGATGCAAGTTGATTGTGATCAATAAGGGCAGCGACCATTCTAATTCATCCAAAGCGACTATCCAGCCGTCGGTCTCCTCTTCTGACACTCTATCGGAAATGGAAACCGACGACGATATAAAAAGAGCTTTTGAGCTCATCTTCGGAATCGGAAGACTCCAATAAAACCGTTATTGAGAACACTCTGGGAAATTGTAGCAATAATAAATTTTCTCCAGAATAATCTCTACCACTCAAAAAAGGCTTCAGCCGCACTTCCAAAAACGCGGTTCCTAACCAGGAACCATGGATCGTGGAAGGCATGGTTGGTGGACTTGGGATACGTTTATACGCTCCACTTTATACAAAGGACAAAGGTAAGATTAGTTTTTGTATACTAGTGAAGCGTAGCCTTAATGTATTTTTACTTCTTAACGACCCCTACTAAAGACTAAACCGTTGCCAGACTAGAGACTGCCAAAGCCTACTATCTGCTGGCATCAGTGTATCTTGGCTACGATCAGGTAGGCCCTCTCCCTAGATAACCTAGATAACCTAGAAGGGGTTGAACTGGAAGCTAAAAGGCAAAAAACTATCCTCATCATCGGATGCGACGCTAACGCTCATCACATGGTATGGGGTAGTACCGACAACAATAGAGGTGAGCCACTTTTTGATTATATTTTAAGTACTTACTATTGTTCGCAATATTGTCAATGAGCCCACTTTTATGACAAGAAACTTATAGGAACTCTTGTCTCAGACAACATCACTCAAGTGCTAAGGAACTGGATGGTATTGACTGAACATTTGTTTTCAGATCACAGCTACATCCAATTCAACCTAGGTGTGACTCCCCTTAGTCAAACGGCATTCCAAAACTATCGAAAAACTGATTGTTTTTGACAGTATTCCTCTGTATTTTAGCCACTTTCCTTTGAACTCACCGTTCCCCCAGACAGCAATTATCTTGACGTAAAAGTCAGGGAATTCACCCTCTCTCTCAATCAGGCTATATAGTAGCTTATTCCTGCCTTTTGATTTCTGTAGAATCTTTTGTCAGAAGAGGAGACCGACGGCTTGATAGTCGCCTCGGGAATTGGAATCGTCGCTGTCTATTACAGGAAATGATGAGTCGGAAGGGTCGGGTTAGTGAGCATAATGATCTCCATTATACTTTCTGGAGAGGAGAGTTGGGCTGGAATCCAGGTGCAGGTTTTAGATCTGCTAGAGATATCCTTCCTAGGCACGACTTCGGGCCTTGCACCTGGCCAAACTTTTCCTAAACCACATATGGCTTTTTTAAAAAGATTAAGAGATCTCTGGTCGGCACATGCGTTGAGCTTGACATGGCCTTGTTGCCAGCCAGTGTCGCTTGTGATGGGAGTTGGTCTGGGATTTTCCCGCATAGTGGCCAAGAATTTGCCCGAAAGCTTCAACTTGAAAAATTGCCACCACTTAGGTGTGATCGATCCATCGGTATTGCTTTTATCAATTTCTCCAACTATCTCTGGTGCTTAAAACAGTCTGTTCGAGAAGCATATATATTCAACTTAATTATAATAATTAAATATTATAAAAAAGTTCATGTTTATGAAGAGTACTATAATGCACTGCAATATCATACATATTAACAATGAGAAAAATTCCCTTACAAAAGCGTTTAATAAACCCATATTTAATTGCATACCTTTTGGAAAACATAATTAAAAGGCAATTCAACCGAACAACATGTCTTTTTCTTTCGTTTAATTTTTCTTCATTAATTTTCATTATATTATTTATTTTAAACAGTCTCAAAGATAACATTTCATGGCCTTCGAGTCCCTTAACAATTAATAGCGATTAGTCTGTGTGTGTGTGCTGATATAAAAGAACGAGAATTAAACATTTAAATATATAAAAGACAATTAGACTAGTATTTACCTTGAACAGAACAGTGAGTTTATATTTGTAAGTGCAAAACGGTTTCCCGCTCCGCGCAATTTTTTCTAATTTGCAAAGTGCAAAATTTTGCAATTAAAACTTTTGCATTGTTTAGTAGCTAGACAGCATATCCATATATACAACAGTTCTGCGCACCGCTGAATCTTTTAACAGTATCAAGTAGAACGGTAAGTCCGTTGTGACCGCAAGTACTCCGTTGGGATATCCGCTGCAGCTTTGCAACATACTTTTGAGTCCGTTAAATATCGGAACATTAACATTCCGGTGGGGTTATTTCAATTTGTATTTAACTAGATTTATTCGAAATTTAGGATTCTAAAATATATGAGAACAAATGTTGAAATACACTTCTACTTCTTGTTTTCTCTTATGTATACGTTTTTTTTTTCTCTCACCATGAGCTCCGCTCTAAAGCTTCAAAGAAATCTGTTAAAACAAATAACCAAGGATTTCTGCAAACGATTGCCAAAGAAGAGAACAAAGAACTATGGTATATCTCCAATAGAATTTCCGTTTTGAAGGATAACTTCAAAGCAAGCACCCAACACAATGCCAATGGAATCTCATTAATCGAAGCTGGAAAGGAAGAAAAATTAGAAGAAATTTTCGACAAGATCAAAGATACATACTTGGATTATAAAACAGCTTTATTGGATAATCTAGATAAACTTCAAACAACGGTTGAAGCTTGGTAAAGAAACTTCCTACAATAACTCATCAACTGTGGGAAGAAAAGTTAGGTTGAATTAGGGAGCTATCCGAGTTCAAGGTCTTTTGTGAATTTTTAGAAGCTGGACTTAGGACATTAGAAGCAGTTGGACAGTAGCAGTATATAAACTCAAACAAGATTTCTAGAAGTCCTGTGGCTAAAACAAAAACGTTTCATTTGAAACAAAGCCGAAGGAGCCAGTTCAATTGCAAAGTGTGCAACAAAGCAGCACGTAAAAATGGAGTAGACAAAATCGGGGTTTGCGAAAGCTGTCTGGCATACAGTCATGCAACAGGACAGAGTTCGATGCTATTTCTGCCAACAACTTCACCATTACATTCTGCATACTAGCCCTCCCTCACACACACACCCTAGTACACACACCCCAAACACAGAACACTACACCACACATACAGCACCTAGTGCGTTCCCCATAACTCAACAAACACATAACCCCACATCATAACACTTGTCTATACTAATAAATGGTAAATCTTTCCAACCTACCCAACAAGTTAACAGTCTCTACATGACACAAGGTTCCAACATGCAGATTTTACTGCCAACAGCCATAGTTAGAGTCAAAGCTTCTTCGGGAATAGATGTCGAACTCAGACTTTTGATAGATCCGGAATCAAAAGCCACATTTATTTTTAGCAAATCAGCCAAGCGTTTGGATCTAAAAGGCAAACGCACTTTCATCGAGGAGTTAGGGCTGGGGAAGGTCAGCAGAGGGACATGTCACAGCTACGCTGACCTAACACTTGGGCCCCTACATTCGGGCTATGCGACCAAAACCCGAGCTCTAATCTTTTACTCGCTGACCGGCCTTCTTCCGGCCAACAAACTGGCATCAAGGCGTTGGAGCCATATCAGTGGCTTGTCAGGTGGCTATATGAGGTGTCGTTGCCATTTAAAGAAGGGAGCAAACCTGGGCTTGGATCTTCGAACGAAGGCGCCTTGCATAGGTTTGCTCAGCTGGATCGACGGTTCCGGATCAAGCCCACACTACACAGGGAATATAAAAAGTGTATGAACGAGTACTTACTCTTGAAATACACGGAAGAGATCAATTCCAGCAAGGAAGAAGAATTAAGAACTCCTCATCACTATTTCATGCCACATCACGCTGTATTCAAGGAGTCCAGCTCAACCAAAACGATGGGGACATTGCTGAATTAGTATTTGATGGCAGGGCCTAAAACACAAAAGGATATCATTGATATAGTTCTAAAATGGAGAAGATATAAATATACATTCATAGCAGATATGGAGAAAATGTATCGGCAAATCCGTGTTAGCTCTGATAATGCCTACTATAAGCTGATAGTATAGCGCAATGATGACTCCGAACCGATCAAGGTGTACCCTCTTCAAACCCTCATATTCGGTACAACTTGTGCGCCCTACCTTGCATTCGAATCATGATGACGAATCACACAACTATCCTCTATTAAGCTTCAGCAGGTCAACAGTTTACTGTCGTCGGGAGGATTTAACCTACGCAAATGGGCAAGCAACTCATCCGAGATTTTGGCTCACGTAGATCAGCGGGAAGATGATTTCTCTCTACCCATTCATATTTCCGAACATGTTAAAAATCCGGAGATCAAATGATTTCCAGCAGAAGATAGTCTACCTTTCCGTATAGTCAAGTGGATGCTGCTGAACCAACGAAAAGGACCATTCTTTCCAACATAACAAAACTCTTTGACCCTCTCGGTTGGATTTCACCCTGTATAATCAAGGGCAACATCTCTGTGCAGCAACTGTGGCATAACGAGCTGAAGTGGGACGATCCCAATCCCTTGGGACTTAAGAGGAAATCGAGAAGATTTACCTAATCTAGAAAAACTTCGCATTTCTCGTTGGGTCAACACAGACGAGACATATAAGGATGTGGAGTTACCCGGTTTCAGTGGCGCCTCCGAGAAGGCGTATGGTGCGGCGATTTATCTTCGAGCTCTCGATTTGAACAAAGACATCCATGTTCATTTTCTTATTTCCAAAACCCGTGTTGCTCCAGTGAAAACCCAAATGCTCCCCCGAACTCTGTGGAGCCGTGATTCTCGCTAGACTACTGGACTACACATCAAGGGTTTTAAGATTGTCAGACTTGAAGCAGTATGCATGGACCGACTCAATAATCAATCTTTCATGGATCGCGGCTCCCCCAATCAAGTGGACCATTTTCATTAACAACCGCGTAGCTGAAATACAGCGATTGGTCAAACCAGACAGCTGGAAACACATTCCCAGCGATTTAAATCCTGCAGATTTAGCATCGAGGGGGATGGGCCCTTCTGTGTTGAATTCAAATAGCCTTTTGTGGAAGGGTCCAGACTTTCTCAGCGAATCTTGGGATATCCAATGTCCACAGCAGCCGACGAATCGAAGCACAGAAGAGGAAAAACTTCCAAAGTTCACAAGGTCAGTCAGGTAAAAAATGATATCTATACTTTAATGCTCGAACAATCTGGCTTGACTAAGCTCCTCAGAATACTCGCTTATTGCCGAAGATTTGTCTCAAATGCACGAAATTTACTTACTTTTCGAAAATTTAATTTTCTGTCTCAATCCGAACTACACTCGGTGACTCTTTTTTTTATGAAGCTTGTGCAATCGGAAATGTTTGCTCCAGACGGAAAAGTCAAAGTTTCAATCCCACTCTGTCCTTTCACCGACTCCGATGGTATCATACGAGTTGGAGGTAGGTTGCAACACTCAGAGCTTCCATTTGAGTAATAACATCCAATCATATTAAAGGGAAATCACCATTTCACAAAACTATTAATAACCGACGCACATCTAAAAAGGCTGCACGGAGGGCTACAACAAACCACAGCGTATTTGAGAAACATCTACTAGATTATGAAATTCAAAAATTGTGTCAAGGGAGTCATTCATAGCTGTACCGTAAGCATATCTCAACCCTTTACGCAAACTGGCATAGACTACGCCGGGCCAATCAGTGTTAAAGCGTGAAAAAGGCAAGGTGGCAAAATCCACAAGGTGTATTTCGCCATATTCGTATGTCTGGCTACTTAAGCGACCTAACCACCCTCGCCTTCATTGCAGCCCTACGCAGATTTACAGCCAGAAGAAGACTTTGCTCACATATTTTCAGTGATAATGGGAAGAACTTTGTGGGAGCCAATAACGGGTTGAAGAGAGCTTTCAAAGAAGCTAAGTTCGAATGAAAGGATGTTGAAAAAACGATATCTAAAGACGGTATACCGTGGCACTTCATTCCTCCTGCTTCCCCTCACTTCGGTGGACTTTGGGAAATGGGAGTGAAATCAATAAAATACCACCTTAAAAGAATCATAGGGGTAGAGCTATACACCTTTGAGGAACTCACCACGTTTTTTCATCAAGTGGAAGCATGCTAGATTTCAAGGGCTCTATGTCCAATAACCGACGATCCCTATGACTTCGCAGCTCTTACTCCTGGACATTTCCTCATCGCCAGAGCAATAAACACCATCCTCCAGTCTAATCTAACGGATACCAAAGTCGGACATCTGTAACGATGGCAACAGTTACAGAAATTTCAACAAATCTTCTGGAAGAAGTAGAAATCTACTTAACAAGACTTCAACAGCGGCCAAAGTGGTTGAAAATTAAGGAACAACCAAAGATCGGAGATTTAGTTTTGATCAAAGTAGATCAGTTACCACCAGCAAAGCGAAGTTTAGCGCGAATCATCAATGTTCATCCGGGGACAGACAATTTAATTCAGCCTATAATGAAAATTTGCTTGCTTCTCTCCAACAATATACACGCGCAGCAATCCAACAAAAATTTTTTTTTTTCAATTTCTCACGAGTATCACATCGCAAAATGCCGAAGGCAAAACAAATTTCCAACTCTGTTGGAAAATTGTAAATTGTAAAATGTAAAAATACATAACTTCAATTTTTATTTTAAGTAGATGTATTTAATCGACATACATATTCAAACATATAAATCCACACAATTGCTAAAATATGTTATGGAAATAATATAGCTAAAACACCAAATTGTATTATAGAATCCTACAAATAACTCATTCAAGCAACTATCACGATACATATCGCAGTATAAACTACACAACACTCAAATCTAATTTGCATTGACAGCAAATCAACAATCACTCAATTTACATATGTACATGTAATCGCAATCCCAAAAGTTACAGTACATATAGTAAGCCAACCGTCGCGAACCGAAATATAGTTAGACACACAAAACTTATTGCTGTCACGTTATTTATACCCGCCCTTATTCCTTTACTCACATGATAAACAAAAAAAAATACTTTTTCTTCTTAATAACGCACTTCTTTAAGTCTTTTGTTCTACGTCCAGGTACAAGATAATTTATATAAATTTTACTGGAATCCAAAAAGACACAAGAAATCACTCAGACTTCGCGGAAATTCACGAAAGAAAACAAAGAAGTTTAATGAGCACGCAGCTCCATTATCGAAATGCTGCTACGCAGATCCACCAACACGACATAAACAATTGAAAAAAAAAAAAAAGCACCCGGTACAGCACAACACAAACAACTATGGCAATGGCAACAGTAAATGATGCAGTGTACAGCCGAGAAAAAACAACGGGCGGTCATTACTGGCAAGGCGACAACTTAAAAATGATGAAAGTTCTGATCGAAAAGGGGCAGGCGAACGTTGTTCACGGCCAGGGAAGATGTTCGAGAAGCATTTACAGATATGTTATTCAACTTAATTAATTAATAATTATAATAAAGTTCATGATGAGTAATGCCCTGCATTATCATGCATATTAACAATGAGAAAAATCCCTTTGTAAAAGCGGTTAATAAACCCATATTGTATTGCATACCTTTTGGAAAACACAATTAAAAGGCATATCAACCGAACAACACGTCTTTGGTCCATCTATATATGTAGAGATCCGCTATATACAGATAAGGCTAGCTAATCCAGAAGTCGCTATTTTTACATATGCTGGGCCCTCAGGCAGGTTGATCATCGGCACGGATCGTACGACACCTCGGTCCAGCCCAGGGGAAAAAGCATTGTCCGGGAGGATGGAGGGAAAAGGAGAGGGGAACATCCTTTGGTTTCAGGACTCGTCTGGAGAGACCTCTCTAGATTTTTTGATCTTACTCAGCCCCCACAACTCGCCAAGTTCGATGCTAAAAACTAAGCCGAATCCAAAGAACAGCATGTCTATGCATAAGCGAAGCTCCATGCTCCACTGATCTGGCCAAAGCTAGATCTGAATCCGGACTCCTTAAGAGTCTGATTCTTCTTAATAGGAAACATCTCAGCGCCATTATAGGTGTCATCACTGGACACTGCCTTATAGGCAAGCATGCAAGAAGGCTTTGAGCTTTTAAAACGATTTCTGTAAAAGCTGCATGGACGAGGGGGAAGAGAAGGTGTTCCTCCACCTTCTCTGTATATGTCCAGCTCTCTTTCAGAGAAGAAAACTCCACCTAGGAGTCTTCTTCTAGAACGTCTTAAGCGATCTCAAAAATACAGACGTTAAAAGTCTCCTGCGCTTTATCATTAGCTCAAATTGATTCTATGAGTAAGAGGATCATATATCCACATGGCAGCCAATAGGCCTAAGTGGATTGGTTCTCCAACCGCCACTATAACCTAACTTAACCCAAATGTATCCATTAAACAGTCGGAAATTCTCGGATAACTTACGGAACAAACGAATGGCGTGTTTTTATTGATGAATCTCAACGCAATGGTTAAGTCAGTCCACGCATATTGCTTCACATCTTGAAAGCCTTAAACCTTAGAAGTATAGTCCAGCAGTGTTGCAAGAGTAACAGCTCCACAGAGTTCTAGTCGTGGCACTGTTTGGGTTTTCGCTGGAGCGACTCTGGTCTTGGACATAAGCAACTGTACATGGATGACATCGTTGGAATCGAAAACTCGAAGGTATATAGCGGCACCGTATGCCTTCTCGGAAGCGTCACTGAAACCGTGTAATTCAAGTTCCTTAAGAGTGCTGTGCGTGTGGATCCATCAAGGGATACGGATCTTTTCAAATTACGGCAATTCCTCACAAAAAGCGTTCCACTCCTTCTTCAACTCTAATAAAATAGGCTCGTCCCACTTCAGCTCGCTACCCTAGTTTCTGCATCAAAAT
Organism: Volucella inanis; assembly: GCA_907269105.1. Taxonomy (NCBI): domain Eukaryota; kingdom Metazoa; phylum Arthropoda; class Insecta; order Diptera; family Syrphidae; genus Volucella; species Volucella inanis. Next base: position 74,639,993 of record OU026153.1, read on the forward strand.
TTTGCCCTTGACGACGCAGGGTGAAATCCATCCTAAAGGGTCGAAGAGCTTAGCAATGATAGAAAGAATTGTCCTTTTTGTTGGGTCAGCACCGTCGAGTTGAATCTTCTGAAAAAAAAAGGCTATCGTCTACTGGTTGACGTGATCTGGGGTATCTAAGGGCAAAGAAAAGGCAACTTGCCTTGCTTTCCCATTTCCGCAGATTGAACCCACTCGCGGCCAGCAAACTGTTAACTTCATTACGCCTCAACACTGTTTCCTAAACAGTATCAGCTAAAGCGAACAGATCGTCTACATAAGTGTCTTCCCTCACTATTCGTGCGCCCAACGGATAGTTGTGCTCCTCATCAGTAGCCAGTTGATTGAGCGATCGAATGGCAAGGTAGGGTGCACAGTTTGTACCGAATATAACTGTTTGGATGCGATATACCTTGATTGAATTGATATCACAGTCACGCCAAACAATCATCTGGTAATAAAAGTCGGCTGAGCTGACACGGATCTGCCTATACATATTCTCAATGTCTGCTGTAAAGGTATATTTATGTTTTCTCCATCTTAATATAATTTCAATAATATCCGTCTCTTGTGTAGGGCCTGTCATTAAATGCTGGTTCAACGAAGTTCCGTCTGAATTTTTGGCTGCAGCATCGAAGACGACCTGGAGTTTTTTCGTTGAACTGGATGCTTTGGTGACGGCATGGTGCGGCACGAAGTAGTGATAAGGAGTTTTGAGTACTTCGTCCTTGCTGACTTCGACTTCTTTCATATGTCCCAAATGTAAGTACTTTTTATACACCTTTTGTACTCTAAGTGTAGTGTAGGGTCATACCTGAATCGTCGTTCTAGTTGAGCAAACCAACGCAAGGCTCCTTCCTTCGAGGATCCAAGCCCAGGTCTGCTCCCTTCTTTAAATAATAACGATACCTCGTATCGTCCGCTATCCAACATTTTCGTCGTTGCCTTGTAGAACTCCTCACATACTTTGTCCTCATATGTTTGGTACGCCTTAAAGAATGTTTCTTCCATCTCCCAGAAACGTTGGAGTTGCCGGCTGACATCAAGTACTTGAAGGAATTTCCTTATGATTCGACTGGGTTTTTGTAGTTTACCCATCAAAATCAACCCAAGTGACGTATTTTGCGCAATGGGTGGCTTTGCTTTTTCACCACAGATGATTTCTGGAAGTACTGTCTCGGAGATGTCGTTTCCCAATAGCAGATCGACTTCAGCAGGTTTATAGTAGGTCGGGTCAGCTAGAGTTAATCCGTGTATGTGTTTCCACTGCTTTGGTATTAGCTCGTGGGCCGGAAGAGGCCAGTCAGCGATTCGAATATTAAGGCTCGGGTGGTGATTTCATAGACCGAGTACAGAGGCCCCAACCTAAGGTCAACGTAGCTGTGACAAGTTCCGCTGCTGACCTTCCCCAACCCGGATACCTCTACGAAAGTCCGTTTTCCCTTCATACCTAATCTCTTGACTGCCCGATCAGTAATAAAGGTGGCCTCTGAACCCGGATCTATCAATCCGCGGAGTGTAACGTCTATACCTAAAGAGGATCTTACTTTCACCAGCGCTGTTGCGGGTAACACGTCTACATGGGATTCTACTGCGTGAAAAGTGTTGACCTGTTGTCTGGACTGAAAAGGGGTAGCGTTTAAGTGTACTGTAGATAAATGGGATTGTGTTGGGGTGTATGTGTGTTTGGTGGTAGTGACCGAATTAGGCGCTGCATGTGTTGTGTAGTGTTGGGTATTTGTTGTGTGTGAATTGAATTGTGAGTGTGAAGGTGGGTTAATGTGTAAAAGGGAGTGGTGAAGCTGTTGGCAAAAGTAGCATCGGACTCTTCTGGGACACTGTTGGGTTGCATGACTGTATGCCAGACAATTCTCGCATATGCCGATTTCATTCACGATATTCCTGCGAGACGCGATGTCCATTTTTAAAAACCGGTTGCAGGTCCGCAGTGAATGAGGCCCTTTATTGCACACTTTACAGCTGAACTGACTCTTTTGGTTCAGCTTTAAGCAAAACGATTTTGTTTTTGTTAATGGTGCCCTAGAGATCTTATTGACTCCTATATCTTCCCGTTGACCAACTGCCTCCAATGTCCTAAACCTCGCTTCTAAAATTTCAGTGAAACCTTCAAACATTGGTAATTCCTTATCTGTCCCTAGCTTTTTTTCACAAAGTTGTTGTTTTATTGCGTTAAGTTTTTTCACTAAACAAAAGATAAGGATAACATCCCAATGTTCCACCGGTACATCGAGATTTTTCAAAGCGTTTCAATATCCACTGATGTATCTAGTAATTTTTTCATATGTGCAACGGTCTCGTGGCTAATATTCTCTTGTGCAAAAAAGATTCTCAGCTGTGCATTAACAAGGACACGTTTATGGTCATAGCGAGAAGTGAGAATGTCCCATGCTCGTTTATAGTTTCTGTTGTCAATAACTAAATGTTGAAGGAGACGCTCGGCTTCACCGCCCAAAGTGAAAATAATGCAATTTCTCAACCTCTGTTAGTGCTTTATTCGTATGTATTAAAGATGCAAAAAGATCTTGAAATGATCTCCAGTATTCATATTCTCCCAAAAAGACTGGTAAATTTATTTTCGGCAATCGAATGATGTTCTTATCGCTAGAGGTACTTATATTATCACTTACCGGAGTCTGAACTGTTGCTTGAAGTTTATTCATGCTATCTAATAGCGCAGTTTTGTAGTCCAGGTAATTGTCTTTAATCCTGTCAAAGATTTCCTCTAATTCATCCTCCTTTCTAGCTTCAATTGAAGATATTCCATCGGTGTTATGTTGGGTACTTATCTTGAAATTTTTCTCCAGCACGGCAATCCTATTGGAAATGTAATTTTTTGTCCTCTCCTTCGGGGATCTCTTTCCAAAATTTTCCCAATCCTTTGTAATTTGCTTTAGCAAATTCTTTTGGAGCTCCGCTCTCATTGTTGAAATCAAGTAAAAAAAAAATACTCGTAAAAAAAAAAAAATTAAAATGGGGGTGTATTTCAACTTATCTTTTCAACGTATCTTTTAGATTATTTAAATTGCCGGAGATTTGTTTGAAATCGAAGCGGTATCCCAGATGTGTGTCGCACAGTTGTAGCGGATATCCCAACGGAGCCTTTGCGGTAGCAACGGACTCAACGGTGGATGTGGTGTTGCAGAGTAGCCCAACGGTGAGCAGAGCTGTTCACTGGAACAGTAATTTTACTGCGATTTTACTGCAATCTTTTGTTGGCCTAATGTTTTTTAAAACACAATTTAAGGAAAAGGAAGAAATTGAACACGCGGGAAACCGATTTGCACCTTAAAAAAAAAACTCACTGGCAGAATTATTCTTCACTTTTTGTTTATAGTTTCTTTAAATTAATGTCTACTGTTTTTCTTTATGTTAAAGTTTTTTCACACACGTTGATTGATTTACTAGCAATTGTAAGGACTCGAAGGACCATGAAAATCGATAAAAGGAATATTACAATAAATCCTTTAAAAAGGATCACCATACGAACCAAGAGCTGTTCACTGGAACAGTGATTTTACTGCGATTTCAGTTCTCAAAAATTTTGTCGAGAATTGGCTCGTCCCACGAAGTTCCGTATTTCCATACTGACTGAAGCTTGAAATGTAGAGTGAAATTGGCAACTATTCCATATGGATCAAATATAGACATTGGTATACTAAGGAACTCCGTCTTAGTTGGATATTTATTAATATCTGTAATATCTCTGCTGACCTGGGGAAACTTAAGAGATATTGAATAAAACTTCTGATGAATTTGATATAATGTTCCGCAATTGAAAACTTCATGTTTGTGGATTGATATGATAGATGTAGCGACTCTAACGGCCTCAGCAACAACAATCGCTTTAATGGCTCTCGGATGATCCATTGCGAAACTTGATGCGTTCAGTTTCTTGACAAAATTGCCTGTGCAGGACGAGCAGTTGGCACCGAACGTAATCAGCTAGACTTGTCTAAACGTCCAGAAAAATTGCTGCGGTTGCTGGTCCTCCGGCCGAATCCGAATTTGGTGTAACATTTCCTTGATGACTCCAGTCACTTAGGGACTTAAGCCAAAATTGAATAAGATAGGCAACAAAAGCTTGAGGTTGTTCGGTCCCTTTAGCAATGGGGAGTTAAAAGAGACATCGTGCACACTTGCTGGTGCGTCGATAACTAAACGAATCTTATTTGGCTTGTGAGTGCTCTTCTCGCCAAAGTGCGGCAGGTTACCACGTCTTTGGGGTTGTTCTATCTGCTTTGACGTTGGTCATTTCTGGCATACCACTTTTATACGTAACTCTTTATGACATCCTTATATTGGACTCCAAACTCCGGTTCGCTTGTTATCTTGTTTTTAAGGCTCCATAGCCTCATTACTGCTATATCGCAGCTAGTTACACCGGCCTGAAAATGACTTGCAATGGCAGGTGGATGGTTCTGTGGCATAAAGAACCTCTGACTGCATTTCCATTTTGACGTTGGCATTCATTTTTTGCGGGCACTGTTGTTGACTTTTCCATCGTATGAAGAATGTCTCTTGCGAGTCCGGCTATTCCACTTAACCATTCATCAAAATCTTTGACGGTGGGAAATGGCTGAATACACACATTTTGTTGTGCCCACTCCAGATGGTTGCTCATTTGCAACTTATTAACAAGCTTATCAATCAACGTGGGGTTTACCTGATGCTGGTAATGACCGATTGACTCCAAAAGAACGTTGCGAGGTTTTGCACTTTTGTTCAAAATGGTATGAGCAATTCCAATTTGCCCTCTTGGATATTAGCGATTTCTCTTATTTTAATAAGTTGACACCACACCAAACATTCTAAGCAACCAAATTTAAATCCAAATGCAGTCATAACGCGATATACATTATTTGGATGTATAAGCAATGCCTCCACTACTTCATTCGCGTCACCTTTTATATAGTACACCTTTGTAGACGAAAAATATTGTCGACCTTAGAATATCTAAACATCGCAGTTGATTCCCGAAAAGCTTTTGAAAACATTGGCCAGTCCTCGGAACTGACGGTGAAGTCTGGAAGGTCATGTAGTTTTCGACCTATATGCGGCGGAGGCTGACTCTTAGCAAAAGATGGCTACAATCGATGGCTGCGGGATAAATGTCTGCTGACTCAAGGGCTGGAGCTGACTTAAAGGCGTTAGATATGACGAGGTTCTTTTGTGCCTGAAAAACTGGTGGAAGTCGTTTGTGTAGCGCACAGACGCCAACGTTGCTAAGTGCGGCATGTACTGGCTCGTGAACATAACTGTTGACGTAGCTGTAGTATTAGTGTCGTTATTATTATTATTATTTCTATTTTTTTGTAACAACTTAATTTCATTCTCTTAATCTTAAAGCTATAAAAGTAACAAAAATTAAGAATTATATATATGTACAATATATAAAATATAACAAAGAAAGATAACTACAATATAAATAAAAATAAATTTATGGATATAGACGATTTTAAAATATAAAAAATGTAATAGTTAAGCTCATTCTATTGTTGTTAAAAACAAGAGTCGAATGTACTACAAAATTATAAACAATTTTTTACATTTATCGGTGGGGATGCAATAATGTTAATAATATAGGGTGATTCATCGTGAACTTTGACTTATGTAAAATAAAACACATAAATTTGAAAGTAGACTTAAAATTTTTATTATCAGTCAAAAGTACAATTTGTGGCATTTGTGGCCACGACTACGTGTGAGGTAGTCTATTCCGAAGGTCCAATTTTATGCGACTCTTATTGTCTCGCGGATAACATGAAAATGTTGGCTTCCAAAGCGTCAATCGTAACTGGCTTATTTCTAAAGACCTGAGACTTTACATGTTCCTAGAGAAAATGGTCCAAAGGTGGTATATCGCACGATCTAGGCGGCCAATTTACCGTAGCAAAACGTGAAATTAAGTGCTCACCAAAATGATTTCTCAACAAATCCATTGTTTCACGCTCTGTATGGCTCGTAGCGCCGTCTTGTTGAAAACAGAGCTCACCGAAACCATATGCCTGAATTTCAGGAAGAACATAGTCCGTTAACATGGCGCGATAACGGTTACCATTGACGGTAACATTCTGATTTGCCTCATTTTTGAAGAAATATGAACCGATGATTCCACCAGCCGTGGAACATACCGTTGTGTTTAATGGATCTAATGGTAGCTCTTGGTACACTTCTGGTTGTTTATCAGCCCAAATATGGGAACTTTGTTTATTATCGTGTCCATTGAGCCAGAAAGGCTTCATCACTGAACAAAATTTCACGATAAAACTCCGGATTTTCATTGAATTTTTCCAGAGCCCATTCACTGAAAATATAACGCAAATTCAAGTCGGCTAGCTTCAATTCTTGCACAAACTGAATTTTGTACGCTTTAAGGCCGAGATCCTCATGTTAAATGCCAAGTTGTCGAATACTATAAGCCAAGCTGTTGAGAATGACGACGAATCGATTCATCACGGTCTTTGCGTTCACTCTCAGCTGCAGCTGCTATAGTCTCTTCACTATGTGCTGGATGTCGAGATACCGGTCAAGTATCATCCACTTATGAAAATTGGGATTCAAATTTGCGAATGGTATTGGCAATAGTGGTTTCAGGAGGTCGATTATGCGCACCATAAGTTTCTCGAATCGCATGAAATACATTTCTCATAGAACGCTGATTTTTGTAATACAGCTGAACAATTTGAAGATGCTGTTATGTGAGTCCTTTCATGATGACTTGCCAAACGATACTGAACAAAAACAACAAAGCACTGGAAAATTCATTGTTTAACTCTTTTAAGGTATACTGATTTAACTCTCTCATATCTAAGATTCTCAGGTAAATTATTATAGAGACGGAGTGCAGTAAATTATAAGAAAAGATTTTTTTGATGGTGAGCACAAGAACGAGATTTCTGGTGTTACCTGGTGTTATGGAAGCTTGCTGGACTTACCGTTGACAGAACTATGTTAGGCTTGGGGGGAGTTCCGGCGGCATGTTCCTGTTGGCGCAGGTTAATGAGCTCTTGTAGAAGAATACGCTCTTCTTTCTCACTATCTGCATACGCCCCCTCAGCTTTCAGCTGTGAACGTAGCTCCTGCATCTGCATCTGTGCGTCTTGCTCTATGCCGGGGGATTGCCTAGTTTCCGTCTCGATCATTTTGACTTCCACTTCACTGTCGGAATCTGTTTCACTTCCAAAAGGACTTGCATGTTCTGAGGTATTTGAAAATTTTACTTGATTGTTACTGCGGATTGTGACAAAATTCCCTTTGTTTAACCGGGAGCTTCTTTTTAAGGGATTGGATTGAATAAACTTCAAATGTGTGGCGGCAAATAAATTGGGATAATCCTCAGTACTGCTTCTCTGGTAGTAAATAAAGTAACAGTACTTCTCGTACAAAAAAAAATTAAAATTTGTTGCATGTGCTGCGGTAGCGTTCTGCAACAAACAACCTTTCCCTACACCATAACTCAAAAAATAATGAAGCACCAAGTATGATAAAGCTATAGAAATAAATTTTAATCTTTATATAGTATTCAGTTTTAGTTTAACAATGCATATTCAAATGAATATTACTTTTTTTAGCGAACGCTCCAAGATTCCAAATGCAAATGATTGATTTGTTTTTACCCTTTTTTTGATTATACATTATTGTATGTAGTTTAAAAGAAATATAGGGCTATAAAGGGCGTTTCAGACGAGCAAATGGCAGAAAACTAGGGTGTGGACAGGACTGGGAAAGGAAATGAAAAAGACGGAAAATATGTCTCAGAGTGAGGAGCGTGGCATGCTTGCGAGGTACGGCTAGGCTCATCGAATAGGATTGGTTCTTGTCCTCACTACTTGACAGGACCTACTACAACAAAAAAACTTAAATCATGCGGCTATTCGAAAATACAAATCATAGTAACGAACGAAACTTACGATGCTGAGGGGCGCTGTGGTGTTGTTCAGCGCTGGCCATTTTCCTCCCATCCTGGAAATCCGGTGGCCGATTTTAGGATTTCCCCAATGAGCGGATATCGACTTACCTGCTCACATCATCATAGGGAAGCAGAGCTCCCTGAAACGTTATTATCTTCTTTTTTGCCTCTAGAAAATTACAAGACCAATTATGTATACATATATATGTTTGTATATATTATTCAAACAAATTTATCTATTTACATATTGACAACAGGAGGCATTAACCTGGTGGGCAGTACAATAAACGATTTATAGACATCACATTTGACAGCCATTGAATGAAAATAATAAAAACTGATTTGAATTTGACCATAGTAAGTATGTTTATTTTAGTGCATAATTACCGTCTTTCACTTTAAGGTAATCCGAAGTGTGGAGCGATTCCTTTTCTGGCACTTGTTTCCCTTTAGTTGGAGACTTAATTTCTACTTACCTCCATTCGTCGCGATCATATGCCACACCGTCTGGACTTATAGCGAGGAATGGAAGATTAACAGAAATTATCAAGCTCGCTTCAAATAGCAAGAATCTTTTGACATACAGTTCTCTAGCCAACTTTTCAGCATATTTCCCATATTTTCCCATATATGCTGTCATAAATAAACGACAACTTTTTTGGCCAATTTAGAGCTTTGTTTTAGGAGTTAGTGAAAAGTTGGTAGGAGATGCTTCTAGTAATTCGTTTTCCCCCTCAATGGGCACTACTTTGGCTTATAGTCATTTTGCAAACTTGAGCAGCTTCTTCTTTAGTTTTTCATATCTCTCGAAAAATGTCAGCATTCAAAGATGTGAAGAAAGATTCCATTAGCGGAACAAAGCTTCGTAATCCATCTGAATCTACGACGAGTTCAAAGAATGCGTCAGCTTTGTATTTCTTCTCTTCTGCTTGAAAATTCTCTAAAGGTGACCGAAGGACAAAGAAAAAATTGCTCAGTTCGCAGTTGGGTCTTGCTAGAATTGTTTTGGAAAACAAAAAAAAAGTAGTACTTTGACAAAATAAAATTACATACCTGCTAAGAATTCCTTAAAAATGTCATCCTCTTCTGGCTTTGAAACCAAATCATATTTTATTTATGCACTTTGCCGTGCATGGCACAAGTTAATCGCACTGACGGCACTGAATTGCTGGACAAAGGTTTTTCCTATCTTTACCCATTTTTACGTCGGCTTCGTGCAGCTTATCATTTCTAGGTTTGGTTCTCTAAGAAAAACACTTTGTTATAGAGTGAAATTGATATTATTCAAAGGAATGTGCGAACCTTATTATTCGAATAAGACATGCGGCTATATGCTTGCATTTCTTGACTTCCCCAGCTTTGCAGCTACAAGTGCATATCCAAGCCTCTTGTTATTTTGTAAGATTTTTCAACTTCACTTCATGGAGTCACCTTCCTGAACAGATCGCTTCACCCCATCAAAATATTGCATGACGTGGTACACTGATATTAATATTTCCTTCGAGGACTCATAAATCATATTCGTATCCATCATAAGGAACACAATCACTGTAATTTGGAATTAATAAAACAGTATACATAATGATAATAATTAGCTCTCCGAAAATGTATGTATTTCTTGTGAAAGATAGAAGATGATATATATATTTCTTTTGTTTTATCTGTTCTCGACATACAAGGTGTGTCCGGTAAATAACGGAAATTTTCGTTATTTTTTCGTCTACATTAATGTTGTCGCCTTGAAAATAATCCCCGTTAGATATTATGCACAATCCTCGAACCACTTATCAAACTTGATCTATGGGATAGCTTTGAGCTCATAAAAAGATCCCGATTTTATTTCCTCAGTTGTTGTTCATCTCCGTCTTTTTATTGGTCTCTTTTGGGAACAGGTACAGGAATAAGGAATAGTAAGAGGATGTCTGGATAATCACTGACGTCATTCAAGAGATCTTGAGTGATTCTCATGCGACTGTTCCTCTGAACAAATGAGACATACGTCTCATGCCCAAAACATCCAAAAAATTGCCAACTTCCTCAGCAACTTTTCTTATGGGAATTCGACGATTTTTCAAAACAATTTTCTTCACAGCTTCGACGTTATCTTTTGTTGACGTACTGGGGAGTCCAGAGCGAGGTTCGTCATTATCATCTCCTCGGCCATCTTGGAACAGATTGTACCACCTGTATATATTTTTTTACTTAAAGCAGACTCTCCTTATGCCACTGTCAACATTTCAGGTATTTTATAGCACTTGATTTCATTTTTTACACAGAATTTGATACAAATTCTTTGATTCATTTCTTTTAACAAACGATAGCGGCTGCCGCAGACAAAGTAAACAATGAATACAGCTGGAAATTTTATCATACAATACTTCAGGAGCATGTATACCAACACAATAAAGAAAAAACAAACCCGCGAAATTTAAAAGTGTAAGTGAATTTATCAGTTGAATTTACAGTTTGAATTAAAACAGTGATTAAATGGCTTAAGTAAAAGATAAGAAAAGGTAAAAAGGTTGAAAGAAGCGATTAAATTGTGAATTCTAATTGGTTTGAATAAAGCGATTGTATTGAAAAGGAATAAGTTCTATCACTTATACCCATAAAAACAATTAACATTGGTGTCAAAGGTGGAATAGAATTTATTGTGTGTAAAAAAAATAAAAAAAGTGGTTTGTGATTTGGTTGAAAAAGCTATAATGTGTCTAACTCAAATCCGTGTTGAACAAGATAAACGTCAGCGCCAGTGGAAGAAAAAGTGACTTGGTGCCCCGACTTCAGGACGCTTTGAGCAATACAGAACATGATCCGGGTACATATTCCTTTTAGTCCGGTAAAAATAGACATTTCCAAAGTCCCCATAAAACACATGCGTGCTAAAAAAGTTATTCAAGGTAAAATATCAAAATTTCCGTATTTTTTGATTTTTCTCGAAAACAGTAAGTTATAAAAAACTTTTTTTTTTCCTTAGAATAACAATTTCTAAGATATCGTTATTCTAAAAGTGGAAGGAGTTACATTCTTCGTGATGTCCGCACATTTCCACACAACCTGTGAGGAAGTATACTTGACGTGTTTTTTTTAACGTGGTTTCCCCGGTAGGCCTACTCCAAGATCTGTTATGACGAGGTCTTATGAGAAAATACTGTATTTACTGCATTATGATTATTGATTTTGGCATTGATATAGGTGATCGATTTAAATTGTAGTTCTGATTTCTGTTTATATATTAATCTGATTCATAATCGATTTCAACAGTCTTGTCTTTTTCGATTTCTTCTTCTTCTTCCAATTCTTCTTGCCGGATGTTCATAAATTGTTCATTTAAAGATGAATCAGTTGTCTCTTCATCGATATTATATGAATCGTTGTCTATTGGATTCAATTGAACAGTCGTCTGTCTCTGGCATTTAGTGCATGCTGGTAAACACAACAACCCTACTCTTCTACAGCCACATTTAGCACTACAATCTTTTTTGCAATTGCAAAAAATTATGTTTAGGAGTTTTTTCGAAGCAGGTGGAAATATAAATTTCATAAATTAAATATAAAAAAACCAACGGTAATCAACTTGATGGCGGATTTAGCTGCATTTTCTGACGGGACTCTAAGAAAAAAATAAAAAAAAAAGGTGGCGATCACATTTGTTCACATGTGTGAGCTCACATTTCTTTATGTGTCTTTATGTCGTCCGACTTCTCGCTGCTTCTATTCAGCGTAATGCAACTATCCCCTAAATTTAAATTTCTACTTTTAATACTCGTAAATCTTACTTACTTACCCTAAATTTTCTTTCTCTCTTGAATATGTACTTATTATTGTTTCTTTTACTATTAATATTACTTCTCTTTTTCGACACACGTTTCTTTTTTGTTCTCAATTTTTGCACTTTTTCTGTTTTCAAAAAAAAAATTCTTTTCCTCTCTCAAATGGAGGACTACCCGCAGTTGTTGCCGTCACTGTACTTTAGCTTCTGACGTGTGGCATTTAGCTGTAACTATTCCACCGGTTTTTTTCTTTTTCTCTTTTTTTTTTTTTTTGCCTTATATCCATGCATATTAATACATATAATCGATGTTCTCTTTTGATGTTTTTTTTTTTAGATAGCTGGGTAGGTGCTTCCTCCCTACCTTATCCAATACCTAAAATAGTTTGTTCTAAGCCTTACTGGCCTGGCACCACCTTCTTACTCTTATTCGAGGATTGAGACTCATTCGCAGATCAAATTCCTACCCCACCATCATGTTGCTGTTTATCAGTTGCCAACTTAAATTTAATTTAATTTTTCTTAATAGGGGGAAGATGCTTTTGTAAATGTTTGGTATGTTTTTGTTCGTATTTCACCTATTTTTATTTTGCAGGGAGATGTAACAAAACTCTAGACTTAAGAGAGGTCTTGTGAGGACAGAGGACAGCTAACTGGATTGAAACGATTAAACGTAGTGAAGAACCCCACGGTGTGATCAGCCGTGCATGAAAAACATTTATCAACATACTCATGTTCATTTCTGCCTGAATGAATGAACTTTCTAAAACAGTTGTGCAAGTTCTTGGTCTAATAGCAACGTAAGGGACTTGACAAATTTGAATTTAATTTGTGAACGCACTAATCCTCAAACTGTCACTGTCAATTTATTCAATTATTATAATTTTGTTCAATATCGGCTAACGTTCGAAAAATAAAAGCAATGGCTTGGTGGTGTTGTAACAGCCTGTGGAATGTAAGTGGCGTCCCAAACTCTATCGATAGGCTTTCGTATTTTCACTAGCGATCTCATTAATTCCACAATAATGTTTTGCCCCTTAACCCTACCAACCATCGACCTCTTGGTCTCTCAATTTTCCACAACTCTATTACCTAGTCCACTTCTTCCCCTACTATGTCTTCTTACAACTTCCATGAAACTAATTTTCACAAAATTAATATCTATCTTAGCGAATATGCTTTTATTTTTACCAACCTATCTCTGCACTCTCCATTTTCTTCAGTGAAATACTAATTTCCGTTTTTCCTTACGTCCCCTTTCTCCGGCATTAAACATCATCTATAATCATTTGCAGACAACTTCTTCCTCCATTGGCCTCAGTCTCTCTTAATCTTTTAATACTATCCTTATCGAAGAAAAGTTACAATGATGAATTTTTCTCAAAGCCAATATTTCTAAAAAAGTGTGCCTCCGATCTTTCGCACGAACTTTTCTCCCTATTTCAGCTGTCCCTCATACAAACAGAATTCGATCTACAAAAAGGGATCAAAAAGTTAGGTAACTAACTATAGTCCCATTGCTTAGCTTTCCCACATACCTAATATGTTTAAATTTAAAAGTTTTTTTATATGAAACTGTCACTGTCAATTTAATCAGTAAACTCAACATTTCATCCTGGTAAAATTTACTACAGATATTCGGGGTCGCAAAATCTTCTTCAGTGACGAAGCTCATTTTTGGCTCAATGGGTTCGTCAATAAGCAAAATATGCGTTATTGGTCGGGTGAAAACCCACATGTGTTTCATGAATCACCACTTCATCCACAAAAAATAACTGTTTGGTGCGGTTTGCATACCGGCGGCATTGTTGGCCCATATTTTTTCGTCGACGATAACGATCGTCACGTTACTGTGAATGGTCAGCGTTATCGCGCCATGATCACCGATTATTTTTGGCCCGAATTGGAAGATATAGACTTGGACGACGTGTGGTTTCAACAGGATGGTGCCACAAGCCAAACAGCACACGCTACACGCTACAATCGATTTATTGAAGAGTAAGTATGGTGAGCGTGTTATCTCAAGGCATGGGCCAGCCGATTGGCCGCCTCGTTAGTGCGATTTAACGCTGCTTGACTATTTTCTGTGGGGCTACGTTAAGTCATTGGTTCATGCCAACACGCCGACGACGATGGAAGAGCTCAGAGCCAACATTGAACGCGAAATAGCAGCCGTTTCGGCCGAAACGTGTGGCCAAGTCGTTGAAAATTGGGTCCAAGGAATCGACCACTGCAAAAGTGCCCGCGGCGGTCATATGAGCGAAGTCGAGTTCCATTCATAAATGTTTTGATTGTACTTCAAGCCAATAATAAGGTTTTTGAAATATCTCAAATGGTTTGCCTTTTATTTAAAAAAAAGTTTTCAAGTCGTTATTACAAAACCCTATATATATATAAATACTTAATGTTGAGATAAATTTCAGCGAAATTAATAAAAAACAAAAAAATATATATTAAAAACACTAAACGCGTGTCACAGCACGTGAATATTGCACTTAAATAATTAAATAAAGAAATTTTTAAATAAACACATATAAATAAACATACATACAAACATATGTGCAAATAACCTGCACATTACAAAAACACGATAAATTAATTTCTATGTTTTAGCAAATAATACAATAATATAAACAAATAAATGTATAAATAAATAAATAAATGTATAAATAAATGTATAAATAAATAAACTTACAAATAAAGAAATGTATATATAAATAAGTAAATAAATGTGTAAATAAATAAATATATAAATACATAAGTATATACAAAAAAATGATTATTCTCCACACAATTACATACTTAATCCTAATCCAGCACATACTCTATTTATACCTATACCGGGTGAGTTTTTTAACTTAAGACATCAAAATTACTCGAAAATTACGAATTATCGCGAAAAATGTTTCAAACAAAAGTCACAAGGTTCTGAAGGGGACATAAGATGGTGACAACGAGTTTGACCTTGAGTCCCATTTTCAAGGTCAAACGAAGGTCACTTTTGATTTTTCAAATGATAATTCCTGATTTTCATTGCTCAGTCGTATTGCTCGTAGGCTTGTCATTTGTTTTTATATACTGCGTTTAGCATAACCCAGAAAGAACGACGTGGACGTTGCAGTATTTTTTTCCTTCGGGGTGATTAATTAGAGTGGGTCCCCTTGCCTCCCACTGTTGAATCATTGAATTCGAATTCTTCCCATTTCGACGTTCATTTCCCGAGACTATTTCAACAAATACTCGAAAATGTGACCATTCACTTCAATACTAAATAAACGAACAGAACTGGGAAGTATTTCTGGCGTAATCTGGCAAGCTACAGTTATTCGTCTTTTCATGTCCTCACGTGTTGTTGGCTTTTTTCTGTAAACCTCACTATACTTTTTGAATCTTATACTTATGTAATAATTATATTTGATTTTGTTATATTTAAAACTTAATCCAAACGTTGAAACTTAATCTAAAATGTAAACAATTAAACGTAACGTAAGGTAACGATTCTAATATTGTATGACACTTATTGTAAAAAAGATGGAAGTATCTTCCGGACGAATAAAGATGTTCTTTGCTGTGACTGTTCAACAAGAAAGCACGTGTTTCATTTAAAACTGCATTTTTCCGACCTCTCTTTTTTACCCTACACATGTAAATCAAAAAGTTAAAACCCTATACACCCCAACATTTGGTCCTTTTTGAACCGGATAAGAATACACAAAACATTAAACATTTAAAAGAAAAAAGAACAAAAGTGCAAGTGCAAAGCGCAAGTGCACAAAACATATATATATATACAAAGAGAATTAATTAATAGACAAAACTTAAACATTTAAAAAAAGCAAAATTGATAAAAAAGTGCAAAGTGCAATATAGATATATATACAACATATAAAGTACATACATAGATTCCCTCGCCTTGCCCCTTGTCTTGTTCCCTTTAAAGACTTAAAGACTTTCGGTGGTTGTGCATTAATCGGGATTCCCTCGCCGTGTAAAAATTCATCAATTTATCAACTTTAACCTCAACTGTTACCAGCTGGGCAAAACTGACCAAAGGTCGTAAGTTGCTGTAATAAATAAAATATTTAATTAAGTATCTTAATAAACTGTATCTAATAATAATTTAATAAATATTGTACTTGATACATACACACATATTGGGTTATAATTAACATACAAATAAAAACCTTCAAAAATGTCGAAATTATCAGCGGGTGCAGATCAGAAAGGTGTTCTGGAGCAGATTATTCGTGACCACTCCAACTTCAAAAAGACTGGAGCACCACGTAGTATAGCTAGCTATCTTTCAGGTCGTCTTCTTATTCAAGAAGGGAACATCAAGAACGCGCTTAGTCTTCAAGTGAAAATTCGACGAGGATAAGTAGAAAAAACTCCGGAAGAAGAAGATTTTGATGAAATCTTTGATGAGTTACAAAAAACGTACTGCACTTACTGCACAATACCAAATCAGCATCTAAAGAGAAGATTGTGGAAGGTGAATCCACAGGTGCATCGTGTAATGAGCTTTCATTACCCCAAATTCAAATACCACATTTTGAGGGCTCGTACACGAAGTGGCAGGCTTTCCACGATGTTTTTTTGTCCTTAGTCCACAGTAATCGACGGCTAGGAGTATTCAAAAGTTACACTATTTGAAATCGTCTCTTACAGGTGAAGCTGCTCGTTTGTTGCAGCATTTAAGTTTGTCTGCTGGCGATTATGACAAAGCATGGGAACTGCTTGTCGCCAGATACGACCACAAGCGATTGTTGGTAAACGCTCACTTCCAATTTTTCTTTGAACAGCAGCAGTTAAAAAAGGAGACTGCAGGTAACATAAAGTCCCTACTGGACACGTCCCAGGAATGTTTCCATGCCCTGGAAAATTAAGGATTGCCGGTTAGTTCTTGGGATGACATATTAATTTATATACGAATACAAAAATTACCTGCTTTTACTCAGAGTTTGTGGGAGGAGAAGTTAGGTAGTTCGAAGGAGTTGCCCACGCTAAAACAATTTACAGAATTCCTGGAAACACGTTTTCGAATCATAGAAGCAGTAGCTGGAACGAGTGGCACAAAGGGCAGCGGTTCTTCTTCACACATGGCTGTTGCTGTAGAGGAAAAAACGGTGTTGCACGTCGGGAAGAGTCAGTTTTCGTGCCAGGTGTGTGGAAAAGGTCAACAGCAACGTTTATTACTGAGTCCGCTGTCCAGTTATTAGGGCTTTATTAGCGACGAACGTTCATTGAGGTATCTGGATTGGGAAGGGTGAGCAGTGGTTCATGTCAGCGATATGTAAATCTTACCTTTGGTTCACTGGTAACGCCGTTTGAGACGAACACCCGAGCATAGGTCTTCAAGTCGCTGACCGGTCTTTTGCCTTCCAAGCCCTTAGGTCTACAAAACTGGGAACATATTCAGAGCTTAAGGTTAGCGGGTCCACAATTCGACAAGCCTGCGACTGTTGATCTTCTCCTGGGAAGCAACGTTTATTGCGAGTTCATTCGATCAGCGATTATCCGTAGCACAGACGAAAGGTCTCCAATCCTTGGGAACGTCATTTCGCAAACTCAGGAACCCATTCACAGTTTTCTACAGGTTTGTGACATCGACACTCAATTGCGAAGGTTCTGGGAATTAGAAGAATCGCTTTTCAACTACAAGGAAACGGACGAAGGCAGGACTTGTGAGCAGCACTATCGCACGACAACAAAATGATTGGATGATGGACGATATGAGGTATCGTTGCCATTTAAGAACGGATGTAAATTGGGTTTGGTGCCTCAAGGTTAGTTGCCTTACGTAGGTTTTATCAGCTGGACAAACGATTTCTACAAAGAGTAATCTAAGTGCTTAAACGAATATAAGGAGCTTGGTCAGATGACTGAAGTTGAGGAGCGAAAAGAGACCACGATCAACATTTTCCATGCATTCGTTTTGTGATTCACTGCCGTGCAAAAATTGAAACAAGGTGCAAAGGTTCATTGAAGGTCAACGAAATTGACAAGTCTATGAAATTGTTGATAAAAACCTCACAGAAACAAATGTTCCCTGAAATCTATCTTGCAAAAAAGGTATAACCCAAACGTATCTTGAATTTGAATCCCTTTATAGATGCTGACGACATTCTACGTGTTGGAGGGAGACTGGAGAACCCAAACTTGGACGACGAACAGAGACATCCAACTATTTTGGCACCAAATCATCATCTCACATACCTTAAAATAAGAGATGCACACAAAAATACAATCCATGGTGGTGTTTCTCTTATGATGGTGTACATCCACACAGCGTTCTGGATTTTTTCTTTAAGGAGAAAGGTGAAGTGAAGTGATGGTGCATGGGTGTATCATTTGTTTCCGTCACAAAGCGAAGTCAATGCAACAACTCGTGGGAAACTTACCTGGGCCAAGGGTGTGCCCAATGTCGGACGATATCGAAAACTTCGAAACGCTGACACCAGCACATTTTTTAATCGACGAAAACTCGTCGCAATTCCTCAAGGAGAGACTGCCTTAGAAAGGGTAAGTTATCTTGAGCGATGGAAGCGGATCACCGCAATGGAGTACGGAATACTTGTCCAGAATGCAACAGCGCCCAAAGTCGTTTGGTTTGCAACAACAATTCAATCGAAGGCGGATTCGTGGCTTTACTTTAAGATTTACACACTACACAAACCTTGACAGCTAATTTGGCCATTATTACAACAACAAAACGTTCGCGAAAATTTCGTCGCACATCAACGCACTGCACAACCAAAAAATGAGTACGCGAAGAAGAGTTACCGCACAAATAATACCACAAATTGTACGAATTTTGTTGGGAAAATAAATAAATAAACTTTGTTTTGCATTTCCCGTTTCTTTTAATTTCGTTTTTTATTATTTTTTTTTTGCACTTGCACTTGCACTCGAAGATCACTTCCGCGAAACCAAAAACAAACGATGTATATAAATATATACACACGCACTTATATACGATTGTGTATTCGCGCCTTGTACACAACTCAATTGAACTCGAATTTCGCGTAGGAAGGGGAGCAGACAAAAAGATAAAATAAATAATTAAATAAAAACCACTTACAATAACAACAAAAAAACTAAGGGAAAAGTAACAAAAAAAACAAAAACCGAAAAACACACACGAAACGCAAATTGACCCAGTTTTGGTCAATGATTAATATAAACTATTGCACAAAGCAAATTATGCATATTTCATCTCCCTTTGTTGCTCGTTTGTTATATTGTCATCCTTGTCACCTACATGTAATGTTTCAAATTATTAACTTCCACGATTTTGTTTCATTTACATGTAGATAGTCAACACACTCGCACTCACACAACACACAACTCTTATGTCAGAAGAAGTACGACATACTCCAACTGCAACTGGGTACAGTAAGGTACATGTTAGAGAACACTTCCGGACGAAAATCGTCCACCGGACGGGAGCAAGTTCGGAAGTACAGTATACTTTTTATATCTTATATATACTTATGTAAAAATTATATTTGACTTTGTTATATTGTATTTAAAACTTAATCCAAACGTTGAAACATAATCTGAAATGTAAACAATTAAACGTAACGTAAGGTTACGAATCTAATATTGTATGACACTTATTGTAAAAAAGATGGAAGTAATTTCTGGACTAATAAAGAGGCTCTTTGCTGTGACTGTTCAACAAGAAAGGACGTGTTTAATTTAAAACCCCATTTTTCCGACCCCTGTTTTTTACCCTACTCATATAAATCAAAATGTTAAAACCCTACACACACTAATACGGGGATACTTATTTTTTTATGAAACTTTACGTTGCTATCACTGTTTTATGTCCTTCGCGTGATAAACTTCGATCTCATTCCCGACTAGATTCTCCAACTCATACAAGTTTTGATCGATTGCTCTGACAAAACGACATTTAACATATTTTGGACAAAGTTTAGACATTAAGTACTTGGACGTATCACATAAAACAAATTTTTTTCTGTTTACCTCTTGGCCAGGTATAAATCGGACTATTCATGTTCTTATGTTGTATATTTTAGCGTTCCTTTCATCGAATTTGTCTTGAAAGGGTGAATAGTTCTCCGTCCTCCAGAGCATTCGTTGAGTCGTTGAGCCATCTCATAACAGCTTCCGTGTGTCATCATACATATTTATACCAAACAAAGCAAAGTAAGATGACATACCGATTGAACTATCCAAAGAACTCCTCAACTATCCAGCAATGTCATTTAAGTAAAGATCCGAATCACGATGGTCATCCGTGATGTAAGATCTTATGGCAGTCATTATTGATCTATTTACTCTCTCACACGCATTCGATTGAGGCAAATAATTGTCGGTTCTCAGGTGTCGAATTTATAGTTTTGTCAGAAAATTACCATTATCCGAATGTATTATTTGTGGTACTCCGAAAATGTGGAAAATAACTTGCAAAAACTGGATAACACTGGACGAACTTGCATTTCTAATCGCTTTAAATAAAACAAACTTTGACAGATGATCTAGGGTCACAAATTCAAACCTTTTTCCGGATTTTCATCTGGGGTATGGTTCCAAGAAATCTATATATAGTTTTTGGAATGTACGATCAGTACAAAAATTTGTTGACATTGGTGGACGTTGTATAGGGTTTGACGGTTTGAATAGTTTACCTGTAACGCAATTGGACACATATCGACGAACTTAAACTGCATATTTTGCGAAAAAAAAATAATTGCTTGATTCTTTGTATTGTTTTTGCAATCTTACCATGTGAGGCTTTCATAGGATTGTTATTATTATAATTATTATCAAGGAAACGATACAAATTAATATGTAGGGTCCGAGATTTAACGCCGGCGAGGCCGTTGACACAGAGGATTGTGTGCTCGTAAAATCAACTCCTCTGTGAGATCCAGCAGGATCAATAGCTTCCAGTTGTCTTCAACCGTGCACTCATCTCCGTTCGGTGACAGCGACCGCTTATACAGGAAATCTTCTTATATTTTAAGGTCTGGGTCTTGATATTTATCTTACTTGAAGGCATCGGAATTTAAATCGACAATCGGAGCGATATCATCCGTTTCGAAGTTGTTGTACATCTCCGTCTTTTTGTTGGTCTCTTTTGGGAACAGGTACAGGAATAAGGAATAGTAAGAGGATGTCTGGATAATCACTGACGTCATTCAAGAGATCTTGTGTGATTCCCATGCGACTGTTCCTCTGAACAAATGAGACATACGTCTCATGCCCAAAACATCCAAAAAATTGCCAACTTCCTCAGAAACTTTTCTTACGGGAATTCGACGATTTTTCAAAACAATTTTCTTCCCAGCTTTGACGTTATCTTTTGTTGACGTACTGGGGAGTCCAGAGCGAGGTTCGTCATTATCATCTCCTCGGCCATCTTGGAACAGATTGTACCACCTGTATATATTTTTTTACTTAGAGCAGACTCTCCTTATGCCACTGTCAACATTTCAGGTATTTTATAGCACTTGATTTCATTTTTTACACAGAATTTGATACAAATTCTTTGATTCATTTCTTTTAACAAACGATAGCGGCTGCCGCAGACAAAGTAAACAATGAATACAGCTGGAAATTTTATCATACAATACTTCAGGAGCATGTATACCAACACAATAAAGAAAAAACAAACCCGCGAAATTTAAAAGTGTAAGTGAATTTATCAGTTGAATTTACAGTTTGAATTAAAACAGTGATTAAATGGCTTAAGTAAAAGATAAGAAAAGGTAAAAAGGTTGAAAGAAGCGATTAAATTGTGAATTCTAATTGGTTTGAATAAAGCGATTGTATTGAAAAGGAATAAGTTCTATCACTTATACCCATAAAAACAATTAACATTGGTGTCAAAGGTGGAATAGAATTTATTGTGTGTAAAAAAAATAAAAAAAGTGGTTTGTGATTGTATGAAAAAGCTATAATGTGTCTAACTCAAATTCGTGTTGAACAAGAGAAATGTCAGCGCCAGTGGAAGAGAAAGTGACTTGGTGCCCCGACTTTAGAACGCTTTGAGCAATGAAGAACATGATCCGGGTACATACTCCTTTTAGTCCGGTAAAAATAGACATTTCCAAAGTCCCCATAAAACCCATGCGTGCTAAAAAAGTTATTCAAGGTAAAATATCAAAATTTCCGGTTTTTTTGATTTTTCTCGAAAACAGTAAGTTTTAAAAAACTTTTTTTTTTCCTTAGAATAACCATTCCTAAGATATCGTTATTCTAAAAGTGGAAGGAGTTACATTCTTCATGAAAACACTGTATTTACTGCATGGTGAATATTGATTTTTGCATTGATATAGGTGATCGATTTAAATTGTAGTTCTGATTTCTGTTTATATATTAATCTGATTCATAATCGATTTCAACAGTCGTGTTTTCTTCGATTTCTTCTTCTTCTTCCAATTCTTCTTGCCGGATTTTCATAAATTGTTCATTTAAAGATGAATCAGTTGTCTCTTCATCGATATTATATGAATCGTTGTCTATTGGATTCAATTGAACAGTCGTCTGTCTCTGGCATTTAGTGCATGCTGGTAAACACAACAACCCTACTCTTCTACAGCCACATTTAGCACTACAATCTTTTTTGCAATTGCAAAAAATTATGTTTAGGAGTTTTTTCGGAGCAGGTGGAAATATAAATTTCATAAATTAATTTAAAAAAAAACCAACGGTAATCAACTTGATGGCGGATTTAGCTGCATTTTCTGACGGGACTCTAAGAAAGGCAAAGGACAAAAATAAAAAAAAAAGGTGGCGATCACATTTGTTCACATGTGTGAGCTCACATTTCTTTATGTGTCTTTATGTCGTCCGACTTCTCGCTGCTTCTATTCAGCGTAATGCAACTATCCCCTAAATTTAAATTTCTACTTTTAATACTCGTAAATCTTACTTACTTACCCTAAATTTTCTTTCTCTCTTGAATATGTACTTATAATTGTTCCTTTTACTATTAATATTACTTCACTTTTTCGACAAATTTTCATTTTCTTGACTTAATTTACGTTTCTTTTTTGTTCTCAATTTCTGCACTTTTTCTGTTTTCAGCTTTATATTTTTCAAATTTTTGACCGTTTTACTTTTCGTCAAAAAAAAAAAAAAATTCTTTTCCTCTCTCAAATGGAGGACTACCCGCAGTTGTTGCCGTCACTGTACTTTAGCTTCTGCCAAGGGTTCGCATGGCAAGGCTTTTCTCCAGATCGGGTGTAGACTTTGTAAGACCCTTTGACATAAAAACCTGGAAAGGACGAAGAGCAAAAATGTTAAAGGGATATTTTTCAATATTCATATGCCTAGCAGTTAAGGCAGTGCATTTGGAGGTCGTGTCAGACCTTACGACACAGGCGGTTTCAGCGTCTTTCAAACGATTAAAACTCGCCAACGAATGTGCGCAGAACTCTACAGTGATCGTGGCACTAATTTTGTAGGGGCAGAAACGGAGGGGGTCGGTTAATGAACAACTGGCACAGCTGTAAACAAAGTAGAATTTTATTTCGAAGGACTTTGGGAGACAGGGGTAAAATTGGTAAAGCATCACCTCAAAAGAACGGTCGGGGCAGAATCCCAGATATTTGAAGAACTGTCAACGTTACTTACTCAGGTTGAGGCCTGCCTCAATTCCAGACCTTTGTGCCCAATGTCGGACGACATCGAAAACTTCGAAACGCTGACGCCAGCACATTTTTTAATCGTCGAAAGCTCGTCCCATTTCCTCAAGGAGACACTGCCTTGGAAAGGGTAAGTTACCTTGAGCGATGGAAGCGGATCACCTCAATGGCCAACTATTTCTGGCGCAAGTGGAGTACGGAATACTTGTCCAGAATGCAACGGCGCCCAAAGTGGTTTGGTTTGCAACAAAAATTCAATCGAAGGCGGATTCATGGCTTTACTTTAAGATTTACACACTACACACACTTTAACAGCTAATTCGGCCATTATTACAACAACAAAACGATTGTGTATTCGCGCCGTGTACACAACTCATTCGAACTCGAATTTTGCGAAGAAAGGGGAACAGACAAAAAGATAAAATAAATAATTAAATAAAAACCACTTACCTTATTCACAATAACAACAAAAAAACTAAGGGAAAACTAACAAAAAAAAAAAACCGAAAAACACACACGAAACGCAAATTGACCCAGTTTTGGTCAATGATCAAAATAAACTATTTGTTGTTGTTGCTCGTTTGTTATATCGTCATCCTTGTCACCTCGCACTCACACAACACACAACTCTTATGTCAGAAGAAGTACGACATACTCCAACTGCAAGTGGGTACAGTAAGGTACATGATCGAGAACACTTCCGGACGAAAATCGTCCACCGGACGGGAGCATGTTCGGAAGTACAATATACTTTTTGAATCTTATTTATACTTATGTAAAAA
This sequence comes from Volucella inanis, assembly GCA_907269105.1. Taxonomy (NCBI): domain Eukaryota; kingdom Metazoa; phylum Arthropoda; class Insecta; order Diptera; family Syrphidae; genus Volucella; species Volucella inanis. The sequence continues at coordinate 74,664,116 of OU026153.1, forward strand.
TTATATTTGACTTTATTATATTGTATTTAAAACTTAATCCAAACGTTGAAACTTAATCTAAAATGTAAACAATTAAACGTAACGTAAGGTTAGGAATCTAATATTGTATGACACTTATTGTAAAAAGATGGAAGTAATTTCCGAACTAATAAAGAGGCTTTTTGCTGTGACTGTTCAACAAGAAAGGAAGTGTTTCATTTAAAATCCCATTTTTAAGACCCCTCCTTTTTACCCAACACATATAAATTAAAAAGTTAAAACCCTACACACACTAATACGGGGATACTTATTTTTTTATGTAACTTTACGTTGCTATCACTGTTTTATGTCCTTCGCGTGATGAACTCTGATCTCATTTCCGACTAGATTCTCCAACTCATACAAGTTTTGATCGATTGCTCAGAAAACACGACATTTAACATATTTTGGACAAACTTTGGACATTTAGTACTTGGATGTATCACATAAAACAAATTTTTTTTCTGTTTACCTTTTAGCCAGGCATAAATCGGACTATTCATGTTCTTATCTTGTATATTTTAGCGTTCCTTTCATGGGATTTCTAGTTGTTCTGCTTTATTTTATTTCTCAAGTACTGAAATCGATTTTGTCTTGAAAGGATTTATAGTTCTCCATCCTCCAGGGCATTCGTTGAGTCGTTGAGCCATCTCATAACAGCTTCCGTGTGTCATCATACATATTTGTACCAAACAAAGCAAAGTAAGATGACATACCGATTGAACTATCCAAAGAACTCCTCAAATATCCAGCTAAGTCATTTAAGTGAAGATCCGAATCACGATGGTCATCCGTGATGTAAGATCTTATGGCAGTGATTATTGATCTATTTACTCTCTCACACGCATTCGATTGAGGCAAATAATTGTCTTTTCTCATGTGTCGAATTTGTAGCTTTGTCAGAAGATTACCATTATCCGAGTGTATTATTTGCGGTATTCCGAAAATGTTGAAAATAACTTGCAAAAACTGGATAACACTGGGCGAACTTGCATTCCACTGTTGAATCATTGAATTCGAATTCTTCCCATTTCGACGTTCATTTCCCGAGAAGTGAATGTAACTATTCACTTCAATACACTTGTCTATCCGCGCTCTAAATAAACCAACAGAACTGAGAAGTATTTCTGGCGTAATCTTCCGGCAAGTTTCAGTTATTCGTCTTTTCATGTCCTCACGTGTTGTTGGCTTTTTTCTGTAAACCTCCCTACACTTTTTGAATCTTATACTTATGTAATAATTATATTTGATTTTGTTGTATTTAAAACTTAATCCAAACGTTGAAACTTAATCTAAAATGTAAACAATTAAACGTAACGTAAGGTAACGAATCTAATATTGTATGACACTTATTGTAAAAAAAGATGGAAGTAATTTCCGGACGAATAAAGAGATTCTTTACTGTGACTGTTTAACAAGAGAGCACGTGTTTCATTTAAAACCGTATTTTTCCGACCTCTCTTTTTTACCCTACACATGTAAATCAAAAAGTTAAAACCCTACACACCCAAACATTTGGTCCTTTTTGAACCGGATAAGAATACACGAAACATTAAACATTTAAAAGAAAAAAGAACAAAAGTGCAAGTGCACAAAACATATATATATATACAAAGAGAATTAATTAATAGACAAAACTTAAACATTTAAAAAAAGCAAAATTGATAAAAAAGTGTAAAGTGCAATATATATATATATATTTATATAGAACAAATAAAGAACATACATAGATTCCCTCGCCTTGCCCCTTGTCTTGTTCCCTTTAATGACTTAAAGACTTTCGGTGGTTGTGCATTAATCGGGATTCCCGCGCCGTGTAAAAATTCATCAATTTATCAACTTTAACCTTAACTGTTACCAGCTGGGCAAAGCTGACCAAAGGTCGTAAGTTGCAGTAATAAATAAAATATTTAATTAAGTATCTTAATAAACTGTATCTAATAATAATTTAATAAATATTGTACTTGATACATACACACATATTGGGTTATAATTAACTCACAAATAAAAACCTTCTAAAATGTCGAAATTATCAGCGGGTGCAGATCAGAAAGGTGTTCTGGAGCAGATTATTCGTGACCACTCCAACTTCAAAAAGACTGGAGCACCACGTCGTATAGCTAGCTATCTTTCAGGTCGTCTTCTTATTCTAGAAGGGAACATCAAGAACGCGCTTAGTCTTCAAGTGAAAATTCGACGAGGATAAGTAGGAGAAACTCTGGAAGAAGAAGATTTTGATGAAATATTTGATGAGTTACAAGAAACGTACTGCACTTACCGTGGTGGTAATTGGTCGATGCTATCGGCAATACCAAATCAGCATCTAAAGAGAAGATTGTGGAAGGTGAATCCACAGGTGCTTCGTGTAATGAGCTTTCATTACCCCAAATTCAAATACCACATTTTGAAGGCTCGTACACGAAGTGGCAGGCTTTCCACGATGTGTTTTCGTCCTTAGTCCACAGTGATGAACGGCTAGGAGATTTCAAAAGTTACACTATTTGAAATCGTCTCATACAGGTGAAGCTGCTCGTTTGTTGCAGCATTTAAGTTTGTTTGCTGGCAATTATGACAAAGCATGGGATCTGCTTGTCGCCAGATACGACCACAAGCGATTGTTAGTAAACGCTCACTTCCAATTTTTCTTTGAACAGCAGCAGTTGACAAAGGAGACTGCAGGTAACATAAAGTCCCTACTGGACACGTCCCAGGAATGTTTCCATGCCCTGGAAAATTAAGGATTTCCGGTTAGTTCTTGGGATGACATATTAATTTATATACGAATACAAAAATTACCTGCTCAGAGTTTGTGGGAGGAGAAGTTAGGTAGTTCGAAGGAGTTGCTCACGCTAACACAATTTACAGAGTTCCTGGAAACACATTTTCGAACCTTAGAAGCAGTAGCTGGAACGAGTGGCACAAAGAGCAGCAGTTCTTCTTCACACAAGGCTGTTGCTGTAGAGAAAAAAACGGTGTTGCACGTCGGAAGGAAGCACTTTTCGTGCCAGGTGTGTGGAAGAGGTCAACATTCCCTTCGATCTCGTCAGAAGTTTATTGATATAGAGATCAGTGAACGATCCAAGGCTGTGGACAGGATCGGGGTTTGCCGGAACTGTTTCGCATACAGTCACCGGGCTAGTCAATGCCAAAGCAGTGTGCGCTGCTATTACTGCAAACAGAAACACCACTCTCTGCTGCATGTCAACTGTGGAGGGTCAAATATCGCAAAGGTCAGTACTAATCCTACTATAGGTACACAAACTTTCTACATAAAATCCAAGATTAACCAACCTGTCTCTCTTGGGGTAGATCAACCAAGTGTGCTTCTTGCCACAGCCGTTGTGAAGGTAATGTCTTCAAAGGGCAACTATTATCATCTTAGGGCGTTAGTCGATCCTGGATTGGAAGCAACGTTTATTACTGAGTCCGCTGTCCAGTCGACAAGCCGACTGTTGATCTTCTCCTGGGAAGCAACGTTTATTGCTAGTTCATTCAATCAGCGATTATCTGTGGCACAGCCGAAAGGTCTCCAATCCTTGGGAACGTCATCTCACAAACTCAGGAACCCATTCACAGTTTTCTACAGGTTTGTGACATCGACACTCAATTGCGAAGGTTCTGAGAATTAGAAGAATCGCCTTTCAACTACAAGGAAACGGACGAAGGCAGGACTTGTGAGCAGCACTTTCGCACGACAACAAAAATATTGGATGATGGACGATATGAGGTATCGTTGCCATTTAAGAACGGATGTAAATTGGGTTTGGGGCCTCATGGTTAGTTGCCTTACGTAGGTTTCATCAGCTGGAGAAACGATTTCTACAAAGAGTAATCTAAGTGTTTAAACGAATATAAGGAGCTTGGTCAGATGACTGAAGTTGAGGAGGAACGAAAGGAGACCACGACCAACATTTTCCATGTCACGCAACAACTCGATGAAGACAATGAGGTCATCAATCTTATGCTTAAGCAATCTTCGATAATAAGGCTTCGCCACATTCTAGCCTATTGCATTCTTTTTTTGTTTCACTGCCGTGCAAAAACTGAAACAAGGTGCAAAGGTTCATTGAAAAAAAACCCCACAGAAACAAATGTTACCTGAAATCTATGTTGCAAAAAAGGTATATCCCAAACGTATCTTGAATTTGAATCCCGAACAGAGACATCCAACTATTTTGGCACCAAATCATCATCTCACACACCTTAAAATAAGAGATGCACACAAAAACACAATCCATGGTGGTGTTTCTCTTATGATGGTGTACATCCACACAGCGTTCTGGATTTTTTCTTTAAGGAGAAAGGTGAAGAAGATGGTGCATGAGTGTATCATTTGTTTCCGTCACACAGCGAAGTCAATGCAACAACTCGTGGGAAACTTACCTGGGCCAAGAGTGTGCCCAATGTCGGACGATATCGAAAACTTCGAAACGCTGACACCAACACATTTTTTAATTGACGAAAACTCGTCGCAATTCCTCAATTAGACACTGCCTTGGAAAGGATAAGTTACCTTGAGCGATGGAAGCGGGTCACCGCAATGGAGTACGGAATACTTGTCCAGAATGCAACAGCGCCCAAAATCATTTGGTTTGCAACAACAATTCAATCGAAGGCGGATTCATGGCTTTACTTTAAGATTTACACACTACACACACTTTGACAGCTAATTCGGCCATTATTACAACAACAAAACGTTCGCGAAAGATTCGTCGCACATCGACGCACTGCACAACCAAAAAATGAGTACGCGAAGAAGAGTTACCGCACAAATAATACCACAAATTGTACAAATTTTGTTGGGAAAATAAAATAATAAACTTTGTTTTGCATTTCCCGTTTCTTTTAATTTCGTTTTCTTTTATTATTTTTTTTTTTTTTTTTTTTGCACTTGCACTCGAAGATCACTTCCGCGAAACCAAAAACAAACTATGTATATAAATATATACATACGCACTTATATACGATTGTGTATTCGCGCCGTGTACACAACTCAATTGAACTCGAATTTCGCGTAGGAAGGGGAGCAGACAAAAAGATAAAATAAATAACTAAATAAAAACCACTTACCTTAATCACAATAACAACAAAAAAACTAAGGGAAAACTAACAAAAAAAACAAAAACCGAAAAACACACACGAAACGCAAATTGACCCAGTTTTGGTCAATGATCAATATAAACTATTGCACAAAGCAAATTATGCATATTTCATCTCCCTTTGTTGCTCGTTTGTTATATCGTCATCCTTGTCACCTACATGTAATGTTTCAAATTATTAACTTACACGATTTTGTTTCATTTACATGTAGATAGTCAACACACTCGCACTCACACAAAACACAACTCTTATGTCAGAAGAAGTACGACATACTCCAACTGCAACTGGGTACAGTAAGGTACATGTTAGAGAACACTTCCGTACGAAAATCGTCCACCGGACGGGAGCAAGTTCGAAAGTACAGTATACTTTTTATATCTTATATATACTTATGTAAAAATTATATTTGACTTTGTTATATTGTATTTAAAACTTAATCCAAACGTTGAAACTTAATCTAAAATGTAAACAATTAAACGTAACGTAAGGTTACGAATCTAATATTGTATGACACTTATTGTAAAAAAGATGGAAGTAATTTCTGGACTAATAAAGAGGCTCTTTGCTGTGACTGTTCAACAAGAAAGGACGTGTTTAATTTAAAACCCCATTTTTCCGACCCCTGTTTTTTACCCTACACATATAAATCAAAAAGTTAAAACCCTACACACCCCAACACGGGGATACTTATTTTTTTATGAAACTTTACGTTGCTATCACTGTTTTATGTCCTTCGCGTGATAAACTTCGATCTCATTCCCGACTAGATTCTCCAACTCATACAAGTTTTGATCGATTGCTCTGACAAAACGACATTTAACATATTTTGGACAAAGTTTAGACATTAAGTACGTGGACGTATCACATAAAACAAAATTTTTTTCTGTTTACCTCTTGGCCAGGTATAAATCGGACTATTCATGTTCTTATGTTGTATATTTTAGCGTTCCTTTCATGGGATTTCTTGATGTTCTGCTTTATTTTATTTCTCAAGTACTGCAATCGAATTTGTCTTGAAAGGGTTAATAGTTCTCCGTCCTCCAGAGCATTCGTTGAGTCGTTGAGCCATCTCATAACAGCTTCCGTGTGTCATCATACACATTTATACCAAACAAAGCAAAGTAAGATGACATACCGATTGAACTATTCAAAGAACTCCTCAACTATCCAGCAATGTCACTTAAGTAAAGATCCGAATCACGATGGTCATCCGTGATGTAAGATCTTATGGCAGTCATTATTGATCTATTTACTCTCTCACACGCATTCGATTGAGGCAAATAATTGTCGGTTCTCAGGTGTCGAATTTATAGTTTTGTCAGAAGATTACCATTATCCGAATGTATTATTTGTGGTACTCCGAAAATGTTGAAAATAACTTGCAAAAACTGGATAACACTGGACGAACTTGCATTTCTAATCGCTTTAAATAAAACAAACTTTGACAGATGATCTAGGGTCACAAATTCAAACCTTTTTCCGGATTTTCATCTGGGGTATGGTTCCAAGAAATCTATATATAGTTTTTGGAATGTATAATCAGTACAAAAATTTGTTGACATTGGTGGACGTTGTATGGGGTTTGACGGTTTAAATAGTTTACCTGTAACGCAATTGGACACATATCGACGAACTTAAAGTGCATATTTTTCAAAAAAAAAATAATTGCTTGATTCTTTGTATTGTTTTTGCAATATTACCATGTGAGGCTTTCAGAGGATTGTTATTATTATTATTAATATCAAGGGAACGATACAAATTAATATGTAGGGTCCGAGATTTAACGCCGGGGTACTATGCCCATGTGGCGCGTTTTGTCAACAGCACGCGGAGTACTGAGTTCCCATGTGGTCTACCACCTACATACTTATCGCGCCCAACACTGCTTGATTTCGGTGATCTAGTGGGAACCGATGCTTTCAGTGTGGCGAGGCCGTTGACACAGAGGATTGTGTGCTCGTAAAATCAACTCCTCTGTGAGATCCAGCAGGATCAATAGCTTCCAGTTGTCTTCAACCGTGCACTCATCTCCGTTCGGTGACAGCGACCACTTATACAGGAAATCTTCTTATATTTTAAGGTCTGGGTCTTGATATTTATCTTACTTGAAGACATCGGAATTTATATCGACAATCGGAGCGATATTATCCATTTCGAAGCTGTCGATATGTGAGCGGAACAGAGTATCAGGTACAATGTTAAGCGAACCTTTCCGGTTTTCGATTTGGAAGGTATATTTTTGAAGCTCCAGACTCCATCTTCCAAGAATGTCGGACAGTTTCTTGAGGCCCATCAGCCACCGTAGACTCGAATGGTCGGTAATGGCGGTAAACGGCATACCTGTACCGTCTCAACTTCGTGACGGCCAGTACCGCTGCTAGACTTTCCTTCTCTGTCACTCTACATGCGTCTACATGAATTCAACTTCTTGGAAAAATACGAGATGGGCAATTCCTCTTGAGTTTCGTTAATTTGGAACACGACTGCACCTATTCCCAAATCAGAAGCGCCGCACTAGATAAAAAGTCTCTTTGAAAAATCAGGGTGGATGAGTACTGGAGTGGTTATTAGTGTAGTCTTAAGTGTTTTGAAGGCTTTCAGAACCCCATCAGTCATCAGAAAAGGTTCCTTATTTTTCTTCAGAGTTTCAGTTAAGGGGGCAATCATACTTGAAAAATCCCTGATAAATCGTCTGTATCACCCATCCAGGTGAAAGGACTGCGTACTTGCACCTGGTGGTGTACTTTTTGTAAGGTACCTGTTATCTTATCAGTCGTTCGCAGATCTCAGTAGAGAACAGACGTGCTTCGGCTTTACATAAAGTAAAAAAATACTGAAACAGTTTCCTCCTCAACATAATTAGTTGATATTTAGTTTGCTGACTCGGTAATCGTACGGTTAGCGGCGTCGGTCATTGGAAAGTAGGTCACGGGTTCGAGTCCAGGCCCAAACTTGGAAATTTTTTATTTTTTTTTTTCCTCAAAGTGTGTTTTGATAACAAAAAGTAATTAATCAAATCACGTGATGGATGGTGGAGAGCGCTTCGCTCTTCCCATACCGGGAGTGGGAATAGGCAACAATAGTGTTGCCGGTGCCGTGGCGAAAGCCATTAAAAGGAGGAGGAGTCTGAAAACCCCTCCTAATCTTAACAAAAAGAAAATAAATGCCGTTTTAACGGCTGATATGGTCCATTATGAGGGGGGCAATAACAACTCTGCCTCTCTAGCGGCATCCGAGTCGGAAGATGGGGATGAAGAAAATAACGGCATAAACAGCAGCATACAAAAGCTGCAAGAAAAAATGCTTGCTTGCGAGCTCCCAACAACAAAACCAGCAGCAGCAGAAACAACAACTGCAGCAAACAAAACAGCAGCAGCAAAAACAACAGCAGCAGCAGCAGAAGAAGAAGAAGAAGGAGAAGGTGCCTCCTTTCAACATCTATAAATATAAACTGGAGGTAAGTGCAACCAAGGACCTGTGTAAGTTGGTCATTGGTAACAATTTTAACATTAAGAGATTGGGGAACGATCGTCATGCCATCCACTGTAATACAGTGGAGGGCTACGCGAAAGCGAAAGAGCTCCTAAAAGACTCGACGACGGAGCACTTCTCATTCACACCGAAATGTGAAAAGCGGCAATCCATGCTGCTAAGAGGGTTGGAACCGTTTTCTGATCCTGAGGAGATCCTGGCACTACTCAAAGAAAAGGAGTGCGAAGGACTCAAGTTTGTGGGGGTAAAGTCATGCAAAAGCAGGTGCAAGAACAGGCCAAGCGGGTGGACCAGATCTACGTACTGCTGCCGGGCATAGCGCAACACATGTCGTAAAGGGTGCGCACATGGTAGAGCAGACTTTGAAGGTCCTTGCGGTAAATGTTAATTCACTGATTAGGATCGAACGAAGAGCCGCGATGTTTAAATTGCTACAAGACCAAACTCCTGATGTGCTTTTCGCTAGCGAAACTAAGCTAACCGATAATCACCAACTGGAGTACAATAATTATATTGTTAGAAGAAGAAACCGGCCCAGATCCAAACGTGGAGGTGTTATCGCGATCTTCATTAAAGAAGGCATAAAACTTCACAGAGTGTACAAGGGCGTGTTGCGCAGGTTCCGGGTGTTGGAAGCTGTGGTCATTTACATCCCGCTCCGCAGTGGATAGCGGCTGTACTTGGCTTCTGTTTATGCACCTGAGGCTTCACAATCCACCTTATTCATTACAGAGCTCGACACGCTTATTCGAATTCTTTAGCTGGAATCGGCGGAGATTTCAACGCTAAAGGAGGAAATCATTTGCCAAATACTAGAGGGATCCCGCTATCCCAGCCGTAGGTTCCCTCAGGTAGCGCTTTGATGGCCGCTAAACCTGAGTACAGAAGAAAAAAATGGGCACATGATTTTTCGCCGGAATCACAAAACCTTGGAGAAAGAAAAAAAATTTAAAAATTTTCGGTTTATTTTTAGCTCTAGCGGTACAATCGTCGATGGAGTGACTCGCTATTTTTGCAGTCCCGAAAAGGGAAAATAAAACGTTACGGCAACGGGTCTCGTTTATTCTCGGGAGTTTAAAGCACGCGCGGCTCACTCATCCAAAACTATTTCCTACTGTTTTCAATTCACTAACAACACTAACGGTGTTTCTGGCACGTCTCCTTTTTCCTGTTCCTTCTATTTCCGTTTTTTTATTTTTTTACTAACGCAAAACCCGCGAAATTTTACTCAAAAAAAAATTGCCCTATTTTTTTTCACTCAGTAAGAAAAAACAATATTGCTTTTCGCAATCAAAAAATTAATCACACAAACTATCAAAGGGAAAAACTCCGCTTGACTCTTCCTTGTGGTTGGTCGTCACCAAAGTGAATTCCAAATCTTTTTTCATTTCACAGCTTCCGTCAGACGCACACACACATTCACACTTACGCTCAATCACATATTCATTCGCAACGACGGGATTTATTGGCTACAACACTAACAAGCTTTGCTGGTGTGTGCCCCCGTGTAAAACTAGGCCTCTCATTCATACCATTTCACACATTCACACTAAACTCCTCAGTCTTGGAGTTCAGTCCACATTCCAGTGATAACTGGGAACTCCAGTGAGAGAGTTTATGGAAGCTGTGGATCCTATCTGTCTAATCTACTGTTCTATTCCCCCTACCAATAGATTCTACTATTAAACTAAGGAAAGTAATATCGAATTACACTATTAAAATTATTTTTCCAATTGAACCAACGCGAAAAAAGAAAGGAAACTCGACGTACAGGTAGGTGGAGTGTTGGGACGAAAGATAAAGAATGTAGATACAATCCACATGGGCATAGTACCCCGGCGTTAAGTCCTGGACCCTACAAACTGATTTTGTATCGTTACCTTGATAATAATAATAATAATAATAATAATAATAATAATCCAGAATGGGTTGTATCTCAATCCAGCCATCCGCTGGATCGCCGCCCCTTACATAAGCTAGGTATAGCGCCTGTTAAAATTTATATATTTTTACCGCGTTCTCTGTACTTCGGTGGATCGGCGTTCAGAATGGCGGGGTTGGAGGTGGAGACTGACCAATAGCGTGTTAATCCTAACAATTATTGATCTGCTTATTTTGGGGTGTGGGCCTTTCCGCCCGCCTGGTATTTATTATTATTTTGTTGTTGTTGTTATTGTTATACCTTATGTTTTATGTTATTGTTGTTAGCATTTATGCTTATGTATTCCCTCGTTGGAGGCTGTCTCGTAGCTTCACCGTCCGCCTCTGCTGCTCCCTTAGGGCTCCATCGGTCAATCTTTCGTTGCTCCCTCTTTAGGACTAACTAACTAACACATGGGCTGAAAAGTCCGTTTTATAGTAAAACACAAAATTTTTGCAAAATTCAACTTTAACAAATTTATCAATATAGTTACCTTCGAGGGCGATACACTGATTGAAACGATTTTTCAATCTTTCGATACCAGTTTTGTAGTACGATTTTGTACAATTAGCCTCAAAATAGGCCTCTGTTTCGGCGATTACTTCTTCATCGGTCTTAAATCTCTTTCCGGTGAGCATTCTTTTAAAGTCTGCGAATCTGGAGGATACGATGGCCGAATTCGTCCTTCAAATGGTCTAACAACGCAATGTAATAGTCGCTGTTGATAGTCTGCAAATTTTGGAGATAGTGATGAAAATTGTTCCATGTGTATCCCAAAATACGGATGCCATAACCTTGCCAGCCGACTGTTGAGTTTTTGGTCATTTTGGGCGAGGTTTGTCGCCTGCTCGCCACTCAGCTGACTACCGACTTGACTCTGGTGTGAAGTGATGGAGCCAAGTTTCATCCATTGTCACATACCGATGTAAAAATTCGGCTTTATCGCGGTTGAACAGCTTTAAACACTCCTCTGAATCATCAACAGAGCTTTCGTATATCCAAATATTCGTGTATGATATATTCAACACGCTCTTTTGATATTTTCAGAACCTCAGCTATCTCGATCAACTTTTTTGATGTTTTCATCTGAAACAGCCTCTTTTGGACGTCCACTGCGTGCATCATCTTTGGTGCTTGTATGACCACTTTTAAATTTTTCAATCCACAGCTGCATTTTCTCCCATCAAAAAGCAATGATAAATTAACACACGAAACTGCTTTGAATCCATTTTTTTTTTCACAATAACAAAAGTTGCTTCACTCACAACGCTATATCTCGAGAACTATGCGTCCGACAGCTGTCAAATTTATACACATATCTTTTAAAGGTTGGTGCTCTTAGAAACGGCCCGTTCAGATCGTCATTTCTTCCCCTTTAGGCTTGTGTCTGCATCTACATCGATTTCGAGATGTGATGCCGGTAATTGTAAGCCTTTGTTTTAATGGCTTTCGTTGGGGTGTAAGCTCCGGCGATCGTCCTCCCCCACCCATCATCATCGTGTTGGGGTGTCTAGTTTTAAAGGACCGTCCGTCCCCACCCGTCGGCGACTTTCAGACCTCCTGTCTGTTGCTGCCCGCTGCGAGTCTCCCATCTAGCCTACTAGCTCCGGCAACTGTGATTCGGGTGGACCTCCTGTCGCACTCTGGGTTCTTGGTTCGTCGTGAGTCTCCCTAGCGTCCTCATCATCATCGTGTTGGGGTGTCTAGTTTTAAGGGACCGTCCGTCCCCAAACGTCGGCGACTTTCAGACCTCCTGTCTGTTGCTGCCCGCTGCGAGTCTCCCATCTAGCCTACGAGCTCCGGCAACTGTGATTCGGGTGGACCTCCTGTCGCACTCTGGGTTCTTGGTTCGTCGTGAGTCTCCCTAGCGTCCTTATAGCTTCACCGACCGAAACCCCCCGTCCTCTTCTGAGAGGAAAATCGCCCATTCCTCAGAAACGCAAACCATTTTTCGAGGCATTTTGCCAGTCTTATAAAAACTAAAATCAAAATTTTGACCCAAACGGTCCCTCACACTACTCTACTCTTAATAGGACTTAGAACTCTTCTGGCTTATCGCTGTATGTCTTAAAGTTCTAAGCGTGTCCGGTACCCTTGTTCTGACCAATCGCTTCACCAAACTATGTATATGTGGATCCTGAATGGGATCAGACAACACGAAATTTCGTCGCATAACCAACGCTGTCGGAAGTTGTAGGCCTTCGCCGACTTCTTCGCTGCCGCCGCTGACTTCCTACGTATATCCTCCCTCAATATCTCTAACTTCCTATTTAACTAACTAAGCGCGAATCGCACACCCTACCTTCGCCAACCGCGAATACCAGACACGGTGATTCTCAGAGACATATGCTCTGAGAGTTGTCTTAATTATTTGATTAATCCTTTCCGCAGGATTAGCATGCCGATGTTAATGGGCCGTAAACTTAATTTGGGACTCGTTAGAGTCACTGAGAGCTTTAAGCTTTCTCCCCACAAATTGAGAGCTATTGTCACTCACGATAACCTTGGGTACGCCGAAAAGTAGAAAGACATTCTCCTCTAGTTCCTTGCATATTGACTTGCAGTTGCAGAACTAAAAGGAAAGAGCAAAAAGAGTTTTGAAAAGTAATCTACAACGGTCGGAATATAATTATAACCCCGAGTGGACTTAGAAAGTGGGCCTACCAGGTCTACGCCTCTAAGATCCCCAGTCTACCTTGCTTTTCTACTACTAATTTCCACTCGTTATTGTTATCTTCGTATACCATTACGTGCCTATCATTACAAACTTGAAAAGTTTTCCCCCCTCTACTCTCTACAAGGGGTAGGCTAACGGGCTAGCTTCCACTGCCGCAAATATCTTCCCAATCCAAGGGTCTTGATCTGCTTCTGAGATCCCAGCTAAATACGGGACTACTCGCGAAAGCATGTCAGGAACTACATGCTTTTCCCTTTTCTGTGGATTATCTGAAAATCAAATTGCTGCAACCTCACTACCTATCGACCTTGAGGTTCTTTAATTCGCCACACTAGCGAATAATGATCAGTTACGACCGTTAATCGAACCCCTTCGATGTATAGTCGCAACTGCTCAATCGCACAAGCACAGCCAAGCATTCCTTCTCGTGGTAGTGTAGTTCCTTTCCATTCCCCGAAGAGACATACTGTGATAACAAATAGCCTTCTTCCCCTCTTCAAACTCCTGAGATAAAACGGCCCCAATATCATAATTCAAGGCGTCCGTCTGAACTACGAACGTCCATCCGTCCATATAAATCTCGTGTTTTCCTTAAGGCAACTCAAACACACAATAATGATCAGTTACGACCGTAAACCAAACCCCTTCGATGTATGGTCGTAACTTCTCAATCACCCACAGGACAGCTAAGCATTCCTTCTCTGTGGTAGAATAGACCTACTAAGATAACATATAACCTTCAGGCCATCGTCAAACTCCTGAGACAAAACGGCCAAAATTCCATAATTCGAGGCGTCCCTCCGAACTACGAACGGCCTATCGAAGTCAGGGCATATCAAGATGGGTGCCATAACTAAACATTTTTTCGCCTTCCTAAAATTTTCCTCCAACTCATCCGTCCACATAAATTGCCTAATTTTCCTTAACAGTTCAGTTAAAGGCCTAACTAAAGCTGCGAAATTTGGTACAAAACGTCTGTACCAAGAAATTGTCCGTACAAAACTTCTAATTTCAAACTCTTGAGTGCGGGTACCCATCCATCTATCTACTTTCTCTGGATCTACATGTAGTCCATTCCTATCTACTACATAACCTAAATATTTCAAAGATGGCCTACAAAAGTCACATTTTTCCCTACTAACTTCTAACCTTGCCTCACACAATCGTTTAAAGAACTCTTCTAGTATTTTAAGGTGTTGGTTGAAGGTATTTGTGACGATGATAATATCATCCAGGTACACAAATACGTATGGCTCTGCTGTCTATAAATCTCTATCACGTGGCAAGCGCATTGTATAGCCCGAAAGGCATTCTCTTAAACTGGAACAGGCCTCTATTCGGTACCGTGAAGGCTGTGAGTGGGCGCGATCTCTCCTCCATGGGGATCTGCCAGTAGACCAACTTAATGTCTAATGACGTCAAATATCTGGCGTCCAATGTCGTTGATATGAATTGCAATGGATAAGCATCCCTATTTGTAACCATATTATCTTTCCTATAGTCGACGCAGAACCTAAACGACTCATAACTTTTCTTGATCAGGACTATCGGAGATGCCCACGGACTGTTCGATTTCTCGACAACTCCCGCCTTCAGCATCTCGTATAGCTCTTTATCAATATGTTTTTGCATCGCCGGCGACACATGGTAGTACCGTTGTTTAATAGGTTCTGCCGACGTTCTAATCTCATTTTCTACCAAGTGAGTACACCCCAACTTTAATATTTCGTTGACCATAGCTTCCAACTGCCCCGCTTGGCCGACGTCCACCTCAGAAATCTCGCGAATTGCTGTAATCGAGACAATCGACTGTTGGCCCAAAAAGTGCTACCCTTGTGGTCTTAAGTCCGGGACGGTTCCCGCCAATGCCCAAAAATCTGCACCAAAGATAACAGTGTGAAGTATCGCTGTGATAACGAGACATTCTATAATTTGTACTTCGATTTTGGTCGAGACACCTCTATGCTTTTTCCGTCAGCTAAAGCGAATGACGTTACCTCATTCTTTCTTAAGCCAATCCCTAAATCTTTTAAAATTCTTCGTCCCTCGTTGCGCGTTTCCGTATCACTCCTGGCGCTCCACACTCGTAGCAGTGTATAGGAGCGGAACACGCACTGGAAAACGGTCCTCGCCATTACAATTGAAGCACCGGATAGGTGATCGCGGTGGGTTATTCTCTCTCAGAACTGAAACTCTATATTCCTCCCAGTTAACGAACGCCAAATTTGACTGGAACAACCGACGCAACCTCGGATTGGGTGGCGAAGCAAACGTCCGCATCGTTTTCAATCTACGACCCAATATGACCAGGCCTGCAACACTCTTGGGGTCTGCTAGCCCGAGTTGTTGCTGGTAAATGCGGGCCAGGTTTCTCTCAACGATGGCAAGCTTCTGCCTGCAAGCCTGCCAAACATATTTTGAATCACCGCGACGTAAACTGATTCGCTGCTTCCCTGGGTACGATGCCTGATTGCCTTCAGTAGGTGGTCATTATACTATATATAGTTGGGGGGAAGAAACTCCGGTTTCAGTTCCTCCACCAACTTTTGCAACGAAAAGACCGACAACCTAATCGCCCTAAACCAGATGAGTGCCTTTCCTGAAAAGATTTTCACTTGTCTAGATTTTCCACGCTCGCATACGGCCAGAATTCGCTGTGGTCACCAGTGGTTGCGGAGAAACCGGATTCTTCCGCCACAGCAAGCGTCACAGGTAATCTCACAGCGCGGACTGGTGTTCTGTCCACTGCTAGACGCTGCTGGAGGGAAAACCTTTTTTGCCTATTTCCCTGTTGTTCTGTTTGATTCTGGTGTTCACCCATCGATGGCTGTGATGGTCGGTTCTTGACGAGCCTCGAGCACGTTGGGCCATCCTCATCTCGTCGTCCGGATCCTCTTCCGTACATCCGGCTAACTCCCCGGCTATTACGATTAACTTATGTTTGAGAGTACACTTCGCCTTAGCTTCCTCCGGAGAAGTATCTCTCGCCCTATTGAACATAATAAGAGCCCATTCAATTTTTGTAAGAATCTTGAAGTATTCCTTTGACTTAGGGTTACTTGGAAGTTCTTTGAAGTGCTCTTCAATCTGTTTAATTTTTGCCAGTACCGCCTCTCAGTCATCGACAAATGTGACTTTGTAGCCCGAGTCCAAATTCAGAGACCCTCTGCTTTCGAACATACGAGCGGATCTCAACGACTTCCTCATGGCGTCCAAGGTGCCAATGGGAAGACCGCGAGCCTCCATCTCGTCCACAGCCTATTGATTTCCATCTTCAGCCAGAACTATCAAAAATAAGCGGCAACTACAAAAACGTTGTCGTACGAAACTTTAAAGGGAAAAGAAAAAATATATGCCAACAAAAAACCTCAAGAGTCGCAAAAACCAAACCGAACCCTCGATGTCCACGAAACCATTAAATAAAAAACGCGAAAAGAAAGCGCAACAAAAAAAAAATACGTTAACCCAAATGGTCACCCTGATCTGAAAATAAAAATAAAAACGACAAAAGGGTGGGCACACTGAATTTGAAGGAAGGTAAAAGAACAAAACAAATTGCAAACAATACAACAGTATGTGAGTAAATATATATATTGGGGATGTATGCATACATTTATAATGTTTACATATTTGTCAAAAAAAAAAAAAGTGATATAGTTATATAAGTTTGGATGAAAAAAAAAAACAATAAAATAAAACAATGTGGCACAAGATAAATATGAATACAATGTATATTCCCTCCTGAGACCTAGGTATCACCAGTGATACCTTTAGATAGAATTTTTTTCCACTCTATCTTTTGAAATTAGGTATAATCTTTTGGGAAGAAAGTTTGAAGAGCCATTATTTCGTTTTTGAAATACGTTGCATTTCTCTTGTTGTCAAATTACGTTAATTACAATCGTTGAAGTTTGATTTTATTTGCGTTGCCACCATGTCGACTTTGCGCAAGGATAAGCATTAATTTAATAAAGTTATTTGCTAGTGTTTTGTTTTAAATATTTAGTTTAAACTGTATATTTAACATTACTATTCATGTTTTACTCAAAATTTCGAGTTAAATAAATAATTTTGAAGCTTTTGAAGCAATATCATAGATGATACTTTGGGCATTAGGAACTTCTTTGGTTTTATTTTACAGGTCATTTGACAGCTAAAGATATAAATGACTTGATCAATTTTGACTCCTCAGATTTTGAAGATGAAGGTGTCAATGATGAAGTTAACCTTCAAGCAAGCCAACAGGAAACGGTGCCGCCCATAGAAGAAGAGGAATGGAACGAATCTGACGATGAGCCTCTGTTGTCTCTACGCGTCGAACCCCAATCTTCTCGCAGCGATCGTATACGATGGAAATATACAGGAAATTTTGATTTTACTCCTGACGATGATCAGTTGAATGTTTCATTTGACCCTAACTCATGTGTCAATAGCCCACTTGAATACTTTTCTCAATACATCGATGGCAGTTTGTTCGAAATTATGTCTGAGTGTACAAATCTTTATAGCGTATGGAGGACTAGCAAATTTTTAAACACGACACCAATTGAACTATGGCAGTTCTTCGGATGCTCTATGACTATAAGCGTACTTGGGCTGGCACGATTAAGGATGTATTGGGCAATGGAAACAAAAGTGCTTACATAGCAAACACCATAACTCGTAACCGTTTTTTTCAACTGAGGTCAAATTTAAAGCTTGTAAATGATGAAATTGTTGACGAAAGTACTCGGGATGTCGACAAATTTTGGAAAATACGCCCTCTCGTTTCTAAAATAGAAAAAGGCTGCAGAGAGAATAGAAGAGAAAAGTACGTCGACATTGATGAGCAAATAGTTCCGTTTACAGGTAAATGCAAACAGAAACAATTAGTAAAAGGGAAGCCGAACCCAGAAGGCGTAACAGTTTTTACAATGGCTAGTCCTTCAGGCCTTCCATTAGATTTGTACGTGTATCAGTGAAACGGTTGACTTTGCTTTATATCCTACATCTGAAAAATTGGATCTTGGTGGACGATTTATATTGAAACTCTAAAGAAAAATCGGGTGCCTGAATACTTAAGACCAAACAAACAGGGATCTACCAGACAACGTGCTTTATTCAAGACAGATGGCATGTTACAAATGGCAGGTAGAGGCAGTCACGATTGCATTGTAGGAAGTGATTGTAATATTTCTGTTGTCAAGTGGTTGAATAGTAAACCGATTCATGTTGCTTCAACACAAGCTGCAATTCAACCACTAAGAGTGTGCCACCACTGGAGCAAGAAAGAAGGAGCTTACATTGATATTCCACAACCAATGGCTATAAAACAATATAACAAATTTATGGGCGGCATTGATTTATTAGATTTCATTATCGGCAACTATCCTATGCGGGCCAGAACTGCCATATGGAAGGTGAAGTCAATCTTTCATTTCTTCGACTTTGCTACCGCTGCAGGGTGCATACAATTCAGAAAAGTTGCCCCGAAATCTAGACTTCAGACAAAAGATATTGAATAATATTTAGGCTTTAAACTTGACTTGGCAAAGCATTGAATTTATTGTATTTAAAATAAGGATCTTCTGTGCCGCAATGTTTAAATCCTCATGTAGCATATTTTACAATTAGTAGCCCGAATCGAAGTCGCAGCAGAAATTCTTAAAATAAAACGTTATGATAACGCGTCACATGTCCCGTTTAGTCCCGGAGTCTCGATTCAAACTTATCCAAAACTATTTCTGAATATTTTCACTTTACTGCACTATACTTATCTTTTGTATCCTAATGGCGCTGTGCCCCTTTCTCGCACGATTTTCTTCCCTTTTGTCCTGCTACTCTTATGTCCTTTGTCCTATCCTTCGTCCTTTATTCCCTTCTCTTTTTTCCCGTTCCTTCTATTTCCGTATTCATATTTTTTTACTAACGCTTTACCCTTCCTTGGGGTTAGTCGTCACCAAAGTAACTTCAAAATCTTTTTCCACTCCACAGCTCCCGCCAGACGCACACACACATTCACACATACGCTCGCTCACACATTCATTCCCAACAACAGGATTTATTGGCTACAACACTAAAAAGCTTTGCTGGTATGTGCCCCCGTGTCCAACTAGGTCTCTCATAAGCCCACGGGGGTGGCCGTGGTGAAGTGGTAGATGCATACACTCATCAAGCAGAGGGTCGCGGGTTCGAAGCCCGTGCGAGGCAATTCTCTAAAAAAGTCTTTTCGTAGAATTTGCATGTAATTATATGAGAATCCCGTCGGCGTCAACTCTGACATGAAGGCATAACACTGATGTTGGAGTGGTTGCTGGCTGGGCTAAATGTAACGAACTAAGAACTAACACGTACTGAGACCCACTTTTTGAGGATGCACTTGCTCGTCCCGTCCAGTTTAACAACCAACTCTGGGAAAAATATCGAAACCTAATACACCTGAGTTTCAAACTACTACACCACCCGCCCGCGCCCTGGAGAATACCAGTAAAAAGGGTATTCATATCACATTTCATACATTCACACTAAATTCCTCAGTCTAGGAGTTCAGTCCAAATTCCAGTGATAACTGGGAACTCCACTGAGAGAGTTTATGGAAGCTGTGGATTCTATCTGTCTAATCTACTATTCTATTTCCCCTACCAATAGATTCTACTATTAAATTGCGAAAAGCAATGTTTGTTTTCTTTCTGCTACCCGGTTACATTCCCCCATCGAATTACACTATTAAATATATATTTTTTTTTCAATTAAACTAACGCGAAGGAGAAAGGAAGCTCGAAGTACAGGTAGCCCGAAGTACATGTAGATACCATCCAGAAGGGATTGTATCTCAATCCAGCCATCCGCTGTATCGCCGCCCCTGACAAAAGCTAGGTATAGTGCCTGTTCAAATTTTTATATTTTGACCACGTTCTCTATACTCCGGTGGATCGCGTTCAGTTTTGGTGGATGGGGACTGACCAATAGCGTGTCAATCCTTGATCTGTTTTTTTGGGGGTGTGTGCCTTTTCGCCCGCCTGGTATTTATTGTTATTGTTTATGTTTTTGTTATTGTTGTTATTATTTATGTTTATATTTTCCCTCGTTGGAGGCTGTTTCTAAGCTTGGCTGTCCCTACCGCCTCTGCTGCCCCCTTGGTTCCCAATCGGGGGGATGCTGGCTTCAAAGGAGTCGTTGTCCCTCCACCCAGCGAACCTGACTTTGAAAGATAATACAAACTTAGGATGTGTCTTATTATGTTGATCGTCCGCCTGCACACTACCGTCGCTCCTTCGTTGCTCCCTCGTTGGGGGTGTACCTATAAAGAGATCGTCAACTCTTCTTCATTGGTCTTGTCTCTGCATCTACATCGATTTCGAGATGTGATGCCGGTAGTTCTAAACCTTTTTTTTCATGGCTTTCTTTGGGGTGTAAGCTCCAGGGATCGTCTTCCCCCACCCGTCATCATCGTATTGGGGTGTCTGGCTTTAAAGGACCGTCCGTCTCCACCCATTGGCGACTTTCTAAGGTCCTGTCTGTTGCTGCCCGCTGAGGATAAGTCTTGTTGCAGCAAAATTTTCTGCAACAAGACAAATTAAAAAATTCAAATAAGGTTTAATTTTTAAATATTTCATGCATTAAAAATAAACAAAAAAAATCAAGAATTAAAAAAAAATTTTAGGAACTAACACTTAAATAAATTAAATAAATTAAATATGTTCACACAATTTTTTTTTGTAAAAAGTGATTGCCCAGTGAAAAAAGAAAGATGAAAAAGTTTAAAGCTAAAATCAAATTACGTACACATTTTACAAGAATAAGGTTTCTTTCAGTCATAAAAAAATATAACTAAAGAACTAAAGTTAGGTACTTCCATAGGCAAGAAAGTTTAAAATTAGAAAGAGTGTTGCCTTATATAGGCAAAATCTTCCACTAGACAATTACTATCAAGCTCCGACATAATTCCTTTTTTAATTGATATGGTTGCCAAAGATACCAATTGTTCCGGGGACATTAAAGAACGTAAACATTTTTTTATAATCTTAAGTTTGGAAAATGAATGTTCTCCTGATGCTTCAGTAACTGGTAAAGTAAAAATAATTTCTTAATAGTCTTTATACCATATATCTGTTATGATTAAAATTAAAAATGTCTATCGCGAAGTCATTTTCATTAATCAAAGTTAAGAGGATTTTCTCTCTCTCTCTCTCTTTCGAAAATCATCAATTTGTTGCTAAAATTATATGATCTATCTTAAACAAAGCGTGCAGAGTTCAGTTCTTTCGGGGCCAGCGAAGCAGACGGCAGTAAAGAAATATTTCAATAAAGAAAACAAAGTTAAGCGTTTCATTCTGTGTTCTTTTTTTGCAAAGAAAACGCTTACAACATGATGATTTCTCGATAGAATTCTGAGCCACTTAAATCGGAACTGCCATTATAAGTTAAAATTTTTCTAATTTGAGACAGTCTTCAGCTGAAAATAAACTTGAATTTGATTTGAGCTTTCCAATATTATATACGCATTGATATAACTCATTGTGCTCTTTTATCTGCTCAAATCTTTCAGAAATTGATGAAATGGCTTGATCTGAAACTTTAAAATGAAATTCCACCTTTATGGTAATCTTTCTTGAAATTTTATAATGGGGTCATCTCTTCCTGCAATAGCTTGAAAAGTGCAGGGAACCTCTAGTCAACAGCTATGAGCCTAGCTTCCTCTTAAAACAAGGAAACCTTTTCATCGTTTCTCAATTCTACGAGAAATTGTTTTGTTGAACACAAAATCCCAACTCCAGCTTGAGGCTTATATTCCACACAGGAACTTGCTAGCGATATTAATTCTATCTAAAATTATGTGCCAAATTACAACGCAGCAAATAAATCTAAAATCAGTCACCTTTCTGCCAAGGTACTGGGACATATTATTGGATTAAGGTTCGTCAGTTTGTGATAGTTCAACAAGGGCTTCATAAACTTCCCCTAAGTATAATAGGTTCTAGTGTCAAACTTATAAGATGTTTTTTTCAGAACCGACCATCTGTTTACAGAGTTAGAGAAAAAAACATATAAACTCTCAACCGTGTCAGAAAATGCCACTGCGTCAAAAAAAAACATTGAATAGCATCAAGGATGACTAGATCCAGCGAATGCGAGGAGCATGGGACGATCAAAGCTATTGGTTCCAGAGCTTTAATTCTAGCTTGCATACCACAAATTTTACCTTTCTTGTTTGCACCATTGTCATATAATTGGCCCTGACAACTTTATAAAGCAAGGTTTAACTTTCAAAACTCACCTAATACTAGCTCAGTTAATCCATATCCGGTTATCTCTTCTGCAAGGAATTGCACGAGAATTATAAGCCGTTTCAAGACATTTCTCCATTACTCAGTTTCTTTTTCCATCTGATTTTGCATTCCAGAGTCTATTGTTCTTTTTGCCAACCTAAATCTAAATCTCTATAAGCCCGAAGAGCTGTCATATGTAAGGGACTTGTCTCATGCTCTTGAATAGTCCTTGACAAGTGACTCCAGTTACTTACCAGGCTCTTGATCTTTTATCACCATTTTCTAAATCTCTTTGGTAAAAACGGGTACTAAACTTCCTGCTTTTATTTACAGGGAACTCACTTGATCACTTTCTTCAACAGCATCTAACACATGTAAGGCTGATTCCGCCTGAACTGGCTCTGCAATAAATATTTGCAACTTAGACTTACCGATGTTAAAGGACACACAGCAAGGTACTTCCTGAACTGCAGCGCCTGTTTTGTATTTTCTGCATCAATCGCCTTTCGTTCGCTTTTACACTAACTACCTGATAGTTTTTTCTTTCCTGAATACATTTCTGAGTCCCGACACACGGCAACACTTTTTCTGAGAATATTCGTTGACTTGACTCAGTTGTATACAGGAACTTTTTTTACACTTTATAATAAACAATTACAAAAATGAGACAATCTATTTACATATTATTTTAACACTGACTGGGTTTTCTAAATTCTCAAAATTAAAGCACAATTTTAAAATTATCCAACAACAAATCTGTTGTTTACAAGCGCGTACTTACTGTGAAATATGCATGCATATTTAAGTCCACATTCCATTGTCAGCCAGAAGTACAACTCAATGCTATTGAAGCTATCTACACGTTCTCTTCTACCTTCTACATCGAACACGTTGCCTTAGTTTGTTAAAAGCAATTTTATTTGTTGTAAAAAACTTGCATTTGTCACAAATCCGAAACTCTATGCTAAAGGAAGTTTAATTTATTAGTGTATTCTGTGATTTCAGCTGAAAAATCTATAATCTTTCTCCCGGTGCGGCTGTTGTACTTGCTCCAATGCAAGGTCGGGCCGTGGATGTGAAGAAGATTGTATAACACCAATTTTTGCTATATAATTACAAAAAAATTTAAGAACGAAGATATGGTATGTAATAGTGCTCTGCTATCTCAATGAAGAAAACGAAAAGAAAAAACAAATTAAGATAAACAGGTAAACAAACACATATATGTATTTATATGTATATCTACTCACAATGTATAAATAAATAATAATTAGAATGCAAATAAGCGATTAATACATAGTAAATATACATATATTAATACATAAATAATAATTAAATATGAAATAATAAAATAAATGAAACAATGAAAAGAATTAAAAATACACGTGATTTATATCTCTGTGTGTTTATGTTGTTGTATTAAGAAACTTTAGAGGCTAAATCATGCCTAAAGAAGGCTGAATTTGGTTTGAGTGTTTTGAATTTTTTTATATATTGTATATTTCTAATATAGGAGTGTCTTAGGTAGTTTTCCTCTTCAGTTACGATAATATTTTAGGTTGATGATGATTTTCTGGAAATTTTTATGCGATGTTATCAGTGAGTAAATGGGTAACCAAAACATTTTACAAGACACAATACAAATAATAATAATTTTTTATTGTTGCTAAAATATGTACACTTTCCTTAAAACTACATTGCACATACTTAATACCTTACTACTAAAAACTTATTACAAATTATAAGAAAGTATATCACTGTTACTTAATTGAGACTTTAGAAGGAAAAGCTACATAAAAACCTTCATTGAAACAAAAAATTATAAAACCTAAGATATTAGGGATGAAAGAAGGGGAGGCAATGGCCGACTAACTTACTTGATTCCCATCATAATGAAAACAAAATTGATTAAATACGATAAATAGTAAATACAAAATAATAAATAATAAATAAAAAATAATAAATAATAAATAATAAATAATAATTAATAAATAATAAATAATAAATAATAAATAATAAATAATAAATAATAAATAAAAAATAATAAATAAAAAATAATAAATAATAAATAATAAATAATAAATAATAAATAATAAATAATAAATAATAAATAATAAATAATTAATAATAAATAATAAATAATAAATAATAAATAATAAATAATAAATAATAAATAAATAATAAATAATAAATAATAAATAATAAATAATAAATAATAAATAATAAATAATAAATAATAATTAATAAATAATAAATAATAAATAATAAATAATAAATAATAAACAATAAATAATAAATAATAAATAATAAATAATAATAATAAATAATAAATAATAAATTATAAATAACAAATAACAAATAATAAATAATAAATAATAAATAATTAATAATAAATAATAAATAATAAATAATAAATAATAAATAATAAATAATAAATAATAAATAATAAATAATAAATAATAAATAATAAATAATAAATAATAAATAATAATTAATAAATAATAAATAATAAATAATAAATAATAAATAATAAATAATAAATAATAAATAATAAATAATAAATAATAAATAATAAATAATAAATAATAAATAATAAATAATAAATAATAAATAATAAATAATAAATAATAAATAATAAATAATAAATAATAAATAATAAATAATAAATAATAAATAATAAATAATAAATAATAAATAATAAATAATAAACAATAAATAATAAATAATAAATAAATAATAAATAATAAATAATAAATAATAAATAATAAATAATAAATATAAATAATAAATAATAAATAATAAATAATAAATAATAAATAATAAATAATAAATAATAAATAATAAATAATAAATATAATAAATAATAAATAATAAATAATAAATAATAAATAATAAATAATAAATAATAAATAATAAAATAATAAATAATAAATAATAAATAATAAATAATAAATAATAAATAATAAATAATAAATAATAAATAATAAATAATAAATAATAAATAATAAATAATAAATAATAAATAATAAATAATAAATAATAAATAATAAATAATAAATAATAAATAATAAATAATAATAATAAATAATAATTAATAAATAATAAATAATAAATAATAAATAATAAATAATAAATAATAAATAATAAATAATAAATAATTAATAAATAAATAAATAAATAATAATTAATAAATAATAAATAAATAATAAATTATAAATAATAAATAAAATATTAAATAATAAATAATTAAATAATA
>OU026153.1:74690327-75049494 GCA_907269105.1 Volucella inanis
CGATTTATAAACGGATCGAGAACTTTTATGTTAGCATTTATTTTACGTATCGTTTGCTGGATATGTAAGCCAGAAATTCAGGTTTTATCCAGGTGTACACCAAGATACTTGGCACTGGCTTTCCACTGAGTCTGAATTCCGTTAATATGAAGATTGTTGCTTGGTAAGAAACAGGCTTTTCGTTTTCTAGTAAAAAAGACAGCCTGAGTCCTTGAAGCATTTATTTTAATCTTATTGTTGTTCAGATACGATAGTACAACATTCAATGCAGATTGCAAGTTGGTTACAATGTTGAAACCGAGAGCATCTGATGAGAGTATCATCAGCAAACAGCAAATTGACAATTATTAAGTTTTGGAAAGTCAGATGTATAAATAGTGTAGAAGTAAAGGCCAAACACAGATCCTTGAAGAACACCTGCAACGATTGAGTAGTCGCTTGAAGGCTGATTATTAACTGATACCTTAAAACAACGCTCACATAAAAATGAATGTATAGTCTTGACTAGGTAAATTGGAAAATTTAAAGACATAAGCTTGTGCAGCAGACCATTAAGCCAAACTGTATCCAAAGCTTTCTCAACGTCAATTAATACCATACCTGTACTTTTACCTTCAATTAAGTTTCTTTTAATGTGATTTGAGATACGGTGTACCTGCTGGATTGTGTTATGCTGTGCCCTAAATTCAAATTGTTCAGGAGACAAGATATTACTCGTATGCGAATTCATGTACGGCACTAATTTATTTTTAACTACTTTCTCGAAGCATTTGGTCAGGAAGCTAAGTAAACTTATCGGTCTCTAGCTGTCAGGTAAGGTGGCATTTTTACTAGGTCTCAGCATTGGGATAACTTTAGCAGATTTGCAATCTGCCGGAAAATTACTGAGTTTCAAACAGCTATTAAACATACCTTAAAGGAATTGAACACAATTTTTAGCCAGATGCTTTATTTATTTTTAAACGAGGAACTATGTTATACGGTTCACTTCATCAAAAGACACAAAATTTATAATATCATCCAACGAGTTTGTGTTTAGCAAGTGTATGGAGTGCTCAACTGCTGAAGTTATATTATTGCTGGTATTGGTATTATAAGTCATGCTATGGTTTCCAAAAAATTTACTAGCCAAAGCGTTTGTTTTTTTCGAGATTTGATAGCATCACAGGATTTCCTACTTTAAATACAGGAATGTTAGTTTTTCTTTTTGATAACCTTAACTGTGTTCCAAAAGGGCTTGCTAGCTTTCGCTAAGTCATGAAGCTTATAATTCCAGGACTGGTTTCTGTAGTCTAAAATCCATATTTTTATGGTTGCATTAAGATTTTTCATCTCAAAGAGATAAAAACGATTTCTAGTAGCAATCCAGTCAGATTTTAAGATATTTCTGATCTTGATTATATGTTGTATGTGATACGGCAGCGCATTGGAACTGTCACAACGTTTAATTTTTGTTGGGTACAGAATGCTGTATGCTCTCTAGTACCGCACTGGTGAACGATCCTACGGCCTGATCAATCATGAACCGGCTTGTAGCACTAGTTATATTATCTATGTACATTATCGATTTTTTGCCGCATAAGATGCTTAAATTTTTTCAGTTAGCATGTTTAAAGCTATAGACTCAATATAGACACAATACTGGCAAATGATCTGAACTAAGATCATTAATAACTATGGGTTGGCTAAAAAGTTCCGGAGTATTTGTCAAAAAAAGTCCAAAGTTAACGGGTTTGACCGAGAACTTGATGGAATATACGTAGGATGCGGTTGGAAAAGTATATGAAAAGGATGGCTTGAGTTCAGATTAGCAAGTTTATTAGGACAAGCGTTAGCTTTCAGGCATCCCCAACTCCTATGCTTACAATTAAGATCCCCTCCTAACAAAAAAAATGTCATTTAAACTTAGTAGTCGGCGCAAATCATTTTGCAACTCTGCACGTTTATTAGCGGATCATGATTTAGCACCTGGGAAATATTTTCATTGTGCGCCAATTAGTAAAAGGAATTTCCAAACCAATATTTTCAATTAGTTTTGTGCAAATGACTAGAAGTACTTTATGTTGAATAGTTCGCTTAATAACAATGGGAACACTGCCTCTCCTTTAATCATTTCTGTCTAAACGATAACATTTATAATCTTTATTTGATAAGTTGACATCAACACTCAGCCAAGTCTCTGCGACTAAACTAACATCTACATTAAATTTGCTTAAGAAATCAAAAAATTCTAACATTTTACCTCGAATGCTTCTAGCATTTAAACAAATTATATTCAGGCTTAAATTCATTATTTACCTTGATACAGATACTTAACTAATTATGCAATGGTATTGAATTGCTATACCTTAGTATTACATCACCCTAGCAGAGTAATCATCTCAGCTGTGAGCGCATTGATCTCCTCCAGAGCAGGTTAATGCATGACTGATCGGTACATTTGTGTGTGCCTTTGCAGTTCGCACATTTTATATTGGAAGAATCACATGTTTCGGTATTTTCCATACATCTTTTAATTATAGCATTGTGTTAATTTTCTTAACTGCCTCCGAGCAAAGTCCCATTTGATTTGAGTTTTGAAAATGGATCGAACATTATTTTTAAGCTCATTGAGTCTAATCGAACCCATCTCGAGAAAAACAACATAGAACACGTCGGTAAAGTTCTCACACTTCTTTTTAGTTACCTTAATGTTTTGACACTTGAGACCATGCTCCACTAGTTCTTTTTTTTTTAACGCAACAATAGGAACTTCGTTGAGAACATACAGCATCACCTTGAACGACCGTGCTGATGGTAAATCTTGGAAGAAGAATTGCCAGTTCTCTGATGCTAACACTGAACGTACACTATTAAAACCATTAATGTTATCGCACATAATTTTAATTCCAATAGTTATTTTTTTGGTAAAATAGTTTTGAATATTAATTTCGCGAAACAGGTTATGCACATTGTCACTGGTTTTTTGAAGAACACAAATTGAAGGAATTTTTGATTTTTTTTTACAAATTGGCGGAGTAACAATCTCATCACACTCAATATCACTGTCAGCGTCCATTACAGTTTACAATGGCTGAATTAAATTAGCTCTAGAACTCATTTTTGAAGTTTTTGAGTTTAAAGACAGGTTGTCTTCAATATTAGGAGATCGAGCTCTTTAAGTAATTTTGCTGATTTGAAACACTGCATAGAAAGAAACACGTCACACAAGTTCGAAGCCTAAACGGGCAGTGACCAGACACAATACGAAACATATGAAGTACTTCAATTATTGTTCCCGCAATTCCAGACCAGCCTGGAGGCATTTGTTGAAATAATTGGAGCAATACGTTAAAGAAACTAAAGTATAAGGTCGGAAAAGTGCTACAAATGCGTGCAATAACAACATTGAGACAAGGTCACTGTACCCGTATACAAACACAACACAAATATATAGTTTTCCAATAGGGACTTTGAATTTAATTTGTGAACGCACTCTTTCATCTAATCATCGAACTCTCACTGTCAATTTATTCAGTAAACTCAACATTTTCATCATGGTAAAATACACTAACGAGTAACGTCTGCAAACGTTGATTGGGTTCTGGAGAAGATGCGCCAAGATGATGAACTCCATCGCAAAATCATCTTCAGTGACGAAGTTCATTTTTGGCTCAATGGGCTCGTCAATAAGCAAAATATGAGTTATTGGTCGGGTGAAAACCCACATGCGCTTCATGAATCACCACTTCATCCACGAAAAATAAATGTTTTGTGCGGCCATATTTTTTCGTCGACGATAACGATCGTCACGTTACTGTAAATGATCAGCGTTATCGCGCCATGATCGCCGATTATTTTTGGCCTGAATTGGAAGATATGGACTTGGACGACATGTGGTTTCAACAGGATGGTGCCACAAGTCACACAGCACACGCTACAATCGATTTTTTTAAATAGTAAGTATAGTGAGCATGTTATCTCAAGACATGTGCCAGTCGATTGGCCCACTCGTTCGTGCGATTTAACGCCGCTTGACTATTTTCTGTGGGGCTACGTTAAGTCATTGGTTTATACCAACACGCAGACGACGCTGGAAGAGCTCAGAGCCAACATTAAACGCGAAATAACGGCCGTTTCGGCCGAAATGTCGTTGTTTGAAAACCCTATATAAAGGAAAATCAAAACTATGATAGGAATGTGAAATTAACTTTTAAAAGAAAAGAGTAAAAAAAACGTAGGACTACAAGTTTGAGTGGGTTGTTTTTGTGGTCACCATCAATGTCAACAGTCGCAAATCAATTTGGTACGTCAACTCACTCCCACTTGAAGACCTAAAGGTTCCTTGATAATGGCCACAAGAACATCTGCGAACGGACGACAAGGACGGACATTTGACAAGAACAAACGTTGGGCGATTGGTATAGAAAGTTCAGAGGATATATAGAATTACATATGGCGTTGGATACGAGAACAGAAAACCAAGATGTGGACAGGACTGGGAAAGTAAATGAAAAGGACGGAAAGAATGTCTCAAGGGGAGGAGCGTGGCATTCTGTCGAGACAGGGCTAGTCTCGCCGGATGAAGCTAGTTCTTGTCATCTCTCCTTGACAGGACCTATTACAACAAAAAACATAAATCATGCCGACAATTTAAAAATACAAATCATAATAACGGACAGAAATTTCGATGCTGAGGGGCGCTGTGGTGTTGATTAGCGCTGAACATTTCCCTCCCAACCAGAAAATCCGGTGACCGATTTTAGGATTTCCCCAACGAGCAGATATCTTATTACATCACATATCATATCATCACATCATCTTCAACCGAGCTCTCCTTCCCTATGACACTTCCTGAAATTTGCTTAACATTTCATGATAGCGCCTGCTTGTCTGAATATCAAACAAAAAAGATTGATATTCCTCTGCTTTTTTATTGTTTTTGTTTGAGTTTTTCAAATTAGAGGGGCATTGCAACCATTTTGTGACTATACAAAGATCATTGAAAGACTGACAGACATAGGTTTTTCTTGTTTATTTTTAGGAAAATTTATACGCCTGTATAGTACGTACTACTCGAAATCAAAAATAAATAGATAAATAAATAAAATATGTAAGTCACATCACAGCAAATCATACCACACAACCGTAATAACGAATCGTACCATCAAATCACACCACATCGACTGACAACCGCACCTTTATCGGACAATTACAACAATCCACCTTGCTATTGGCTAATCTGATGGGCTAACCAGCAGCCGCAGCAATAAGCGGTACTCACCATGGTCCAGCCTGATGAATAAAAGGAGGCGGATTAGTTATTCTTATTATGTAGCTAGCAGAGGTATTTATATTGAATAAAGTGTCATATATTGAATTGGATTGCCAAGAGTTAAAGTTCATTTGAGAGGGTAGTTCGCTCGGATCATTCGTTTTTTTCTCTTACAAATTCAGAAGTGGGATTGAGCTTGCCGCACAGATTACCATCAAGGTAGACGCACAGCATCGAAAACCAGGCGAGGATAGCAAAATTCGTAGCATTAACGAGGAACGAATTGTGGTAAAAGCTTTGATCTCGAGGACTGGAGCAATCAGAGGTAAAGGTAGATTTGCGGAAAGGCGGAGGACGACTAGAGCAGTCCTCACGCGTCGAAGAAGTGAAACCTGGAGTTTAACCCCAGGCATACAGCGGTATTGTCATCACTAGACCGAAAACGGAAGGTCGAAAATATAAAACACATCTACAATTTGGACGAAAAACTAGTACTGATGTCAGCAACCACAAAACTTTGGGGGCAGCAAAGTTTTGGAGTCGCAGCGTAACGCCAGAGACCCTGGAAGAATTTTTGCATCTCAGGGACATATATTGGAGACATCACTGATTAAATATATAGTTCAAGAATTGATCGACATGGAGTGCAAGGATGTGTTCAAATCAGCTCAACCAGAGTCAGTGCAGGACCTAATCAAGAAGATACGTTGGACTACCGGTTGAGGAGCAGAAACGAACACCGGTCGGAAGTACGGACACTTGACAGTGTCAAGTTATTGGAAAGGCGTATAAAGAAATCGAAGTGGACAGGTTGAAGAGTTGGTGCGAGTTGCTGGTTGTACAAGATCATAGCCAACCTTATGCCGTTTGGCTTAGTAAATGCACCTGCGACATTTCAGGCATGCATGAATCAAGTTAAAGCCCGCATGCTCCGGTGTGGACATCGCTGTCTACCTGGACGATATAATTATTCCGAGTAAAACAATCGACGAAGGGTTGCAGAAGTTAGAACTCTAACCCTAGAGTTCCTGGGTCACTACGTAACTGGAGATAGGATTAAAGCAAACCAGAGGAAAACGGTTGCAATAGAACAGTTTGCAAAGGTAAGGCAATTCTTGGACCTACCTGGATTTTTCAGAAAGTTTGTAAAGGGATATGCTGTAGTAGCAGCGCCGCTAACCGATTTCCTGAAAGACGAAACGGATTTCAAATGGGCAGACGACCAGGAGAGGGCGTTTAACGGGATGAAGGATGCTCTCACCAACCCTCCAGTACTAGCACTATACGATGGCGAGTGCGCTCGGGGAAACGGGCAACGTACGTCGATGCGCTTAGCCGCCAACCAGTCGAAGGACACCACGTGGCAGAAGAAGCATGTACTTTAGTTCTGATCATCAACATTTCGGATGAATATTGGGTGGTCACCCCGCAATAGCAAGATCCGGCTCTGCGTAATATCATAAACGTACTCCAAAAGGGAGAAGCGGGCCTCGAAACCAAACAATTACAAAAAGAGTACTCCATCAGAGGGAACCAACTGTTTCGGCGAACAGGCGACGACGAGAAATGGGTAGTTCCAAAGGCAATCAGATGGAAGATCCTGAAAATATGCCACGATGACTGTGGGCACTTTTCAGCAGAAAAAACTCGACAGCGCATACAGAACACCTACTGGTTCCTAAAGATGGAGCGGTTTGTGAAAGGGTATATCGGATCATGTGTGGAATGTGCATACGCCAAACGAAAGTGAGAAATGGCCGAAGGAGAACTACATAATGCAGAACGAGTTCCCATCTCATTTCATTCAGTGCACGTGGACCACTTGAGACCTCTAGTGTTAGGAAAAGCGGGCAAACGCTACTTTCTTGCATTCGTGAATAAATTCCACCAATTACGTGGTACTAAAGGCAGTAAAGGCAGCCACTACGAAGTGTGTCGTGAATGCGCTAGTGGAAATATCGGGAAATTTTGGAGCAACGGAGAGATTAATAAGCGATAGAGGCAAAGGATTTCGAAAGGCTAAGTACGGCAATGAGCGTACAACGCATTAAAACAGCTAGAAGAACACCCAGAGTCAATGGGCAGGTCGAGAGGATTAATAGGATGATTTTAGCGGGAATAAATTGCGCCCACTTCAGTGGACAAGACTGGGCAATTCAATTGCGGTCCCTTCAATGGAGCCTAAGTTCCACCAAAAGTGCAACGACAAGGGCTACGCCACACAAGTTGCTATTTGCTTACACGCCAAGGAGCATATCGAAGGATCAACTACTCAGGGAACTAGAGAACCGTAAAGTCACCGGACCGGGGGAGATGGCGAAAAAAAAGAAGCGAAGAATTGCAGAACATCATAAAGGAGCAGGCGTATCAGAAGAAAAGGTACGACGGAAGGCATCGAAGACCAATGAAGTATCAGGTAAATGATTTGATTCTTCTAAAGAAAGAATCTGTAAGCACATGTGAATCACAGAAGTTGGGGCAGCACTTCAAAGGACCGTACGTTGTAACAAAGGAACTGCCGAACGACAGGTATGTAGTAGAAGATGCTCCAGGGATGCAACGTACCCAAAGGGGGCTTACTGCGATCGTGAGCCCAGACAAAATGAAGAGGTGGTACGAGCTACCAGACGATGCGCTTGAATGCGAAGATGAGGATGGCGACTCTCTATCTGAAGACGGGGAAAGTGACGAGGACGCGCCTAACATCAGGATGGACGAGCTGTAAGCAACATCACATCCTATCGTGTCACACCAGATCATACCACGCAACCGTAACAACGAATCACAACGTAATCACACCACATCGGCTGACAACCACACCTTCATCGGACGATTACAACAATCCACCTTGCTATTGGCTAATCCGATGGGCTAACCAGCAGCCACAGAAATAAGCGGTACTCACTATGGTCCACCGTGATGAATAAAATGAGGCGGCACTTCGCCATCGGGATGATTATTTGGTCAGATTGTACAGCAAGCAGATGTATTTACATTTATTGAATAAAGTTTCATATATTGAATTGGATTGTCAAGTTAGAGTTCATTTGAAAGGGTAGTTCGCTGGGGTTATTCGTTTTTTTCTCTTACATATATATATATAGTATGAATAGTATGAATATATAATTCATGGATAATATAACACTTAAATAAATTATAACATTAAACATAATTGTATGATATTTTTGTATTTATACATATATTAATAATTTTCATGAATTATATTTAAAAAAAAAAAAAAGGTATTTTATTCTATGGCAGATTTAGCTGCTTTTTTCTCGGGTCTCCAAGAAAGGGTAAGGACAAAAGTATTATAAAAAAAGGTGGCGATCACGCTGTGTGTATGTCGTCCGATTTCTCGCTGCGTTTATTACGATAAGTGCAACTATTCCCTTAATTTAAATTTCTACTTTAAATGCTTGTAAATTTAAACTTAGAATTGCTAGCACTTAGCCTAAATTTCCTTTCTCGAATATTTTTCTTTAATTGTTCCCTTTATTATTAATATTACTTTTTTTAAATCTTTTCTTTTTCTTGATTTAATTTAGTTTTATTTTTGTTCTGAATTTCGTAACTTTTTCTGTTTAATTAATTTTTCCTCAAGACAAAAAATTATTTCTCTCTCTCAAATGGAGGACTACGGGTAGTTTTTGCTGTCATCTCAATTTAGTTAATTACGTGATGCATTTAGCTGTGTCTATTTCATTTTTTTTTTTCTCTTTCTTTTTTTGTCGTCATATAGCTACCAATTCCCGATACATGCATGTTAGTTATAGGCAATCGGTGTTCTCTTTTGGATAGCTTACTGGATGTTTTAAGCTACTTACTCTCCACCGTATGCAATATCTAAAATATTTAATTCTAAGCCTTGCTGACTTGCCACCACCTTCTTACTTTCATTCGAGAATCGAGACTCATTTGAAGATCGAACTCCTATCCCCACCAACTTGTTGCTGTGTTTGGCAGTTGCGAAAAAAATTTAATTTTTCTTAATAGGGTGAGATGCTTTAGTACTCGTAAGTTTTTCGTATGTTTTTATTCATATTTTACCTATACTTCTTCTACAATTATTCATCCTAAGTATTAACAATCTTGAAAGGTTCATTCAACACTCAGCACTTTCTTTCTATGCTGACGATTTTTGTAAACCCATTTCTTCACAATATGATTCCAGCCTGCTTCAAATAGATCTAAACCATTTTTCACCTGGTGCATCAAGGACTGCTTAGAACTCAGTCTCACCAAATGTCAATCGACTACATTTTAACGTAAGTGCAAGAAGTCTCCTACCCAATTTTACCATCATCACGGCCGACCTATATCCCTTGTTCAGTCTATCTGTGACCTTGGCATGTTATGTTAGTTAGTTAGCTTAACTTCTGCTTGCGTATTGATGAGATAATTACTAAAGCAAACTCTTCTCTTGGCTTCATTAAAAGACGGTCTAAAGAATTCGGCCACACTGTGGGTGGGGGTAGAGATTTATTGTTAAACGATTTTAAAATATAGACTTTTGGGATTGAACATATTCTCGTCGAGATATTTGACTGCAACACAAAATGTATGGCTTCATGTATGTACAACAAAAGTAGGAGATGCTCCCTCTTACCTCTTTTTACTGATATTTCAAATCACTCTGTGCTTTATCAGCACTTAATAGTTTGTGGTGATTTTAACACAAATTTACTCATAAGCAACTTACTAGCGTTTAAGTTGAAGGATCTAGTATATTTAATAAGAATGGAGATAATACACCAGTTATCCTACACGTTTTTCCGACAATCGAGTACCAAGCCTTCTAGATTTAGCTATTGTCTACATCCGTCTTTAGTTCTTTTATTTGATCAATTGTCTTTTGATGTCTCTGATCATGATCTACTCTTCTGTATATAAAATGTGAACTTGTGCAAAACTACCACTGAGGATACTTTTACTCTTAAAATTTTAGTTCCATTGATTTCAACACCCTCCAAATTGCAAATTGCTCAGCCCCCAGGGAGTTATGCCATTTTTGTTCGGATCCAAATGAATAAGTTAAAAGATATCAGCTTATTTTAACATAGCTTTTTGACCAATATGTGCCAACCAAAACCATTTTTCTAAATAGAATATGCCCATTCAAAAACACACCTCGTGCTTCTGAATTATTTAATTCAATAAGAACTAGGAACAAATTATATACAAATTATAACATACATATGTATTACAACTTCCACTTTCCCCCAAATCTGGAAAACTGCAAAGGTTTTAGATCCATTAGCATTCTTCTAGAAAATAATAGAAAAAGAAATAACTTAATGCCTTGCAGTCAATAAGTAGCTTAGTTATAAACAATCCGGTTTTAGAGCAAATCACACCTGCTCTGCTATGATCAATTTGTTTGAGGAGACCAGACAGGATTTGACAAGAGATATGTTTCGTTTCTGTGTTTATTAGATTTTTTCAAAGCTTTCGATAAGGTAAGCCATTCTATTCTGTGTCGGAAACTTAAACTTTAGTTCGGATTTAGCAATAGGGCGGTAAGGCTAATCAAGAGTTTTCTCTCCTTTAGATTTCAAAGTCACTATCTTTGGCTATGTAATAAATTGTAGTTTATGTGGATATAACCATACCAATATGGTCGATTTGCCTTGGCAAATTGTGGTTAAGTGTTTCTTTTACTCCACAGCAAATACGTCAAAAGCTGATAAAAATGCTAATCTTGTCTTTAATAACGTACTCTGAGGTTGTTTATAGTAGCCTTGATTCCCTATCTCTTTATAAAATGCAAGTGACGCTTCACGATGCAGTGATATTATTCACGGTATTCGTAGTAATAATCATAGATCTGGTTATGTAGGAGCTTTATTAGGCTGTAATCTCAAAAAATACGTATGCGCAAGAAATTGTATTTTTCTACGCAAAGTTATTTATTGTCAGCGTCCATCCTATTTCTGCAACAGATAATGCTTTTTCGTTCATGTTGTAAGATTATGAAACTCATTACCAACCCAAATTTAATCTATTAGAAATGCGACAACATTTAAAGGTACGATCCTCCTATATTTCTACAATACCACACTCTAAATATAAGCCCACTTCCTATCTACCTTCCTTGCATCCTGAAAGCCATTTTTCTTTCAATATTCTAACTTATTTACCTTTTAATGTGCCGTCCCTGAACTTTTTCTAGATCGAGTACTATACAATTTGTAATTAAGTAAATTAATTATTAAGTTGTCAAATTATACTACTAATTTAAAAAGCTAAGTACTAAAAACGATTGTGTATCTTAATGAACAAACCTTAAAACAAGTGTTATAAATGAAAATGCAATGAAAACAATTGAAATTCCTAACTAATCTGCGCAAGAATGACGATATGTTGACGTTTATGAACACAAGGGTAATACAGTTTCCCTAAGTTAGTTCCGCAGAAAATCTGCATTATTAAAAGCAATTTATGCAGTTCTTTTTTAGTGTAACGTTTTTAAAAACACCTTCCCTCTATAAAAATATTCAAGGATTCATAGCATATTTGTTGCATATCATTGTGAGTTTTTGCTCATACTTATGGCGTTTACGATTGTGCTGTCAGAAGACTTTTTTTTGTCTAAACCGCTCTTCATTCCAAACAACACTGAAACTTCTTCAGAATTATTATTATATTACATTTATCAATTGTATTTCCATTTTCTTTTATTTTTCAAATACCATATATTTGCTTGCGTATCAATTTGAATCAATTTTAACACTGAAGAACACTTAAAATAATCTGACTGTCTGTCGATTATTTTGTATGGTTGGCGGTAGAGCTGCTCCAAAGGTTTCTTGACCTCGTCGCCGCGTATGAAAACATGCGAACAGGTGTAAAATGTTTTTTATGAGCGAAGGTCCTTGCCTTGTTATGATGTGCCGTGGGAGCTGAACGTACCTCTCTCATAAAAACACGCAATTTCTCGATAAATATCTGTGGGTTAAGATTAAGTTCTTCATCAATGAATAAGTCACCTGGTACGCGAAGTGTCGTTCCATACAACATCTTCAGTCCTAGAAGTACTACAGGCAAAATGGCTGTCCAGTCACCAGAGCTGTGGCACATGATCGCTGACTTCAAGGATCTATGCTATCGTTCAATTATTCCGTTTGACTCTGAATGATAAGCGGTAGTTCGAGTACGATTGCATCCCAATAATTTAGTTGGCGAGTCGAAAAGTTTTGATTCGAACTGAGTACCTCTATCACAGGTTATAGACTTACTCAACCTACGAAGAAGGCGATGGCGTTGGTAACGGAAGTGGTATATTTTAACCACTAAAGCGATCGTTGATCGTGAGACAATATCTGTATCCGTTTGAGAGTGGCATGACGACTATGTCGGACATGTTTAAAGCCCTCACTGGGAATCTCAATACGCTGTGGAATGTTCTTCACGTGGCGATTTACTTTACTACGATGGCACTGCAGACAGGATTTCGCCCATCTAGTGACGTCCTTTGGCCACACATAGTGCTGACTCACCGATGTCCTGGTGGATGAGATGGCTTGTGGATGGTGTCGAATATTTAGCTTCAAAGTGGTTGCGGATTGTATAGTCGAATGCTGTATTTTGATATATCACACATGATCCAGCACCATCAATATTATTTTGACAGAGTTGCAACGAAGTGGACTTGGACTTCAGGAGGTCTTTAAGTTCATCGTCGTTAGCTTGTGCTGATTGTGTTAATTCGTGACAATGCGTCTGCAATAACATTTGATTTCCCAGACACATGTTTGATATCAGTGCTAAACTGACTGATCTTCTGAAGTTGTCGTTGCTGCCTCGGAGATGCTTTATCTGAGCTCGATGATCACTTAAAATATGAATACTTCGTCCTTCTAGTTGGTGTTTGAAAAACTTGATACCTTTGTAAAAAGTAAATAGTTCACGATCATAAGAACTATAATTAGGTTCGGTTTTACTTAGCTTTTGTGTGAAAAATCCTAGTGGTTGTTGATGCTAAAGTTGCTGGTGAAGGAAATGTAAGTTGAACTACATCGGGGAGACTTTTTTTGCATTTTGCAAGGGCACTGTCAGCTTCACTGGTCCATGACACTGGGCGTTTGTCGGTTTTTGTTGCACCAGGATTAAATTAATTAGTGGTGCATGGATTTCGGCTGCATCTGGCATATTTAGGCTATAAAAGTTCCAAAAATCTACGAAGATCTGAGATGGTTTCAAGCTTGGGTTAGCTACGGATGGCTTCTGATTCTTTTGCAGGTGGTTTTATTCCATTTTTACTGACGCATTTACCAAGATAAACCACTTCTTGCTAAACAAAAATGTATTTGTGAAGGTTTATTGGCAAACCGTGTTCCTGCAACTTACCGAAAACTAATCGTAGATTTTTATCGTGCTCCTGCACCATAGCTTATGCGATCAGAATATCGTCGATATATACTTGGCAAAAGTCGAATCCTCTCAAGATCGAATCCATTAATCGTTGGAATAACTGAGCAGCGTTGCACGAGGTCATTACCATGAACCCGTATAGCCCGAATGAGGTAATGACGGCTGTTTTCGGTCGGTCCTCTGGTGCAACTGGTATTTGATTGTAGGCGCGAGACAGATCCAGAGTTGAAAACACCCTGCATCCGTAAAGTTGATAAGTGAAATTGCGGAGGTGGAGAATTGGGTAGCGATCTGGAATGGTGATTTGGCTTAAGCGACGATAATCACCACATACACGCCATTCGCCGTTTTTCTTCTTTACGAGGTGTAAGTGTAAGGTGAAGCCAGTGGCTTCGACGGCTTTCTTAGCTTATATGCTGAGGCGAGGTAACAAAACTACATGTTTTCTTACACTTCCAAGTACGATTGTCAAACCGTGTGATGTTGCAATGTTGCTAACTGTTGTGTCAAAGCGTGAACTTGTATCTCCGGATCAGATGCTGAAGCGCTTTTTTGGGATGATGTACCCTCAATGCCACGTATCGCTATGATGTTAGGTTTTCTAGTTTCGCTAGGTTTGTGACTTCATTTATTGCAAGAGTTCCTCGGACTTGCTCCGGCAATTATTCCAAACAAAAATATGCGAAGTACTTTCTCCGGAAATGGGTTTCCTGCAAGATTTCGCATACGTTGCATCAGATTTTCATCAGCTAATTCGAGCCCGTGCATCAAACGTCGAAGTTTTGATTCATTTGTTTTCCAAAAAGATGAGATTAGACACTCTTTGATCGAATCATTTCACTACCTGAACTTGGTAGTGAAGATATAATTTCCGTAGCGAATGGTAGCCTGGTCGTATCCAGGTGTATTAAGACATTTCGAT
Source organism: Volucella inanis (assembly GCA_907269105.1). Lineage (NCBI taxonomy): Eukaryota > Metazoa > Arthropoda > Insecta > Diptera > Syrphidae > Volucella > Volucella inanis. The sequence goes on from OU026153.1 coordinate 74,704,877, forward strand.
ACCTTGTTACATCCGCTGTAATTCTTGCTAGATCAAATGCAGCCTCCACTTGCGCAAACCAGAGAGATGGATTTTTACCGCACGTGTTTGAAAAATCTCTTGCATGTAGCTCTGGTTTTCGCTTATTGCGTCATTGCCTGCTCCAGCTCCATTCGTGTTGATAGGTGTTTGCACAGTTTGGATTTTTTTTATGTCAAAAGGATTTTTTTGCATTTGACTAACAAAGGGGTATCCAATTTGTGATTTCCTGCGTAGGGATCACCAGTTTGTGGCTGCTAATTTTGAACCACAATGAAAAGCAAACATTTTACATTGGCGTAGGATAGGACTTATTATGTGTAAAAATAGAGTGTTTTGTGATTGTTTGAAAAAGCTATAATGGGTGAAAATTATTGCAGTTGACCCTCGTCCAACTCAAATTCGAGTTGAACAAGTAAAACCTCTGCGCCAGTGGAGGAAAAAGTGAGTTGGTACTTCGACTTCAGGATGCTTTGCACAACGAGGGACACGATCCGGATACATACTCCCTTAAGGTTTACAAGGAAAAAGAGAAAAACGGCAATGACATGGCTGCGATGATGCAACTTTTCTTGTTAAGAATATATGAAGAGAAAATTAGTTTCGATGAACAAAAGAAAAATCTGGAAGAACAAAGGAATAGCCTTGAACAAAAGATGGACGAACAAAAGAAAAATCAAGACGAACAAAAGAATAGCCTCGAACAAAAGTTGGATGACCAAAAGAAATGTTTAGACGAACAGAAAAATAGCACTGAGCAAAAATTCGACGAACAAAAGAATAGTCTAGAACAAAAACTGGAAGAAAAAAAGAACTGTCTACAACAAAAGTTCGAAGAAAACGATGACAAATTTAAAAGAATAGAGAATAGTGTTGAAGAAAAATTCGAACATATGGACAGCAAAGCTGAGCAACTGGCAAAAAAACTCGACACAGGGCGAAAACAGAAACTCCGAGAATGTTCTTTAAGCGGTCCAAGGAGAAAAGGGTTGAAGCCTCCTTCATTTAATTTCCAGACCCCATGATCTACATATATAAAGGAGTTTAAAATTTGCGAACAACTGGGACAATGAGGAGAAGTGCTTTGTCCAACAAGCACAACTGTTTTAAGCAATAGACATCGAAAAGCATAAAGATTATGGTGTTTTAGCAAAGGCTATTGAGAAACGGCTTGGCGATAGCCACAAGCAGGAGGTTTACGCTCCTGCGTAAGACTTAGTGACGTGGAATGAGATACTCCACGGGATAGACGAAGAATACGCTGCTGGAACTACAATGAAATAGGACATCTTCAGACGCAGTGTAAAGAATAGGCGCGACGAAAAGGCTGCCCTCACTGTGGTAACAAGAAAAAAGAGGAAGGAACATGAAGAAACGGTTATAAAAAAGCCGATAAATCTTCCCGAAGCCATCAGTCGAAAAATGCTTAAGCACAAATTTCGTGGGGCAGAAGTTGATAGAAGGAATCGACGGCCGCAAGAACATCATCTAAGTCTCGCTAGCAAAACGATGCAATGAAAGCCTTCTAGTAGAAATAGTCAGTGGAAAGAAAAAAATGGATGGCAACAATAGACACCAGTGCCACGGCCTCAATTATCAGGAGCGATCTAGCGCAGAAATCCTGGTTGCATAACACCAGCAGTTACAGCTTGAGAACAGCTATGGGAGTAACAGCTAAGATATATGGTAAAGTCCGTATAAAAATCCATCTGGCCCGAATAGTCTTTTCTTACGTTTTTCTGATGGCTGACATATACGACGAGTGTATGTTTGGTACAGAATTCATTAGAGAGAATTCATGCAGAGACGTTATCTGCAGTCAAATCAGGTTCTAGAGCCTTAGTTGGAAGGAATTGTTTGGGCAAAAGTGAAAGCTGGTCCTGGTAGTCACCGATTCTATTTTATGAAGCCAGAAAGTATTAGAAACTTCATGGTGTTAAAGACTTTAGTGGAACCAAAAACAAATTATTTGTTGATTTACATCCAAAGACATTCAGTGTAAATTTGAAAAAGGGAGAAATAGTGAGAAAATGTGTACCTTTTTAGTCCATATCAACCACAATGGAAACAAATCATGCAACACCGATAGCAACAGTTCAGACCATAAAAATGAAGAGCAAAATTCTCAGCATTTGTAATCTGGATCAAGAGCAGCGAAACTAATCGGTCTATACGCTGATATATTTGCTGCCCAAGAAGGAGAATATGGACGAAAGCAACTTGTTGAACACCATATTGACACCGTACAAAATGAAAGTTGAGGGACTAATTGAAGAATCGCAGAGTCCGTAGGCATCTCCAGTGGTCCTCGTGAAGAAGAAAGATGGCAGCACGAGGTTGAACTAAGTAACTTAAAAGGACAGCTACCTAATGCCGAGAATCGATGACACTTTGAATACGGTTTTTGGGGCGAAATGGTGTGCAGCTCTCGACTTAAGGGGCGAGAAAACGGTTTTTACTACAGAAAACGGTATTTGGCAGTTCACAAATCACGGATCCTGACAAAATCGAAGCCGTGAAAAGTTGGCCTGCTCCAAAGATAAACACCAACTGAAAAGCATGATGGTCAAGAGAAAGTGGGTGCATATTACAGCAAGGTATTCTCTAGAGCTGAACGGAACTGCTGCGTAAGCTTCTGGCTTTAATTCTGACTACGAAGCATTGCCATAATTTCCTCTATAGACAAAAGTTGATTCTTCGGACAGACCACGCAACTCTGAAATAGCCATTTTAATTTAAAAATCCTCTCTCTCTTCGACCGTGTGGAGTTAAATGTGAACACTGAAACCGTAAAGAAACGTTCGTATATTGCTCGTTTTTGAGCAATTATTCTTAAATATTCAAATTGATTCACAAGCAAATACATTTGAAAAATAAAAGAAGGTGAAAGCACAATTAATAAAAATTTTACTATCTTAATCAAAGATGATAACAATAATAGTAATACCGAAAAAGTTTTTAGTGTTCATTTGGAATAAAACGAAAACGTCATTAGTTCCGTTTAGCAGGGTATATTTGACTACATATTCTACCTTCATTTTATCTTTTAGGAACTATCTCAACTACTTCAGCAATTCTCCAGTTGCATTGGTATCAGATGGGATGATATTTCCAAAATTACGGTATCCATTTTATATTGTAAAATATTTGTCTGGGCTTTGTCTATCACAGCCCTGTTGCAGAGAATCTATCTAAACATGTCGGTTAGCTATAAAATTTGCATCACACAGAGAATAGTGGGGGACGTCAAAAAGAAGAAACTGTATGGCAACTGATTAGTATACAACGCTTAGAGATGCTTGGAAAAATGGGCTACTACTCCTAGTACGATATTACCTCCCCAGGATGAATAGTCTAATCTAATCTAAATCTGCTTTGCGAACAATATGATAGATAACTTATCAAACCCCAGTTCAACTCTACAGACGAAAAGTTGAACTTTTTTTTTTTTTTGATTTAAATTTTCACTCGCATATAATTCGAAATATGTTTTTCGGAACGGTAGCACTCAGACACAAAACTAGTCCATTGTACTCCATATGTTTCAACCAAAAGTCAATAAGATCCACTTTAAAATGTAAAGTAAAATCTATTCATATAGTAATTATAAGATAGCTAAGGACAAATCAAATGTATTCGTACACAGGTATGATAGGAACATATGGAATTGCGTATTGTACGTCCTTTCTAGATTATGGTGTAGTAGTTAATGAATCTTTGTATTCATAGAATTAAGATTTGCTTTCTGATGATGAACGTCCATAGTTTCCAAATCTATGACTACAATGCACCAATGGTTTCCATAAAGGGGTTGGATAATCGACGAATATTTCAAACTTGGCCTTGTCATCGATCTAGAAAAACTGGAGAACGTGCTGAACTTGATGAGAAATCGATCAACAAATTCCATCTGCGGCTGTCGAAAGAGCGCATTAACTTACTGAAAGGTAGGTCTGCCTGAAAGACCTATCGAAAGCAATAAATACCAGTACCAAATTAATGATGAGCTCTTTAGGAACATGGAAGATATTACGCAAAAGATAAACCAGATAATCGAGCGGGTCAACAATGGAATCCGAGACAGAATTGAAGTCCGATTCCTGCGAGTATATTGAATGAGGTTTTGGTCATGAAAGGAGAAATTAATGAAATTGTGCGAGCTTGCCAAATGGCAAAAAATGGCATGTTCAACACCAACGTTCTTAATAGAGAGAAGATAAACAGGATAATCAGCGAACTCGAAACCCTCAGTATAAGAATGAAATCGAGGCCATTGAACACGCGCGCCCTCAATTTACACTAACAACTCAATCCCGTTTTACATCCTCTTAATACGAGTACCAAAAGAGAAAACATAAGATTACAACCTTTCGCTAATAAGGTAACCGACAATCGAAGGGAAACAATTCAATGTGGAATATGACAGGATGTTGATGTTGATGTTGTTGATGTTGATGTTGATGTTGTTGATGTTGATCAACTATAAGGAAACTTATAGGGTTATCGGCAAATGGCTATCCAAAGGCAACTCAACGGTCTGCAAAGAAGAAGCGCTAATGAAGATTTCAGAAAACAACTGCGTATTAAAGCTACTGAAGGGAGGACACGCAACCTGTACCTATTAATCAAAGAGCAAAGAGGTTATTGAACTCACTAAAGATGACACCATTTATTTAACTTATTTTAATTATATACAATATTAGTATATTATTTATAATATAATAATATAATAATTTTATTATAATATAATAATATAATAATATTATTTACAACAATATTTCAAGGTCTTTGTTAGCAACCTACATCATTCAGTTGAACGTCGAGACACTAAAATAAAAAGATGGAAAAACTTTATTGAGGAATATAGTTCCCAACTTGTCTACAAACCTGGTCACCAAAATGTAGTTGTCGACGAACTCTCCCGCCAACAATACATTAGACTGTTCCCAATATTCTACAAATAGTTCTCTAACTGACGAAATAAGAAAGGTAAAACAACCTTTAAAATCATTCAAAAACCAAATCATACCTATTTCGCATCCCCATAAGGATATAATTGACTCACAAACCACATTCCCTAGTAAGATACGTCATAACTATATTACAAAGATAGGCAAGAGATTATAACCAAGCTAAAATAAGTAAGTCAATCAAAAATAACTAACACACTAAAAATAGACGAAGAGGTACTATACCATTTTAAGGAAGACACTAATTTGCACTTTCCCAACTGCACTTTTGTGGTAACACAAAACTTGCTAATTAAGGTCTCCAACCAAAACGAACAAAAAGACTTAGAAGGAAAAACCCATAGACGTGCATATCGAAATTGTTGCTTAGCCACTTTTAGCACAACATTAAAGAGATGTGCAAGAAATAAGTGACAGATTGTTAAATTTTTTTGACTGTCAAATATAGGGTTTTCTTATAACGACTTGAAAACTTTTTTTTAAAATAAAATGCAAACCATTTGAGATATTTCAAAAACTGACCCATGTCTTGAGGTAACACGCTCATCATACTTACTCTTCAATAAATCGATTGCAGGGTGTGCTGTGTGGCTTGTGGCACCATCCTGCTGAAATCATATGTCGTCCAAGCCCATATCTTCCAATTCAGTCCAAAAATAACCGGTGATCATGGCGCGATAACGCCGACCATTCACAGTAACGTGACGATCGTTATCGTCGACGAAAAAATATGGCCCAATAACGCCGCCGACATGCAAACCACACCAAACAGTTATTTTTTGTGGATGAAGTGGTGATTCATGAAACACATGTGGGTCTTCACTAGAACAATAATGCATATTTTACTTATTGACGAACCCATGGAGCCAAAAATGAGCTTCGTCACTGAAGATGATTTTGCGACTCCGAATATCTGTAGAAACTTTTTATAATTTGCAGACGTTGCGTTTACGTTGAGTTTACTGAATAAATTGACGGTGACAGTTTGATGATTAGTGAAAACATGCGTTCACAAATTAAATTCAAAGTTGTCGAGTCCCTATTGAAAAACCCTATACAAACGCCAACTAAACAAACAACCCATAGGAAAAACACCAATATCAACAAAAGTAGGAGAATATATACAGGTGGACATATTCCACATGCATATACAAATATTCGAATTACTGTTATCTCCAAAAAATTGACACAACACAAAATATTTAATGACTGACAACGAAAATATATATATTTAATTGTGTGCTGTGTATACTCGATTACAAATACAGCATACTGCTACATCATTAAACTATTCGACAACTTATTCTCAAGTAGAACTTTGATATAAATCAGTACAAGTTAGTGAAAATAATACAGCTCCTGGTAAAGAATTTTTTAACGCCATTCGACAATATAAACGATCTTTAGAATAAGCAGGAGAAGTTACTCTAATACCACAGCAAAGGACGAAAAACCATCCCATATAAGCCTGGTCATAATGTCTACTCCAAAAAAGATCGCAGAAATAAAATTGCTAAATGCTATAATAAATATGAAGTCAAAGAAGATCGCTAGGACACGATCCTTACAGAGAAACGGAAAATTATTAACAAAGACAGTGTCCGCAAACAAGGCACACAATGCGATCCACCGCAGGATTAATTAATATAATTTTGCCGCATCTGACTTAATTACAGATTTTAAAGGCAAGAAGTACAAGACACATCCGGTTTACCTCATCAAGAACACAACTTATCTTTACCACGTAGTAAACCTCTCAATTTTCCTAGCTCCTTACGAGAATATCATGAAATCTAAATACAGCACTGAAGAAAACAAAGAAACAACAATTTTAATCAATAAAATCGAGACGATTAAGGCACAGTTAATACCTTCCAACCATAGACTCCGACGCTCACTGAATTTTTTAGGTTCTACTCTCAAGTTTGTCACTGATACTCCTGACCACGACGATCTCATAGAATTCAAGACAGGATTCAATCAGTTGATAGAAAATAATAATCAACAACGCAAGATTAACACACAATTTGAAAAAATACCTAGGTAATAGATCAAAAAACCGTTACTGAAGAACTAATTATTGTTCATACAATAAATTCATATGGAATTAGAAGCAATTGCTAATACTGTTAATTTTGCTAAAACAGGAAACTTTTATTTTAATACTACTTTAAATCTTAGAGATGTTTCAGAAATTGCATTAACAGAAGATTTCAACATACCTATAATTAATATCTTAGAATACTCTGACATTCACGATTGTATGTACAAAAATTCTATTATTATTGTACTATCTATTAATACGTTATACTTTAATTAATAAACCTAGTAAACTATATAGACGTTCGTACTATTGACTTGCTTGAAAACAAAAGGGCACAATGTAATATTGGGTATATAACCCAGTAAAATAACGTATTTTTTTTTTTTGAATTTGAACGTTTATTTTAGAAAAACATATACAATAGTATTATTCAAAGTATTGCTGAATAATATCTGAAGCTATGACTTTTTCCCATCTTTCTGGAAATTTGTGGATCCCATCACAAAACAACTGCGCCAGCTTGGCAGCCAAGAACGAATCAAGCCAATTTTTGATATTCTACTCTGATGTGAACCGTATTTCAGTGAGGGCGTTCTAAATCGACCGGAACAAATGGTCCACTGTTTTCAAATTAGTTCTTAACCGGAATAGCAACGTGCGGCCGAGCGTTGTCATGATGGCAAATTATTGCCTCATGTCTGGTCGCATATTCCGGACGTTTTTCGGCTACTGCTCTCTTCAAATGGATTAACTGTGTTCGATAGCGTTGTTCATTGATGGTTTCACCTGGTTTTAGCAGCACACCCACCTGATCCCACCAAATACAGAGCATTACCTTTGCGCCATGGATATTTGGTTTTACCGTTGATTTGGCCAGTTGACCGGGGTTCATATATGATTTTTTGCGCTTGCAGTTGTCGTAATGGATCCATTTTTCATCACCAGTAACAATCCAGTCCAAAAATGACTTCCTTTTGTGGCGTTCCAGCAGCATTTCGGACATGCAAAACCGCCTCTCGACGTCTCTCGGATTGAGTTCATGTGGAACTCAATTTCCTTGCTTTTGAATATATTCAGCTGCTTTTAAACGTTTTGAAATGGCTGTTTGAGTGACACCCAAAGATTCTGCGAGCTCTTCTTGTGCTTGGCAACAATCTTCATAGAGTAACGTTCATCGTCTTCCAAGCCAAAATCAACACTTTTAAATCGTGCAATCCACTTTTGGCACGTTCGCTCAGCTAGCGCATGTTCACCATAAACTTCCACCAAAATACGATGACTTTCGTCAGCAGTTTTCTTCATATTAAAGTAATGAAGAAGAACTCCCCGCAAAAACACTTTTTCAGGCACAAAGTTCGACATATTTGAGTGAAAAAAAATTATTGTTGTTTACGCTTCAAATGAATGACATATACTAAAATGACGTACAATGACAGTAGCTTTCCAACGCATGTTCCAATGGAATAACACAAGTTACGCCATCTCTTAACAAACCGAATTAACTTATAGACCCATATTATTCAAGAAAATAATGTATAATGTTGTATTGGATCATGGGAATATAATAAGTGATGGAAAACGTTTATGGAATAGACGACATGTTATCGCTCCAAACCTCATACAATTTAATCCTAGAACTGACTTAGATAATAAAACATATTATAATCTTTAATAATCAAAATGAAAAAATAGAAGTACTTAAAATATTATTAACTTCTAATTCGGATTATAAATTTTCAAATATTCAGAAAATGTACAAGTATATGATCCCTATAGAGGGATCATACTAGCTGTATAACTTAAGGTGTAATAACCTTAGCCTTAATAGTCTATGTTGCTGAACTTCGCCGACTCCAAGCTGAAGTATTTTGAAATGAGGACATTCATTTTAATACAGGGGAGAGTTAAGGAACGTATTTAGAAAACAAGATCAAAACAATATCACCACACAATAGACAAAACATGTTTATCAACTGGTAAACAAAACTAGTCAAAATATTTCTACAGCTAAAAAAAGACAAGTAACACAACTTTATCAGCCAACAAACAGAAGAAGAGAAAAAACAAATTTGCCAGCCAGCAGACAAAGAAAAAAACAATCTTATCAGCCAACAAACAAACAAATCAATCAGACAGCAATTAGTATAAATAGCACTAGTAATGTAAGTCAATTTTGTATGAATAAAGGAAGTACGCTCACGATGCAGAAAATATTTACATTTTTAATTCAATACAATCTGAAAAGATTAACTCGCGTGTCCAATGATGTTAACTTTAAGAGTGTGTTATCTCCTTCCTTCTTAAAGATCTACGTCTGTATATCCGGCAAGGTATGGCTCCTACATCATCCAATTGAACGTCGAGACGATCCGGCTGAAGAACAGAACATTCTCAAGCTCCGTATTCAGTTATGTTCAGGTTCTTCCTCCAGCGATGTCAGATATCACCACCCGAGGACATGTAATCGATCTGGCATATGTGCATGGCCTAAGCGACAAAAACATACAACAGCTAATTAACTTGGCACATAAAATTAACATTTCTTTGATTACCGACGTTGGAATGTTTCTCCTAATTTTAACCCTTTCTTGGATTAAACTTTCATCTACATTGGTTGCTTCCGGGCGTTAATTAGCCATAGCTTGCCGGATATACGGACGTAGATCTTTAAAAAGGAAGGAGATAATACGATCGCACACGCGCACTCTTAAAGTTAACATCATCGGACACGCGTGTTAATCTTTTCAGATTGTATTGAATTAAAAATGTAAATATTTTCTGCATCGTAAACGTACTTCCTTTATTCATACAAAATTGACTTACATTACTAGTGCTATTTATACTAATTGCTGTCTGATTGATTTGTTTGTTTGTTGGCTGATAAGATTGTTTTTTTCTTTGTCTGCTGGCTGGCTAATTTGTTTTTTCTCTTCTTCTGTTTGTTAGCTGATAAAGTTGTGTTACTTGTCTTTTTTTAGCTGAAGAAATATTTTGAATAGTTTTGTTTACCAGTTGATAAACATGTTTTGTTTATTGTTTGGTGATATTGTTTTGATCTTGTTTTCTAAATACGTTCCTTAACTCTCCCCTGTATTAATATGAAATGTCCTCATTTCAAAATACTTCAGCTTGGAGTCGGCGAAGCTCAGCAACATAGACTATTAAGGCTAAGGTTATTACAGCTTAAGTTATACAGCTAGTATGATCCCTCTATAGGGATCATATACTTGTACATTTTCTGAATATTTGAAAATTTATAATCCGAATCAGAAGTTAATAATATTTACTTCTATTTTTTCACTTTGATGATTAATGATTATAATATATTTTATTATCTAAGTTAGTTCTAGGAATAAATTGTATGAGGTTTGGAGCGATAACATGTCGTCTATTCCATAAACGTTTTCCATCAAATATTATATTCCCATAATCCAATACAATGAGTGGTACATTATTTTCTTGAATAATATGGATCTATAACTTAATTCGCTTTGTTAAGAGATGGCGTAACTTGTGCTATTCCATTGGAACATGCGTTGGAAAGCTACTGTCATTGTACGTCATTTTAGTATATGTCATTCATTTGAAGCGTAAACAACAATAATTTTTTTTCACTCAAATATGTCGAACTTTGTGCCTGAAAAAGTGTTTTTGCGGGGAGTTCTTCTTCATTACTTTAATATGAAGAAAACTGCTGACGAAAGTCATCGTATTTTGGTGGAAGTTTATGGTGAACATGCGCTAGCTGAGCGAACGTGCCAAAAGTGGTTTGCACGATTTAAAAGTGTTGATTTTGGCTTGAAAGACGATGAACGTTACTCTATGAAGATTGTTGCCAAGCAGAAGAGCTCGCAGAAAATTTAGGTGTCACTCAAACAGCCATTTCAAAACGTTTAAAAGCAGCTGGATATATTCAAAAGGAAGGAAATTGGGTTCCACATGAACTCAAGCCGAGAGACGTTTTGCATGTCCGAAATGCTGCGGGAATGCCACAAAATTTTTGGATCAGATTGTTACTTGTGATAAAAATGGATCCATTACGACAACCCCAAGTGCAAAAAATCATATGTGAAACCCGGCCAACCAGCCAAATCAACGGCAAAACGGAATATCCATGGCGCGAAGGTAATGCTCTGTATTTGATGGGATCAGATGGATGTGCTGTATTATGAGCTGCTAAAACCAGGTGAAACCATCAATGGACAACCCTACCGAACACAATCATTCCATTTGAAGAGAGCAGTAGCCGAAAAACGCCCGGAATATGCGACCAGACACGAGGCAATAATTTTCCATCATAACAACGCTCGGCCCCACGTTGCTATTCCGGTTAATAACTATTTGAAAAACAGTGGATGGGAAGTCTTACCCCACCCGCTTTATAGCCCAGACCTTGCCCCTTCTGACTACCATTTGTTCCGGTCGATGCAGAACGCCCTTACTGAAATACGGTTCACATCAGAGCCGAATATCAAAAATTGGCTTGATTCATTCTTGGCTGCCAAGCCGGGGCAGTTCTTTTAGAATGGGATCTACAAATGGCCAGAAAGATGGGAAAAAGTCATAGCTTCAGATGGGCAATACTTTGAATAATACTATTGTACATGTTTTTCTTAAATAAACGTTCAAATTTAAAAAAAAAAAAAAAACTTTATTTTATTGGGTTATATACCCAATATTACATTGTGCCCTTTTGTACGAATGTCTATATAGTTTACAAGGTTTATTAATTAAAGGATAACATATTAATAGATGGTACAATAATAATAGCATTTTTGTACATACAATCGTGAATGTCAGAGTATTCTAAGATATTAATTATAGGTATGTTGAAATCTTCTGTTAATGCAATTTCTGAAACATCTCTAAGATTTAAAGTAGTATTAAAATAAAAGTTTCCTGTTTTAGCAAAATTAACAGTATTAGCAATTGCTTCTAATTCCATATGAATTTATTGTATGAACAATAATTAGTTCTTCAGTAACGGTTTTTTGATCTATTACCTAGGTATTTTTTCAAATTGTGTGTTAATCTTGCGTTGTTGATTATTATTTTCTATCAACTGATTGAATCCTGTCTTGAATTGTATGAGATCGTCGTGGTCAGGAGTATCAGAGACAAACTAGAGATATTGGACAAACTTTGTTGATATTGGTGTTTTCCCATTGGGTTGTTTGTTTATTTGGGGTTTGTATAGGGTTTTCCAATAGGGACTTGACAGCTTTGAATTTAATTTGTGAACGCACTCTTTCACTAATCATCAAACTGTCACTGTCAATTTATTCAGTAAACTCAACGTTTTCATCATGGAAAAGTACACTAACGAGCAACGTCTGCAAATTATAAAAATTTTCAGTGACGAAGCTCATTTTTGGCTCAATGGGTTCGTCAATAAGCAAAATATGCGTTATTGGTCGGGTGAAAACCCACATGTGCTTCATGAATCACCACTTCATACACAAAAAATAACTGTTTGGTGCGGTTTGCATGCCGGCGGCGTTATTGGGCCATATTTTTTCGTCGACGATAACGATCGTCATGTTACTGTGAATGGTCAGCGTTATCGCGCTATGATCACCAATTGTTTTTGGCCCGAATTGGAAAATATGGACTAGGACGACATGTGGTTTCAACAGAATGGTACCACAAGGCACACAGCACACGCTACAATCGATATATTGAAGAGTAAGTATGGTGAGCGTGTTATCTCAAGACATGGGCCAGTCGATTGGCCGCCTCGTTCGTGCGATTTAACGCCGCTTGAATGTTTTCTGTGGGGCTACGTTAAGTCATTGGCTTATGCCAATACGGCGAAGACGTTGGAAGAGCTCAGAGCCAACATTGAACGCGAAATAGCGGCCGTTTCGGCCGAAATGTGTGGCCGAGTCGTTGAAAATTGGGTCCAACGAATCGACCGCTGCAAACGTGCCCGCGGTGGCCATATGAACGAAGTCGAGTTCCATTCATAAATGTTTTGATTGCACTTCAAGCAAATAATAACGTTTTTGAAATATCTCAAATGGTTTGCCTTTTATTTAAAAAAAAAATTGTCAAGTCGTTATTAGAAAACCCTATATAATAGATATATACGAATACCAGATAATAATATACAAATCGTGTTGTTGATTTAAAAAAATAAAAAAATTTGTATAATAGGAAGATTTACCAGTAGTACAGTAAGATTCGATTTTTTGTAAAACTATATTTTCTTTTCTCATCGAACTCTACAACCACAAATAACCAGCCACAGAAAATTCGAATCCTTTCATTAAGAATTTTGTTATTTTAAGGGTCATTCACTGAAATTCGAAACCGCATGTAAATATATATATGTACGCATATAGGCGTACAATCGCCAGCACTGCCGAAACACGACGCTGAACATATTTCGTATTTGCGTCGATCTCAGGAAACAGTTAAAGAATAATTATGAATTGGATTGCACTTACAATGTTCGCAGCGTGGAAGTGAATGACAAATGGGATGACATTTGAAATCGACAAAATAAAAACCACCCAAACCATGAATGATCGTAAGTGTTACGGGAATGGTTGTGCAAGCCAATTTGCCTAGGCACAGTTTGTTAATTAGACCAATTGAGACAAGGTTGCAGCGACGCTAAAGACGGCGAACCTTTAGTCAATAAAATAAAATAAATTAAAAAAAAAAGTTTAATATCTTTTAATCAACTCCGTGGTTAGACTCTTCTTCCGTTGTATACGAGAAAGCACGCTCTACTTTATTTCCAAACGTTTTACACGACATTTTAGTGTGAACAGTGTATTGAATGGTTTAAAAAACAAAAAAACAAAATAAATAAAGTAAACTTATATAGCTCTTATATAGCTGCAAGCTGCAACTGTTACTGTTGTGCAATCGGACTTCTACACAAGATCCCTGCTAATTATTGAGACCGTGGCAGTGGTGGCTATTGTTGTCATCCATTTCTCCTTATCGTTGACTACTTCTACCAGAAGACTGTTATTGCATCGTTTTTCCAGCAAGACTGATCGTCCTAGGGCCATCAACTCATTCATGAAGTTTCGCGAGACATCCCGACTGATGGTTTCGGGAAGATTGACCGAGCTCTTGGTATCCGTTTCTGGCAGTCTCTTCCTCTATTTGCTCGTTACTGCACTCAGAGTAGCCTTTCCGTCTCACTGGTTCTTTACACTACCTTTTTGTCTAAGAAGCCGATCTATAGACGGCTGAAAAGTCGAATTTTAAAACATGAAAGAACTAGAATTAATTTTTATTCTATCTATTAAACCTATTTATACAATAATCTTACATGCTGGTTTACTCGGTTAATTAAAACTATATTTATATTCATTTATACTGTTACAAAAAGAAAATAAACGACCCAAAAAATTGTCTCGCCACAACAACAAATTAAATTTATAAATGAAACTACCAACAATTTTCTGGTTCCCGAGAGGTTAAACTTTTTTTTTTAAATTTTTTGCTTTAGTTTTCTTCTTTTATAAATTAATGAGGACGGTCTTCTGTCTGCGCTTATCAGTTTTCCACACTTGCTGCAGTTTCCTTTAAAAATTATTCACCTATTCTTTTTGCCTCTGTTGTAACGTTGAAATCCACCGCACATTCAACAACCCCTTCTATTTGAAAAAATTCTACGTCACAAGAAACGGCAGATTTTCCTTCGTTGAATTTCTCTAGTTGTTGGTGTTCTCTTCTCCCTTCCTCTTCTTGATCCTATTGCTAACCAGTTTGTCTGCATCTGTTGAATGCACTGAAAGAGTCGTCAAATACAACTCACCTTACGCAGCTGTCAAATAAGAGGTAAACAATTAACGTGCAACGCGAATTTTGTGAGTGATATTATTTTATTTTTGCAGATCTGTTTCCGCACAACACAGCCCCCTTCTTAAAACTCAAAGCTCTGACTGAGTTTCTGATGAGTAGATACATGGGGCAAGGCGGTTGGCATGCACAACCCTCTGCTTCTTTTTTCCTTGTGCTTAATGCGGTAGACAAGATTTGATAATGGATTCACGATTTTAGCAAAACCTTCCCAATCACATTGGAGCTTAGGGCAGAGGCCCTTGCGTCTCTTGGGGTTGTAAGTGAGGCCCAGTTAGTTTGATGCGGATATACAAATCTCGCCAAGTAAAGTAGTCCATAACTGCAGTCACAAAGCAATTTCCGAGTTTTGTTGTAGGGAGTGGTCCAAGATTGCAATCCTTTCAAATGGGTATCCTGGTCAGCCGGGTTTCAGTTCCCCCCTTGTTATTCGAGAGGACCATTTTCGAGGTCGAGAGACGGTGCAGTTTTGGCACCACAACTTGGTGTCCATTACTCTTCCGATCCAGAAACACCTGTCTCTAATTTTGCTCAGCGCTTTGCATTGTCCTTAATTTTCTCCGGTTTAACTGTCGTGGAGTTATTTAAGGATTTCTGGTACAAGGTTATGTAGGATGATAGGTAGCATCATTTTTTCTCCGTTTTCTTTTTCCCACACACGTTTATGTAGTTGGCCGGCACTCAACTTAAAATGCTGAAGTATAGACCAAAAGCTTTTTAGCTCGGGTTTTTTTATGTGAGATGTCTTCTTTCTTGTTCCGCTGTCCTTCTAGCCACGTCATCACCTTCATCAACGTCTCATCTTGTCGCTATTATTCTGCCAAAGTCGATTTATTGGGTTCAACATGTAAGATAGCGAACTGTTCCCCTTCCTTTACTTGGCTTTGGAACAATAATTACACTCCCCACATGCACTTCGAGGAAGAGCATCAGCATTGCCATGTCGAGGAACCGGCCGGTGCCGTTATTTGTTATATCGTTATATTGTTGCAGTCGCTCCAGCAATCGAGCCATCTGACCTTTTGGTTGCTTAAAATTGCAGACCCCCGAACAGATGCGTGATTTGTGCGTAAAAAAACGCCTACAAAAAAGCTAATGGAGAAAATGGTGCGTTGCTAGGACTATGGCCAGCAACTCCCTTCTTGTGACCTCCTCGATTTAAGGTGCGATTATAATATTCAATCACTACCTTCGAGTTGCTTTGCCTTTAACTGAGTACAGCACCAATGCCCACGTTACATGCATCTGTGTCTAAAATAAAACGATCGTCCGAAATTGGGAATACCAGAAAGCCTGTTCTCAATTCTCATTTCACACAAATCTGCGTTTCTCTTCAGTGAGTTCCGAAATTGATTTTGCGAGTGGTTTTGGTTTTGCCTAGAATTTGTCTTTTTGTTTTCGGACTTAGCCAACGTTGAACTGCTTGGATTTTTTTTCATTGGTACTTAATCCACTGGACGAAACAACGTGCTCCAAATAAAATTACCTGGACTTAGTCTCAAGTTGGCACTCTGTAAACGTTCAAACACTAGTTCCAAGTTCTTAACGAGTTCCTCAAAGGGGAATAGACTATAACATCTTCCAGGTATACAGGGGCAGTGCTCCATGAAGGCTCGTGAAACACTTCATCCTTTACCCTTTCAAAAGTCGCCGGTAGATAACAGTTCCAAATGCCACAACATTTAACTGCCAATGTCCGTTTCCGTTTGTAAAGACGGTCTTCTCCTTGTCCTTGGAACCCATTTTAAACTGCGAGTAGCCGCTCTGCTCTGTAGGTCCGTCGAAAATTCGTTCATCTATCTATAGTCCACGCAAAATCTGGAAGTACCGTCCTTCTTTCTTATTACGACCTTCTCGTTTTGCCAAAGGAGCCTTCATAGCCGATATCTTAATTGGTTTTGATTCTCCTGTTTTAATGCGATGTTTCGTGATTCATGTGCGTCCAATGTCAGCTGGGTCTTTTGAAAAGACCCTTTGGTATTTGTTAAGCAATATCTCAAACATCATAAGCTGCTCTTCAGATAACTCGAAGCAAGCTTTCTGAATTAAATCATCTGTCCCTGCGAACTCACTTTAATACGACTCCATTGGGATTTTGCACATTTCTACTGCTTCCATTCGACCTACCATTGTGTGCTTAGCTAGAAAAGCGTCGCTTAAAGAGTTATAAGTCATCTTAACGTAACACAATCTTCCTTCTAGATCGATAAGGCATCTTCCTATCGCTACTCCTTTCGGCAACTTCAAACTAGGCACAGGCTCCACCAGCGCCAGGCTGCTTTTTATAGCAATCGGTCGATTTATTTCCACAAGTGTTTCCCTTCCGACCGTATGGATTTCTGTGCTCGTAAGAGGCTGAGTGGTTAGTTAGTTAGTCCGAAATCGTTCCAATAGAACGAGTATGTTTGCTTCAGAGTCCACCACAAAAGGGGCAACTTTGCCATCTGATAAATCCTTCAACAGATAGTGATTCCCACAAAGTTTGGTCATGGTTTTTCTCCGCAAGTTTCCGCCTTGAAACTGAAGTGCCATGTTCATCATCCGTTGTGAAATCCATGATCATCGTTTTAATTTACCTCAGTAGACAACCGCTTCATGTTGTCTAAGCTTTCTAGTTTTTTGGAACATCCGATCTTCTTGATGCGAATCGATTTTCTACCGCAAAAAACCCTTCTTCTCCTGGTTCTTAAACTCAAATCTTGAGCCAAATTAAGGGCTTGTTGTAGTGTTTTTGGAAGCCGCATCATAACTAGGTCTTAAATAGATTCGTCCCTTAGCCCCTCGATGAACTGACTAACCAAAACCTCTTGGACCACATTTGTTAGACATCCAGGAAGAGCCTGTACCATCAAACGGTTGTACTGCTTTTGGTCCAGGTGCTTGCTTCGACGAAGATTCTGTTGTATCGACTGCAACTGCAGGAAACTAAATACCGGCTACCTCCGCCTGAGTTACGTACATTTCCTTGCCTCAGATTTGTCTTTCCCCATCAGTGACTGCCCGCTGGATCCGTTCATCGCCTCTCACCTCATTGCTGGTATGTTTTGGGGACGACTGTTGCACTTTGTTTACAGCGTTAGCAGAGGATGGGCATCATCCATCCGAACTCCGAACTTTTAGAACTCAAAATTCCGCGATACGACCTCTAGCTTTCATTCGGATAGCTTTTGGTCCCAAAACTGACTCTCGTTAACCGG
Organism: Volucella inanis; assembly: GCA_907269105.1. Classification (NCBI taxonomy): domain Eukaryota; kingdom Metazoa; phylum Arthropoda; class Insecta; order Diptera; family Syrphidae; genus Volucella; species Volucella inanis. Next base: position 74,722,930 of record OU026153.1, read on the forward strand.
AAAGACTTGCAGCATCGTACGCGGTCTCGCTTGACCGTGAAGAGTTATTCTCTTCTCTGGCGTAACTTTCTTTGAATCCATCTTGATGATTGTGGTTTGGTATCTACTAATAATACGAATACCCCACACCTGACATCAGTGTTACAAAAAGGAAACAATCGACCCAAAAAATTGCCTCGCCACAACAAAAAATAAAATTTACATATAAATAAAACTACCAACAATTTTCTAGTTCCTTCGTTGAACTTCTCTAGCTGTTGGTCTTCTTTTTTCCCTTCCTCTTCTTGATCCTATTGCTGACAAGTTAGCCTGCATCTGCTAAATGCAATGAAAGAGTTATCAAATAGAACTCACCTTACGCAGCTGTCAAACAAAAGGTAAATAATAAATCTGGTGTGTGAATTTTGTGAGTTTTACTAGGATGTGCAGACTTTCTTTCTGGTGTTGTGATATTAGTTTTATTTTTGTAGATCTGTTTGCGCGCAACAATACATATGATTCATACATAATTTCCATTGACTACCAAATTGAGGTTTCCACAAAAAAAATCAAACAATTAGAGGTTCAATGTCTCGAACGAAAAGTGGGCGACAAAATTCATAATATGAGTAACATGAGAATCAGCACAAGATACCACATTCAGTTACTTTATCCAGACAAGAGGTGTCACGTATTGCTGGGCTAATGATTCTTGTTTATTCATTGGAAATTGTAACTACTTTATTCCCGTGTAAGGGAGGAGATGTTTAACTTTATACTTATTCTGCATTCTCTGTTGAGTGTTTTATATTATATATATATTTTATCGCAGTTCCAACAGCGCATTCTTCGCCTCTAATTGACTGCTTTCATTGTCAGAGTGAAAGCAAGTGCTTCAGCAAAAAATTCTTTTCCCTGACTGTAGCTCCTAATCTGCAATTCCTCTGACGATTATTTCCTTGTCTGCGGTGAGGTAGGACAAATGTGCCCAAACCGTTTTTCGATACTCTGTATAAGGCAATATAGTTCTTATGCTCTTCGCTGTCTATTGTTTGCAATAATTCTACTGCGGGACCGTGAAAGGGCATTGTAAGTGCAAAGCACTTTTCATTGTTGCAGTTGTTCGCGAAAGCAGCCATATGTAGACCATGATGTCTGACCATTGAGTGAGTAGGCTTCTCTTTGGACCGCTCAAAAACCATTCTCGCAGTTACTGTTTTGCTATCCATTTATCATTTACATTCTTCTATACTTTCAAATTTGTCATCGATTTCTTCGAACTCTCTGCAGATTGTTCTTTTGTTTCTCCAGATTTTTCTTTTGCTCGTACATCTATGTTCGAGTCTTTTCCTTTATTCGCCTACATTTTACTTTTGTGCCTTGAATTTATGTTCAATGCTGTTCTCTAAACTTAGTTCGAGGCTAAAATTTTGTTTGTCTATTTTCAACAAGACTATATTTGGATCATACCCCTCGCTGTTCGAAGCATCCTGAAGCCGGAGCACCAAGTTGCCTTTTCCGCCACTGGTGCTGAGGTTTCTCTTGCTCAACTCCGATTTGAGTGGGACGAGCGTCAACTGCAATAGTGCTCGACGTATAAATTTTCGTGATGTAAAAATTAGTTCGCCCTATTTCTCACTAGGTTAAATTTTTGTTCGTAAAAGTTAGTATAATTGTCAATGATTGTCAAGCGTCCATGTTGCCACATTAGAATTATATGGAAACCAAATATTATTAAAGATTTTTATGTTTGAATAAATTAATAGTCTGCTTATAGTGGTATGTTAGCGATATGTTAGTGAAATGTAAGCTACAAAATATTATTCTCATTTAGTATTTGATATAAATACATTTTCCTCTTTAACAAAAAAAAAAAAAAAAACTATAGCATAACATTTTTAGGAAAATATTCGGTTGCATGGCAACTTTTCCTTTTTGACGGAACTCAGTTGTGTAATTGCAATGGAGAAAGACAATAACAAATCGTAAGTAATTGCAATAGCTAATTATTTAATGTAAATATTATTAATTTCGCCTTAATTTTATCTTCAAGCCCAACACGCTTGGATGCCTAAGGAAACCAAAGCTTTTCAGGATGCATACAGCAACAGACAGTTTGAGTTTCAAAATGCAAGGCAGAAAAAATTCGCAATGATGAATGTAATGAAAGATCTCCTGCGCAAGGAAGTGCTATTATTTAGATTCATTCTTTTGATTTATTTGAATTTTTGTATATATGTTTTTACAGAGTCTACCGGCAACTAAATTAAGCTAAAGAACTTATTAAGGGCATTTAAGGCGACGTCGGACAGCAATAAGAGAACGGGAGATCGGCCAGCAAAGCTCTCTTTGAGTAGCAAATAGAGAAATATTTGGCACCCGACCTGACATAGGAAACAGACATACTGTTAATATGACGGGAAAGATCATAGATGCGTTGCCAATGTCAGTGACCACCAATGTGAGTAACCACCAATGTCAGTGACCACCAATGCCAGTGACCACCAAAGACCTTCAATTTTTTAGAATCAGAGAGCAGTTTTTCTAGTTAGTATTAGTGTTATCTAGCACTGATAATGTTTTTAACCTTTATCCTATTTTGCAGCTCTGTTAGAGTCGGTAAGTCCATTCCTCTCACCATCTTAAGCTCGAAGAGAAGTCTTTGAATGAAATGCAGCATCATCTTCAAAAAAAAAAAAAAGTGGATGAGGCAGAGAAAAGGAAGCAAGCCCGTTATTTAAAAAATTAGGCACTATTAAGGGACTTATTTAAAAATTTATGAACAGCTCATAGCATTTATGAACTGTCTCGTTCGCCTTTTTTTAATATAATGAATTTCTTATCTTACGTTTTTAGTTTTATTTCTTTAGGTTTCTGATAGTTTATGAATTAAAATATTTACGTTTTACATTACAATAAAAATATGAATTTGATTTTATATTTATAATATAACGACGATTGGATTCAGGATAATGTTCTTTCTCTAATTCATCGTTGTTGTCAGCCAAATGTTGTGTAGTATACATACACAGACCACAAAATTTATATTTGTTTGCTCGGTAAAATACAGTAATTTTCAGAAACGGGTTTTCAGTAAACAAAATAAATGTTCTACAATGATACACCCAGATTAATGGATCTCATTAAATTTTCGTTGCACATTCGACATTGCTCCGTTATTAATCCACTCTAGACGTGGATACGCCGAATCCCCTTGTTATTTGAGAAAAGGTAATTTGTTTGTTGACAAGCTTCTCTGTACAAATCAGATCTTCGTAGATCTCAGCTATCGTACAATCTAGATGGCTCTTCATAGAAGATGTCTTTAAACTTTTTCTTGACTTCCACCACAGCTGTACAGAAATACTATAACAGCGTTTCCTGTTGAAATAACTTTGCTTGGCGCCTTGATTCGTATGTAAGAACAATCAATGCATCTCAAGATTCCAGGAATCTTTGTTTTTGCTTCCTTCAGCGCTGCATTTTGTACAGCTTTATTTGCATTTGTCCATCTGACGTATTCATAGCCGGTGGATATGAGCCATGTTGTGACCCTCTTAAAAATATTTTATGCCGTTGAACTGGATACCCAAATAAATTTGGGATTTCTCGAAAACTATCTATATTTGCCACATACCTGTGCGATTCGAAACCGCGCTGATGGCTTGTAGCGATCTGAATTATTGCAAAATATATACTTGAGGGTATGTACATACGTTGAAACTCTACCATATATGCCTACCAAAATCTGGGCAGTTAACAGTTGAAATCTAAAATGTTTCTTGAAGTCCGAATCGATGTAACTATAACTTGACTACTTTCATGTTTACTTTTTGTTCGATGTAAAAACTTAAAAAATTTGTCACTATTGCCACCCTTCAAAAAGAAAATTTGCTGATGATCCTGATCGTTTTATTTTCGTGACCTGATCTACATAGATCATCTGTGATAATAAAACACGGCTATTTACACTCCTCTGATATCTTTCAAGAACGTTTTGTACTATCCAGTGTTCTGCTATTCGAATTTGGAAATCTTCTGCTATTCAAATATAGATGACGCTGCTCATATTTTAACTGGTTATCACAATAACATCCCAATTGTCATCAACAACTTTTAAACCTAGTATCTTGGATACGGTTCTCACCAACTGTTTACTGCTTTTTAGAACAAAAAGACTCTGACAATTTAATTTTTGTACTTTCAAACTCAGCTTCATTCAAAATGGCTAGCTGTTTTCTGACGTTATTCCAGTCGACGTTGTTATTTTAGATTCAAAATGGTACCTTAGGGTGTTTGGGGTCCATAACTTCACTTTCTCTGAGATCGCAGTCTTTTTCTTCACAGAATCATGATAATGATGAGTTTGTGTATAGTGAATTGTACTGACAACGTCTACACTAATCACAGCACAGCGTCCGTTCGTCGTCTGCCTTTTTGCAAATTTCTGAACCACAACTTGCTTTCAAAATTTCCATGTTCTTTGAGGCGTCAAACTAGGCACACATTCGATCACCAATGGACGCTTGTAAAACGCTACAATTACACCCAGTATATAAGTATATAAGTATATAAGTATATATATATATATATATATATATATACCCAGTATATAAGTATATATACTTATATATATATATATATATATACTTATATATATGGATTCTATGTTGCCGTGCAGAAAATAATTTTATTTTAATTGTAGCGTTTTACAAGTGTCCATTGGTGATCGAATGTGTGTCTAGTTTCCCGCCTCAAAGAACATGGAAATTTTGAAAGAAAGTTGTGATTCAGAAATTTGCAAAAAGGCAGACGACGAACGGACGCTGTGCTGTGATTAGTGTAGACGTTGTCAGTACAACAGAAGAACGTTCTTGACATCAAATCCAATTTTATTTACAGTTTGTTTTTTATATTTTACGATTAAGTAAAATAGAACCGCAAAGCGACGTTGCTTTGAAATCATATGGTTAACTTGAAACTCTTCGAAACCTAAAAATCATGAGTATGGGAATTGATTTCTAATTGCTTTTCGTAGTTTTTTGTAGACTTTCACTATACACCAACACATTTTTGATTCATGATAATTATGTATAATTACTTTCACTGGTCGAAGTTTGAGCCTAGTATGATGATGCGAAACGAAAAATCCCATGTAAAAAAAACACAATGAAATCGTTAACGGAAAATTTCATTGTTCGTTCCGATTTGCAGTACGCTCTTTTGCAACGAAATGACGCTTCAGTTGGCTTCATTTCATTTACTGAATAAAATTTTAAATTATAATGGATGCATACAAAAATATAGAATATTTAGCTGAAATTCATGAAGACAAGCCCATATCATCGAATCAAGTCTAATATGCGTAACGAAAATTTTCTGTGGTCTCCAAAATAACATCGAAATGAAGGTAGAAAATTGAAGGTTCAAGTCTTATGCATATAAAAATATAGAATTTGTAGCTGAAAAAGCCCATATCATCGAATTAAATCTAGTATGCGAAACGAAAATTTTCAATGGTCTCCAAAATAACAACGAAATGAAGGCGGAAAATTGATGGTCCAATCATCTCATGAAAACCCAAGTGACAAAGAGCTTGAGGTGAGATTTTTTGGCATCGGTATCAGCGTTTTATTTTCAGTTCGCAAACAAACTGCAATATTAACATTTAGAAAATTTTGCAGCATTTTATTTGTACAAAAAATGGCGCATCGAAAAAATTCTGTGTTGTGGCAGCAGTTTGACATCTATTCTGTCAAAAATACAAAAATATGACATTTAAAAGAAAAAAAAAAAAAAAACATTAAAAATGAATACAGTTTCATTTGAGGTAAACCCTTGTTTTATTTATTTGTATTTATTTATTGAACTCAACATTTGTTTATTATAGTGGTTATTCGATAGTGATGATGACAGCGAAAGTAACTAATCTGGAAGTTTTTTGTTACTTGAAGAAGATACATATTCATCGGTGAAAAATTTTCCAAAAGAGCGCGAAAGGATTAGCAATTTCGAAGAAGTTTTCAAAAATTACAGCAACTCGGACTTTAAATGCCATTTTAGATTACATCGGTCAACTGCCCAATAGGTAAGTTCTTTTTATAGTTTTCAACAATTTGATCTATAGCTTGCAATAATCTTCAGAGCGCTACAAGTTAACCAAACGCTTTAGAGTTCCATCAACAAGAGAAGTACCAAGGACTTCGCCAGAAACCGAAATATTTTTATTTTTGTGGTATATGGCTAGCACCAATACATTTCGAGGAATCTCCAATTTAAATATAGTGCTGTGTGGGTTTATACTACACAATATTTGTAGAGACAACAACGGCGAAATAGTTGAAGAAGTCTTTGCCTATCCTGAAAGTTTTCCAGCAGCTGAAAAGAATAACAACAGAAAACATCGGAAGACGACAACTCTTACTCGAGGAACTAATAAATTAAAACACAATTGTGTAAAATTCTATGTTTAATGAAATAAGTTCACTTTAGTCTAAAAAAAAAAAAAATTTAGGTACATAATAACTAATAACACATTTAATTAATTTTTTTAACAATTCTTTTATGATTTTACATCTGATTTCAAATTAGTCTTTTTTAGTTTGTTCTTTTTCTTCCATAAATTTTATCACTTCTGTGCATAGCGCCTCCGATATCGGCAAGGCACTTGTTTTATTTAAAAAAACACTTATTTTTATAGATTCACGCAATATTATCGTGTTAACAAATCAGCTTTCAAATATTTGTTGGATACTCTCCAGTCCGCGGTACCATCACAAAAGAAAGAGTTTGTCATATCAGCTATAATTAAGCTGAGTGCGTGCTTGCGAGTAGCGGAAGGTGGCTATCAGAAAAGTGTTGCAAGAGATAGTGAAGTTGGATTGGCTCAATCATGCTTCAGTGAAGTTTTATTCCAAGTCTTGCAAATCTTCGAAAGTGAACTATGTCCCAAATGGATAAATATGCAAATAGAATTGGAAAAAAAAGAGATATTGCGTTGTCATTTTATAAGAAGCATAGAATACCAGGTGTAATTAGGTGCATTGATGGAACACATGTTCGAATTATGGGATCCTCAGCAAACAAGCACCTTTATTATAATAGAAAGGGATTCTTTAGCTGTAATGAAATGCTGGTTTTATTTGTTTGTTTAATTTAAATAAGTACTTAAAATTTATACTACCGAACTTGAACATATGCGACCATGAAATGAAAATACGCTATGTAGATGCTACGTATCCTGGTGGATGTCATGATTCCCTAGTATGGAATGAAAGTAAAATTAGAAAAAAACTTGAGCAGGAATACTTACCAGGTTCGAACTCGTTTTGGTTGATAGGTATGTCGCTTTTGGGAAAAAAATATTTTTTGTCATTTATAGTGGGCATCTTATTTGATATTAGGAGATGCTGGATGCTCTCTGGAACCATGGCTTTTGACTCCGTACATATAAACGGAAGAAAACTCAAGTGAAAGTAGGTTCAATACTGCACATAATAGTGCAGAAATATAATATGTAGAAGGGACGATTGGTGACTTCAAAAGCCAGTGGAAATGCCTGCTTAATGCACGAGAGTTACATTATTCTCCTGAAAAAGCGGTAGAAATAGTCAACGTTTGCTTTACATTGTATAAAATATGCAAGCATTTTAAGGTCGACTCTTTCTTGGACGATTTAGCAGTCGACCACAATGACGAATTCGATGAGCTTCCTTCCATACAGCAGTCTCAATACATTACAGTGGCACAACGCATAAGGGCAGATATAAGTAATAGCTTATAAAAATGTTATTTTGTTAAATTAATAAAAAGAACCAACTTAAAACATTAAAAAATTAGTGTTTATTATTGGAAATTATATTCTAATAAAGAAAGAACAAGGTTCATGTTTCGTCTCTTTCAGTTTTAAGAGTCGATTGTTTTTTTCTATTTTAGCCTCCAATTCAATTTTTCTTATTTTTTTCATTTCAATATTATGCCGAATATTTTCTTTTAGCTGCTGATTTTTCAAATCGTTTGATTTTTCAATACCACGGTATATCCATTGTAAGTGTTGTCCTATCTCTATGTAATGCCTTTCTATTGTTTGATTTACATCAGCTAAATTTTTGCACATATCCCCCTCGTTGGGACCACCGGTTCTATTTTGCTGCTTTAATTGGTAGCAACTTTATTTCTTATATATAAAGTCTTTAAATTTCTTTTGAAAATAATAAATGATTAACTTACCTATTTCCGCTCAACCAAAGATAATACAGGTGGTCCTAAAAAGTTGAGTTCTGTCTTCAACTGTCTCCAAAAGGTTTTCAGATTTTCTTTGTCTCTCTAATGATAGCCCCTTGCTATGTCGGGGCAAACAGAGACAAGAGAATTTCCGTAAGAAAATTTGTACATGAAATAAGAAGAAATCTTAAATTCATAAAAAGAAAGTATACTTACATTTTAAAATTCCTCCAAACAAATAATGGAGAATTTTTTTCAAAAGAAATGTCAATTATTTTCCGTCGGAAAATAAATTTACGATGCCTACTTTTTCCCGAGAATAGTTTTTCACTTTTTCGAAGTTGTTTACGATTGCAGTGTCGTATGGAGAAAAAATACCAGGGGAAAATTTGTTCGCGATAAGGCTGATTATTTATTAAAAAACATTATGTTTTCAACCCATCAAAGCATTTTGTGCTATCAAGTTTTCCAACACATTTTACATGGCATATTTTTATATCTGCAATGCCTAAGTTCGGCGTGTCTATTTTCGTACGCCACCAGGAACGTCTTTATTCCCACCACCGTCGAATTCCTCCTTACACTACAAAAGAAAAATCTATTAAAAATCGTTTTAAAATTTATATTTTCGAATATTTACCTTTTCTTCTGTCCCTTCTATTTTCACAGAGCAATTTAATAATTTTTGACATTTGTGCGTGAAGTTTCCATGTCAACGAAAATAATTCCTCCCACAGCAATTAGATTTTTGTTTTATTTATTTATTTATTTATTTTTTTGTGCCGATGATTGAAACGTTTACTTATTTACACCAAATAAACATAATATACTAGGTTTTCACTCTAATATATATTAAAAAATTAAAACAATTCGAAAATATTAAATTATTATTCGTAAAATATTCCTTAGTTCGAAAACAATGATTATTAAAACAAATGTGGTTAAAAAAATATTTCATATTACCTATCAGACAATGCCGTAGACGAGAAATCGTTTTCAGTTGTACCAATATGTACGAACAAAATTAAAAGCTAGTGGAGAGTAGTATAAATTAATTTTACGATCACGATTATGATTCAGATAGGTTTCTGGATCTTGTGTTGTTGTTGTAATACATGTAAACCAATGATCTGTATGGATTATCTGGCCATAATAATGCACCTAACGTAGCCCTATCATGGAAAAGGACATTTGGAAGCATTGTTGTTATATGCATATCTTGCATTAATGGCGTTTTCGGCTGGGCGGACATAAGCCTTATTTTGTACTCCGAAGTTGGGCTATTTCAATTTAAAAGCAACACTAAACACTTATTTTGACTATTGTTTCTTAAATATATTGTAATTTCTTGCGAATCAATTTGAACACTCAGAATAATAAATTGGCCAAACACAGTCGATTGCACGAAAACAAAAAGCTTTTGATTTTTTAGCTTCTGCTAATTAAATATATCATAGATGACGCTGTTTACATTCAGATGTCACATTTATTTCAAAATATTAACAGTTGCTGAACAAAAATGAGCGAAATGTCCAAATCTGGCAAGGAATTAATGTTCTAAACAAATTGCGTATGAAAAAAGAGTGCAATTTAACAAAAATCCAAAGAGGAAGAAAAAAATTGCTTCATCTCAGAATAATTATTGTATATTATTAAATTTTCCTCTATTTCATAGTAGTTTTAACAATACATTTTATTGTCTTCTGTCACTTTTTCACTTGGATTTTTAGCCGCTGATTATATCATAATCTCAGTTAAATAATTGTTCGCTCTTATTTCGTAAATAGTTCGATGTTGTTTTGGAGACTACGGAAATATTTCATTTAGCATTAACAAATATTAGAAAATATTCCCCTGAATTTTTCATCTGTCCTATGTGTACGTAATAGTAATTCCTTTTTATATAGCTCAACCAATTCTGAGCGCCATCTGGAGATGAATATATTAACGTTGTAAGTTCCATTTCCTTCCAGCTTGGGATAAACTCCATTTTCTGATTTGCTAGACCATTGATTAACAGATATTTACACCGGCAGGGCGTGGGTTTTGGTAAGATTTTAAAAGTGTTTTAACAAAAAGTGTAATGGATGCGAAAGCTGAATCATTGAATGGTGGAGGACCACTACCGCAAAGAACTAAAGTCGGCCCTCAAAAAATACAGAATCAGAAATCTCAACAGCAAGAGCAAAATCAGCAAACACATAATGAAATAGTAGACGAAGCCCCGGCTGAAAAGAGACCACGTTATGGAAATACCCAGCAGGGTAGTGCAAATTTCCAAGGAAAATTTAATCAAGGTGGTAACAATACTGGAGCCAATAATTTTGGTAGCGGCGGCCGTCGAAGTCGTGATCGCCGTAGAAATATGAGGAATGAAGTGAGTAATTTTTTACAAAATGGCTACCCGCTATATTATATGTATATGTTCTTATACAGATTTATTTATTTTATTAGCTACTATTAATGAATATCCATACACATATGGATTTAAAGAACTCAGTGTTTTGAGAAAAAAAAGAAACAATCCGAATTTTTATATGTGAAGTGAAAACGTAAATTTTACACATCGATGTGAATCGTGTTTAAGTAGAACATTTTTTTAGGCTCAATATTTTATTTGAAATAGACATTTTCTTTGAAAAATATTTTAAAGTTTTTAGTTATGCTACAATGATGAAAACCAAAAATTCGAATATCAACAGCGTTTCTGACAATTTTGGTTATTTTGATCCCTCTAGGGATATGTGTCTCATTTAGTAATGCATTCATCTCCATTATAAGCATTTGGATAGTAATCTTGCAAAATGTCTTTTAGATTGAAATTGATTCAGCATATATCTGCTGCTAGTAAATTATTTTTGCAATGTATCATTTACTATTTCATACCAACTTTTTTGCAAACGCTTATGTTTCTATTTTCGGGTTGCACGTCTAGATATTTTTCTAAGGTTAGATAATGTCACGGAATTAGTTAAAGTTTGTTCTTTTGTAGTTTTTGCTCCTTTCCTCTATCTCAACATATCCATCATTTGTTTTACAGACAACCATTTTGTACGTTTTTTTATTTAATTTTTTTATTTATTTATTTATTTTTTTTTTTTCTCAACTGTTAATCTCTTGAAATAAAATAAAATACCAACAATTTTTGTTTCGGATATTTTGTATTTCTGTTTTACGTTGGTGTTGTAATTTACAATTTTTCATGATGTATGAAAATAACTCATGATGGTAGTAAAGCGTTTATTATGTAGATATTTTAAGAAGGTAGTTGAACTTATCTTTTCTAAACTACTTATATGTATTTCAATTCAACTTTATAATTTATCAAATTTGTCTGGGCTGGAATTTCGGTTTGAACTTCCATAATTGTGTTTTGGAGTTAATATAAGAAAAATATATATATTTTTTTTCAATATATTGGGATAAGAAGCTATTAGATTCAGGTCATGTTAAACGAGACTCTAGAAGAGATAACAGACTTCACTGTTGGTGATTGCAAAGGCAACCATCCAAATATTTTTTATAGAATATGCAAAGGGTCCAAGTAAAATAAAATGTGTGTTCTTCAGACAAAATAGAATTAAATTCATAGCTTTACCTTTACCGGAATCCAACTTGGGTTGGGAATATAATAAAGCTGCTAGTAAAGATTCAAAATAGGATACTGAACATAATAATAATAAATTATTCTCAAAAACAAAAATCTACTTATATCGCCTTTTTTTCAAATACTGAAAGTATTTTTTATTTTCGTACATAATTTTTTTTTTTTTTTTAATTTTTTCGTTAAAGAAATCTTAGAACTCAAAACCATTAGTATTTGTCTGTTTGTAAGGAGTTGAAAATGAGGAGCAATGGAAATAATATGGATCATTAAATGTAATAAATCATTGGAGACTTGTTATATTTAAGACGAAAGGGTTTTTTTGTTTTTCAATTTATAGATGTCGCTCAAATTTCATTTAAAAGAAAATAGTTGTAATTATCGCAATGGACTAGAGCATCCATATTTTAAAATAAACGATTAGCGGGAATTTAAAAAAAAAAAAAAATCTAAAACGCTACTGCACAAAAGCCAAGCTTAAAAGTTAAGTCTTCATAGTAATTTCTTAAATAACGTTATTTATTCATATGGAAAAGTGATACGTATCTCAGACGTCCGACAAATACTCGTACCTTCTTGGATTCATAAAATTGTTTATAATGATGCCTAGCTATTCTATAGTAGTGGGTAAAATAATTGGTGTTTACAAAAGCAATTGTACATGAGATGTTAACACTATTGTAATTGTATACATGTATTTGTATATAATTCAGTTTTAACGTTCAATGCCATTATTTAAGAATAATTTCAAGATGTGTTCAGAAAATAACGAGAATTTTTAAATTTCGCGGGTTTGAAGATTCCAATTGAATTTTTTTTTATGTTGATATACATGCCCCTGAAGTATGATACAATTTTCAGCTGTATTCTTTGTTTGCATTGTCTGTGGCAGCCCCTAAGGTTAGACGTGTTCTTATGGGTTCGGAAATAGATCAAAGAATTTGTATCAAATTTTGCGTAAAAAATGAAATAAAGTGTAACATGTAAACATGTTACATGTAAAATGTTTATAAAGGCCTATGGAGAGTCTGCTAAGTGTAAAACAAACGCTTACTAGTGGTATAAGCGTTTCTAAGATGGCCGTGAAGACGTTGAAGTTGATGAACATCCAGGGCGTCCCAGCACATCAACATCTGATGAAAACGTGGAAAAAGTGAAAGAAATGGTTATGAACCATCGGCGAATCACAATCAGAGAAGGCGCTGATGATGGAATATCGGTTAGCTCATGCCATCAAATTTTTCCGAATGTTTTGTGTGTCCGTGTCAGCAAAATTTGTTCCAAAATTGTTGAACCCTTCATTACTTGTTTGTGAATTTTTGGCCAATAATAATACTGTAACGATGCCTCCATATTCGCCAGAATATTAGAATATTATTTCCAAAAATAAAGAGAACCTGAAAGGGCCAACATTTTACACGCATAGATGGCATTAAAAGCGCGTCGCTGAAAGAGCTAGAGACTCCCAAAAATACGGTTTAAGAAGTTTTCTGAGGATTGAAAGAATTAACATTTAAATTAGTTTTTTCTGATTGGAAAAAAAGGAAAGATTTTTGCAGAAGACCAGCTTAAGGAATTTGATGAAAAGGTTATAAAAAAGCTTTAAAAATATTATCTTGATAATAATCAAACAAGATTATTTCACAAAATTGAACACAATATTTAATGTCGTTAATGTATAGAAGAAAAATGATAAAACACATTCCGAAACCCGTGGCACACCTAGTTCTACATACAGTGAACTCGACAACACTCCATTCACTTTTGTTCTTTGATACCTTCCTAATAAGAATTGGATTCTGGTCGGAAATAAGAAATTCTCGAGTGAAAATCTGTGTCAGAACTTTAAATTTCCTATTCTTTTTATATAGGGTTTTCCAATAGGGACTTGACAACTTTGAATTTAATTTGTGAACGCACTCTTTCACTAATCATCAAATTGTCACTGTCATTTTATTCAGTAAACTCAACACTAACAAGCAACGTCTGCAAATTGGGTTCTGGAGAAAATGCGCCAAGATGATGAATTTCATCGCAAAATCATCTTGAGTGACGAGCTCATTTTTGGCTCAATGGGTTCGTCAATAAGCTAAATATGCGTTATTGGTCGGGTGAAAGCCCACATGTGCTTCATGAATCAATACTTCATCCACAAAAAATAACTGTTTAGTGCGGTTTGCATGCCGGCGGCGTTATTGGGCCATAGTTTTTCTCGACGATAACGATCGTCACGTTACTGTGAATGGTCAGCGTTATCGCGCCACAATCACCGATTATTTTTGGCCCGAATTGGAAGTTATGGACTTGGACGACATGTGGTTTCAACAGGATGGTGCCACAAGCTACACAGCACACGCACAGCAATCGATTTATTGAAGAGTAAGTATGGTGAGCGTGTTATCTCAAGACATGGGCCAGTCGATTGGCCTCCTCGTTCATGCGATTTAACGCCGATTGACTATTTTCTGTGGGGCTACGTTCAGTCATTGGTTTATGCCAACATGCCGACGACGTTGGAAGAGCTCAGAGCCAACATTGAACGGGAAATAGCGGCCGTTTCGGCCGAAATGTGTGGTCTAGTCGTTAAAAATTGGGTCCAACGAATCGACCGCTGCAAACATGCGCGCGGTGGCCATATGAACGAAGTCGAGTTCCATTCATAAATGTTTTGATTGTACTTCAAGCCAATAATAAAGTTTTTAAAACTTCTCAAATGGTTTGCCTTTTAATTAAAAAAAAAGTTGTCAAGTCGTTATTAGAAAACCCTATATATATAAATATAAAATAAAGTGGTCCGTGTGCTTGACGTGTGAGAATTTTAGTTTTCGTGACAAGTACCTTTATTTTTTTATGAATTATTTATCATGCTGTCGGCAGTTCAAATTCGAGCCCTCTTTACTAATTTAAAATGGGACATAATCCGTGATTGACAATGAAATACATTAATGACGCATTTGAGGATATAGTGATAAACGAACACACTATACGACGTTTGTTTTTAAAGTTCCGTTCGGGAACGTTTTAAGACCAACAGCGGACCCAATGGAATCGGTGCGGGAGAATGTATGTATGTATTGTATGTATTTATTTATTTAATAAATTTAACTATTGATTAAGTACTCGTCATGTTCAACGTACAATATTAAGTAATACAATTTGATTTTATTTTATATAATCGTTTAGTAATCTTTTAAGAGTTTGAAAATAACGTTCGTTTTTTATATTAATTTTCAATCTATTAAATTGTTTTGTAGGATTTAAAGACTGCCCATATCTTTTTAGAAAATCGACCTTTTTTGAATTTTTTTTACAAATACAGTAGACGTTCGATTAGTGAACTGATCTGTTCACTGGAGCGAGATCATTCATTAAAACGAGCGTGGATTCCTTGAAGCAAATTTTATCAAAATATGTGTTTTTACGTACAATTCAACGAAAATAGGATATATCGTAATTACAAATTTTTCTTTGCAATTAACACATGGGCTGAAAAGTGCCGTGCCGTTTTATAGTAAAACACAGAATTTTTGCAAAATTCAACTTTGTTTATCAATATAGTTGCCTTTAAGGGCGATACACTGATTAAAACGATTTTTCAATATTTCGATACCTATTTTGAGGCTAAACCGAAATCGTACTACAAAACTGATCTCTGTTTCGACGATTACTTCTTCATCGGCCTTAAATCTCCGGCGAGTATTCTTTTGGGGTCTGTGAACAGGAAATAGTCGCTGGGGGCCAAATCTGGAGAATACGGTGGCTGGGGAAGCAATTCGTAGCCGAATTCATTCAATTTTGCCATCGTTTTAATCGACTTGTGACACGGTGCATTGTTCTTGATTAAACAGCACTTTTTTTTTCTTCAAGTGCGGCCGTTTTTCTGCGATTTCGACGCTCCAACAACGCAATGTAATAGTCGCTGTTGATAGTCTGCCCCTTTTGGAGATAGTCGATGAAAATTATTCCATGTGTATCCCAAAATACGGATGCCATAACTTTGTCAGCCGACTGTTGAATTTTTGGTCATTTTGGACGAGGTTCGTCACCTGCCCGCCACTCAGCTGGACTTTTCAGCCCATGTATTAGTGATGTTACATTGGAAGGTATGTACATAACTGAAATGCCACAATCGAGTTTAAAGCTCGCTTTCTGGAGGATGGCTAGGGGCGATGGCCAAAATTAACAAGACGTTTTGCGAGGAAAACGTTGTACCTCTGGAAGAAATAGAGTATGGAACCAGTCCTTAAAGATGGCTGAGGTCATCCGAGCCCATTTGGAAATTTTGTAATGCACAGGCAAGGACAAATTTTTAAAGGAACGAGGTTTCTGAGTTTTTCCTATGACAAGAGGTTTCACTTTATGGTGACCTGTGGCATTAGCACACGCTAAAAATGTGATCCTTTGTTTTTCGCCCTGGAGCAGTTTTTTCGTTGGATGCTACATTTGTCTTTTCCGGGGGAAGTTTCCAATATAACCCTGTTTTATCAGCGTTGTTAGTTGCAGCTCTTATACCTATATATTAAAAAACTTCTAACTTTAAACAAAAATATTTACTTCAAAATACAAACCGTTAGCGATTCTACCTTTCAAAAGACTAGCATGACATTTGCTTAAATACTACTGATCTGCTGACACAGAGCTTCTTCGTCCCAGACGTTTTCACGGCTGCTTTCGACTGCTCCGTGCTTCCACAGGTATCTCAGGTCGTTGCATGCGGCTGCTTGTTGATGTACAGCTATATGGCAATGCTCGATGTACATACGTGGGGAATGTGGTCCTCAAGTGCTCGTGCCAAAACATGTAGTGATGATGATGGGAAACGAAACTTATGACATAAAGTATTATATATATATATATATATAAGTATAAGGGTATAAATGCTTTTTTTCTGTAAGAGTCAAATGCTTACGAGACATGGTTACAAAAAAGATCGTTCACAAAATAATAAAATAAGCAACACGCACTTTGTATAGGGTTTTCCAACAGGGACTTGACAACTTTGAATTTAATTGGTGAACGCACTCTTTCACTTATCATCAAACTGTCACTGTCAATTTAATCAGTAAACTCAACATTTTCATCATGGTAAAGTACGCTAACGAGTAACGTCTGCAAACGTTCTCCGATTGGGTTCTGGAGAAGATGCGCCAAGATGATGAGTTCCATCGTAAAATCATCTTCAGTGACGAAGCTCATTTGTGGCTCAATGGGTTCTCAATAAGAAAAATATGCATTATTGGTCGGGTGAAAACCCACATGTGCTTCATGAATCACCACTTCATCCACAAAAAATAACTGTTTGGTGCGGCCATATTTTTTCGTCGACGATAACGATCGTCACGTTACGTCAGCGTTATCGTGCCATGATAACCGTAAATTTTCGGCCCGAATTGGAAGATATGGACTTGGACATGTGGGTTTCAACAGGATGGTGCCACAAGCCACACAGCACACGCACAGCAATCGATTTATTGAAGAGTAAGTATGGTGAGCGTGTTATCTCGACATGGGCCAGTCGATTGGCTTCCTCGTTCATTGGATTTAACGCCGCTTGACTATTTTCTGTGGGGCTACGTTAAGTCATTGGTTTATGCCAACACGCCGACGACGTTGGAAGAGCTCAAAGCCAACATTATACACGAAATAGCGGGCGTGTGGCCGGGTCGTTGAGAATTGGGTTCAACGAAGTCAAGTTCCATTCATAAATGATACGTTTGTCAGATTTTTTTTTTTTTTTTTTTTTTTTTTTTTTTTTCAAATAAGTTTTCTTGAACTGTCTCTTTAGACTGGACTTAGATAGCGGTGGGTCAAATCTTAACTTTTTCCTAAGATAAAGTCGACTTTAGTGAAAATTGCCTGTTATTTCTACGAGTTAAGTTTTTTAACACTAATGTCGACTCTAAATTTTGTTATTTCTAAGGGCCTATGTCTTTATCACACAAATAATAGAGTGTCACCTGCAAACAAAGATATGGAACTATGTGGTAAGAGTTTACAAATGTCGTTTATGTATATTTAAAACAATAGTTGATCTAAAATTGTACCTTGGGGTACACCAAATATAGTTTCTTCACTATTTGACAAACACTGGTTAACTTTATTTCGCTGTGTCCTTTCTCTTAAATATGATTTGAACCAACTTAGTGCTGTATTTTTAATGCCATATTTTCCTAATTTCTTTAATAATAGTTTCCTATTTTCAAATGCCCATTGAAAATCTAAAAATACTGCCATAATTTTATTTCTTTCATGTCGTTGGTTTTTAAAAGTCATGATCAGCCAATTAAGAGCTGTTTCACAGGAGTGTTGGGAACGAAATCCAGATTGGTGTGCGATTAAAATATTTTTTTCAGAATCATATTTGGTCGTGCGCGGGTTTTTCAATTATTTTTTCAAATATTGGAAGCATATTAATGGGCCTTAATATATCACGGTTTATGTTTTTACTTTCTTTGGGTATAGGAATTATATTATTTACTCTTGGTTTTGTGGAAAAACGCCTTGTTCAAAAGATCGGTTTATGACTTTTAGTGTTCAAGGACCAACAATAGCAAAACAATCTAATATTATTTTCATTACATTATTACATTTAGTCTCGAAGGTTAATTTTTTTGTTTATTTTATTCCGAGTTAGACGGATTTCATTAAGGCTTATTGCAATGTACTCAGCAATACTTGGTACTTCTGATATATTGTTGCCTAAGCCTTCATCAGTTATGGAATTGCTTATGTCGTTTATACTCTTAATAAAATATAATTTGAATGCGTTTGCTATTGCTAGGTTATTACATTAGTTTTTTTTTTTTTTTTTTTCGTTATCTCTGAATCGTTAAAATCATCTTTTGCGTGTTGCTTCTGATAGAGCATGATCACCATATGCCTCGACAAGCATTCGATGCGACTCTGCAGAACTTTTTTTCAAATGAAAACAAAAAATTAATGCTTTCCGCGAGCCATCATTTTCTGGTACAAAATTCGACATTTTTAACACGATGAAAAAAGTATGATGTTTGCTCAAAATGACTTGATGTATACTTAATATGTTTGGCAAGTGTGTCATAGCATCCAAACAAAAAAACATTAAGGCCCGTTCACAATAAATATTCCCTATTTAGACATTTGTATCTTGACGCTCACCTCATACCGGTACAACTGGTATTTGTGTCACTGATATTATTGAGATTTTCACACTTTAATTGTAATTTTCTTTTAAACGCACTTCTGTAATTAAACACTTCAATTGGTTTTATTTCGCTTTATTATTTTTGCTTTTGTAAGAATTTCCACAAGAACGGATTTATGGTCAGTCATTCTTAGCTCAGGTACCGTGTTTACCCAAACGTCCCTTTCCTTCCGTGTATTTACAAGATCTATTAGTGTACTTGATATGTTTGTAGTTCTTTTTGGTGTTTTTATTGTTTGCTTGCGGTTGTTTACTAGTATTTTATTAATTTTTTCTCGTATGTATGTTCGCGTAATTTGCTAAAAATTATATTATTATTACAATATCTGGATTGTGGGATACTACTAGATGGAGTGAAAAGTAACCTCCTTGACCGCCAGATTGCGCTGTTACTGCTGAAAAGGTTATGGTGCCTTAAAGTCCGTTCATATTTAGGCAGACATGCCGAATTTCAGTGCGATACTGCCTTTAGTTTTTTTTTTGACAGCTGATTGTTGTTGACGTGTTTGGCATCATGTTGAGTATGGACAAAAACGATTTTCATTCTCTCATAAAACATTATTTGATGAGAGGCAAAAAGGCGAAGGAAACAAAAGAAAAGTTGGATAAATATTATGGGGCTAATACCCCGTCAGATTACACCGTCAAATATTGGTTTCGAGAATTTCGTGTTGGCCGCAACTCCACTATCGATCAAGTCCGCAGCGGCAGGCCCGCCGATGTGATTACAGAGGACAATGTCAAAAAAATACATGAAATGGTGTTGGCTGACCGGAAAGTGAAGGTGCGCGAGCTAATAAGCTAATATTTTGGGCAATATTCTGCATATGAAAAAGTTATCCTGCCGCTGGGTGCCGCTCATACTCACTCCTAATCAAAAACACGAACGCGAGAGCACTTCGAAAGAGTGTTTGGACTTGCTGATGTGGAATCGGGGGGACTTTTGGCGTCGATTGGTAACTATTGAACACCAGAGAACAGAATGAGTGCCTGACAATGGACTGAAGCCGGCACGAGTGCTCCGAAGCGGTCGAGAAAGGCTCGATGGTTCGGAAAGATTATGGCGTCAGTTTTCTGGGATTGTCATAGCATACTCTTCGTGGACTATCTCGAAAAAGGAAAAACCATCAACAGCGAGTATTACTCTGCATTATTGGAGCTGTTGAAGGCCGAAATCGCTGTAAAACGGCCTCATATGAAGCGAACAAAATTTTGTTTTTGCACAAGAGCATCGCAACTATGGCTAAAACAATGACTTACGGCTCCATCCATCCAACGGATTTGCATCAGGAGAATTTACAATCCATTGTGTCGAACAAATGAATTGTGGAACATTGTTTTTTTTTAGCCAATCTTGACGCGCGCTTTGTGAGACGGTGCCGAGTCTTGTTGAAATGTCCACGGTCTCCGACCGAAATGATTGTTTGCCCAAATCTTAAGTACTGCCTTTAAAACAGTTTCACGGTATACGATCGCATTAATTTTGACGCCACGGAACAAAAATACGAGCGGAGAGCGATCATCGGCGGTTATGGCGGCCCAAACCATCACCATCAGTGCTACCTGCTTTCTGGTGGCCGTCCGGAGGTGTAAATTTTCGAAGGACCTCTCTGGCAAGTAAACTCGGTCATTTTGTTTGTTGACATATTGCTCGATAACAAATGGCGACTCATCGGAAAAACCAAATTCGCCAACTCACCACTTTCGTGCAAGCGCAGCAACTCCATCGCTCTTTGGACTCTAACTTTTTTCTGTTGCGGTGTAAGATCGTGTGCTTTTTGGAACTTGAATCATTTGAGCCCAAGCTCATTTTTCAATATGTGTTGCATCAGTTCCAACCATATGTTGAGCTCATATTTTTTTTTCTTCCACTTCTACGCGTATTTCGCTCAATTCGAGCCTTCACCTTCCGAACCATTTCTGCCGATGTTGTTGTTGTTTTTTTTTTTTTTTTTTTTTTTTTTTTTTTTTTTTTTTTTTTTTTATGACCATCTCCATGGCGTTTTGCAACGCTGACAGTATCACGGTAACGAGCTATGGTTCGAGACATAAATGATTTATTCACGTTGAGGTGCTGGGGGGCTCTAACGATAGCTACTTGTGGTTTTTTCCAGCCAAATATAAAGCATTTACACTATCACGTTTGAATTCCATCGCCGATAAACATTTTTCAACACAACTCAGACGCAAATCGTTTAAAAGGCTTGTAAATAATAAAATTATATGTCATGTGTCAAAATTTGAGCTCACTATCATGAACGGTTTGGAAATTATAATAGTCTGAAGTTGGTTGCAGTTCGACTCAGTCCGGGATATTTTTATCGTTAGCCTCATGATTACACTTTGTATCTAACCCGAGGAACTCGCTCACTTTTGTAATTAATGTAGTTAGCCGTTTCATTTTTAAAATCCTTTACACTATGTTCTCCACCACATTTGATACATGCTATTCTATTTTTACCGACACTAGATTTTTGATTAAATCCCTGGCATTTAAAATATCTTATGTTGTAGAATTCTCTAACATAACATTTAGCCATCCTATTTTTATCTTGTTCTTATTTATAATTTTTTGAAAACTTTCACTGTCGAGCTCGATAACAACGTTTAAGTTTCGGTATTGGTTTTTGTTTCTAAAGACATGCACAAGTTTTTCTGTTGATATTTTATCCACACATTTTATGGCAACAACGCCTTCGTTTATGTTTGCAACTCTTTATGCTTATTTGAGTTGGATCTATCACCTTGATCAAAAAAATTTGAATATATTCAAAAAATTAAAAATACAGGTTTATTCATCTAAATCTATATTGTCCCCTTCAAAGTAATAACCATCGACTGCAACACACTTATTCCAGCGCTTGATCCAATCTTCGAAACATTATGTGTATCCATCAGTGCTTCCTGCGATTTTTCCATTACTTCCGTTAAACTGCTGAAACGCGTTTCTCGTAGAGGTTTTTTAACTCGATTGAACAGAAAAAAATCAAAGGGAGCCAAATTAAGTGAATTCGGTGGCTGTTGAATGGTATTTGTTGCATTTTTCGTCAAAAAATTACGAATAATGATGGCGCGTTATCATCATGGTGCGTTATCATGGTGCAAAATCCACGAGTCTCGTAACGCCCAAATAATACTCTTTATTCACTGTCTGGCCTCATGGAAAAAATCATGATGCACTACACCGTTGTAATCCATGAAAACCGTGAGCATTTTTTTTTTTTTTTTTTTTTTTTTTTTTTTTTTTTTTTTTAAGCCGTTTACTTGCCTGATGTCTGGATTTCGTGTCGTACTCATAAACCCACGTCTTACCTCCAGTAATGATCCTTTTGATGGATGTGGGATCGGATTCAGCCTCACAAATCATCTCTTTTGCGACGTCAACACGATCATTTTTGCATGAAATTGAGGTTGGTGTGTTTACTACCAAATAAATCTATCGAAAGCTTTTCTACCGAATTATAAAAACTTTAATAGAAATTAACAAAACTTAATTACTATTCAAAATATTAAGAAAAATAAAAATGCGATTAAATTGGAGACAAGCAGATGCTACTCGACGACCGACGGCTGGTCGGTCGGTGAACAAAAAACAACTGGCGGCAGAAGATTGAAAATTCGTTGTCAAAATGATTGAGAGTGACCAGGTTAATGCTGTCAAAATGATGGAGTTTGACCAGGTTAATGTTGCCACTGTACTCCCCCTCTAGTCCGCATCACTTATATCTATCTGGGATGTTGACTTTTCGTCCGGATCGTGTTGTCACTGGTGTTTTTAATCTCAGAATTGGTTTTTGCTTCTCCACTATGCTTGCTTCTTTCACTTAAGATGAAAGCAGGCCTTAGCCGGTCCAATGAAATATTTGTGGCCTTTTCATTAACCTTGATTTTGTAGAACTTCTCCGTTTTGTCCAAAATCTCAAATGGACCATCGTAAGGTGATCGAAGTGGGCCTTTAACTCTATCGCATCGAACAAATGCATGACTGCAACTCTGCATATCTGGAGGAACAAAAATCGACTGTTTGTTTTTGTGAGTTATTGGAATCGGTCTAATTCTTGATAAATTTCTCTTGAGCTCCTTCAAAAACTCGGATTCGGAGGGAATGATTGACGTCGGCAGGTAACTTTAGTTTGGTCGCAAAGATCATCTCGGCTGGAGTAATATTCGTTCTACTTTTTATCGTTGAACGGAATCCTAGGAGAATGATTGGCAGTGAATCGCACCAGTTTTCGTTGGCATAGCATTTGATGGTAAGGTGTCGTTTTGAGATGTTTGATGCCCAGAAACTTCGTAAGTTCTGTAAAGATGTTGGATAGAAATTGTCGTCCTTAATCACTTGTGACTTTTTTCGGCACGCCAAAGCGAGAAATCCAGGATGCAATGAATTCTCGAGTTACCAGTAACTGTCGTGATGTTGGAAAGAGAAACGGCTTCAACCCAACGCGAGAAGCGCTCCAAAATTGAATACAAGTTCATTGTTGCAAATTTATATCCATTTCTTAAATTGAAAAAAATCGCCAACACACAGAGATAGACGTACTCTTGGCTACGTAACTTTTGGAAACGTCAAGCTATGACGCTAAGATTTTAAGCAAATGTCAACAACAGATGTCCCAACTTAAAAAAAAAAAAATAAATAAATAAAAAATAAAAAAAAACCGCTTTTAAAAACATCGCTTAGTTCACTTAATTTTTTTTATTTCCCTCACACTCTTTTCACATGTCTCTTGAGTTGTTTTTATAGTTTTAAGTCTATCACAGTAATTGACTTCTATTGTTTCCGCGTCCGCCGTACTGTCCTAATATTTTCCCAACGAATTATCATATTTTCCGCAATCTGGATTCATTTTGCCGGCAGTGGGTCCTTAGGAACCGAATGGATGTCATAAAAGCCTTTGAAGATTTTATTGCCAAAAGTCAGAGCACTTCTATGAAAAAGCAATATTTGCCTTCGTATCACGTTGGAGCGTTGGAAGAACACATAGATGCCAACGGATCCTAAAAATTTACGGAAAAATAATATTGGCTTTTAAATTTTTATTATAAAATCGAAAATTTCACAACCCAATAAGTATTTAACCACCAAAGTTTAAATTTAATTTCAGCGCGATTTTAATTTTTTTTTGTTTTTCCTAAGTCTTTTTACAAACTACGGCATCGTAATTTTTTTTTTTTTTTTTTTTTTTTTATTTATTTATTTTTTTTTTTAATATGTAGAAAGAACTTTAGTTTTCCTGCAGGAATATCATATGAATTCAAATCTAATAATCCTTCATATGTGGCACTATCACCATTATCAATATACCGCAAATATTTCACATCCTAGAGCGACCAAACATGTCTTTTTATAAACTGTCCATTTCCTTTTAGAAGCCAATCCTTTATGATTTATGTAGCAATCATCTTCGTGTAGTGAGAACAATTCTTCGTAAGCTTCGTAAGCTAAAGACATAATTTTGACAATAAGTAGACTTTACACACGAATCGACGTTTTTTTTTTTACAAAATTTTCCTGCCAAAGTTACTACACCAACAAGTGAAGTATGGCCATGTATGCCATCTCCCGAAACTGTCAAATTGGTCTCTGAATTTTTTTATTTTTTTTTTTTTCTCTGATTCTGCTGCATAAATTCGTGAAACATCCGGTGAAAGTTTGATGATAAAATTTATTTACTAAAACTATCAAACCGCAAAAAAGATTAATTCCGTTTATTCCGATACTCAAAAGACGGATCACAGCCTCTAAACGTCTATTTATTTCAAATGCATTTTCAATCATAAGCCCGGAAGTGGTGTGCGAAACACGGCATTCAATTTTGAATCCTTGAATCCTAAACCTCGCGGACTTGTTTGATTAAAAGTCAAATTTTACATTTAAAGTTTTACACATCACTAAATTGCTAATTGCATAAGAAGCGGAAACAAACTGAATAATGCATTATCCATGAGTTATATCAATCACAATATTATTATCATTATTTTGTGATAGTTTTTCAACGGACGTACTGGTATTCGTGGTAGATCGCCCGAATGTATGTTATGTTGATTTCCCATAAACTTTAGTTTCTTGAAACTGATCTATCTATGGCTAGGAATGTCGTAAGTACCTTTTTGATTTGAATACAGAAGTTGATCATTCATTTTTACTTAAATAACCCTTTCCCTCCTAAGTTGTTCAAAATATTTTTTTTTTTTATAAATTTGGTGTTTTATTCTTTAGTAATTCAATAGCACAAGCATTTAAAAAAAAAAATTTTAATTTAATTTTATATGAATTTTTATAGTAAATAAAAAAAAACAGAAAAAATGGTTATGGCTGTTAAATTTATTTATTTTTCTCTTATTTTCCAAGGGTTCGTCGTCTGGCTCTGAAATTTCTGGCTCATCTCTTTGCTTGCTGTGACCCTACCCAACAAATATTCTCCGACTTCCAGTCTGAACTGTAACAAATTCTTTTTTTCTTTTCTTTGCGGATGGTTAAGTTTGCAGTCAAGAATATATTCTTGATCAAATAAGTGGAAAAATGTTTTTACCGTCAATTTTCTGATTTTTAACCACGTATGATGGCACTCAATTAGTTAATCGCAAGTATCGACTCTTCCCATATTAGAATTGTATGATGAAGCACTTGCTGCACATGGAATTTCAACTTTTGCTTTTGCTACTTTATCCCAGCGTTTGACGGTATTAACTGGTTGACCCCAATTCGAGTCGATACCGTCAAGACAGCCTTATTGTCTTTCCATTCCAAGACAAAGAATTTTCATTTGAGCAGATTTCCTTAAATTCTCCCGTGTTCATTTTTGAGTCTTTTATGAAAGAGTAATTACTTAACTTGTTTTGTATAAAGGTTCCAGTTGCATAGATATCTTTTTCTTTAAGCCTTTTAATAAGCGGAAGCGTGATAAAGTATCTGTCAAAGTACACGCAGGTATTATTTGGCAGTGTTTCTACCAATCGCATGACCGATACTTCTGTCCTTAAATGGTGTTGTTCCATCCTGATAAATTTCGAAATCAAGGACCATTCTACAAGACGATGTAAGCATGAAGTTTTTAAGTCCAACTGAGTGCAGCTTATTTTTTACAAATTACCGCACTGCTAGTATAATCTGCTCGTCAATTGAAAATTTATTGAACATATTCCTGCTAATTTCTAAATAACTTCCCCGCACACACTCGATAAAATACTGCACTTTCCATGTGCACTTTCGGATGTTAACCCGAAGATTGTACTCATTAAATCTGTCGCTTGTGCAAGAAGGTCAAAGCGAAACCTTGTATTGCAGCCAATAATTGCATGCATTCCGAAAAAAAATAACCCGACCAGTAGGTGCCAAATAAGATTGCGACGTATGGACGAACGCTTTTTCAATTGAAGCTTTAGTGAAACATTTTGGAAAATATTCGTACGGAGATTTTACAGCCTAAAAAGTTGTAAAATATTAAAACCCATGCATAAATATATTTTTATAAAATTTACCGAAATTTCATCTAGAAAATTCCTGTGAAATGGTTCATTTGGCCCAAACGGCCTTTTAATCCACTTTAAAACCCTTTTCCGGGAATTCAATGCAAACAAAGCTGACGTATTGGGTTGTACCACATAGTAAAAATTTAAAAGCCAATATTATTATTATAACTATTAAAATGTAAGTAAATTACAAAGTTAAAATGTTTAATCTAGTGTTAGCTACCAGGGTTTTCATTTAGTGGTTTATAGATAAAAAAGGAGAGAAGAATGGTATATGAACTCTAAAAGGTGATTCATCGTGAGGTTTGATTTATAATGTAAAATAAAACACATAAATTTGAAAGTGAACTTAAAATTTTTATTATCGGATAAAAGAACAATTCGTGGCACTTTTTGAAAATGATATTATGTAAATGTTGGCCACGACTACGTCTTAACTGGTCCATTCGGAAGGTCCAATTTTGGGCGATTCGTTCGAGCATAGCGACTGGTATCTCGTTGATAACAGGAGTAATGTTGGCTTCCAAAGCGTCAATCGTAGCTGGCTTATTCCTAAAGACCTTGGACTTTACATATCACAGGAGAAAATAGTCCAAAGGTGTGATATCGCACGATCTAGGTGGCCAATTTACCGTAACGAAACGTGAAATTAAGTGCTCACCAAAATGATTTCTCAACAAGCCCATTGTTTCACGCTCTGTATGGCTCGCAGCGCCGTCTTGTTGAAACCAGAGCTCACCGAGACCACGTGCTTAATTCCAGGAAGCACATAGACGGTTAACATTGACGGTAACATTCTGATTTGCGTCATTTCTAAAGAAATATGGACCAATGATTCCACCAGCCCATCAGCCTAAATACGGCTGATGATCCTATTGGAAATCAAACCTCACGATGAATCACCCTATACAAAATTTACAGGAGCTGTTGGTACGGCCGTAGACCCAAAAAGAGAGGTCATCTGAGAAACGCTGTACAATAGCCATTTTTAAATAAATTGTAAAAAAATTATGTTTTACAATCAATCATATGTGTACAATAAACTTCTTCCTTTGTAAACTCGATTTATTTTATACTTTTCCTGAAAAAAAAAAAAAATATATATACAAAAAGCCTATTTTTACGACCTCTAGAGTGGCCTAACTCCTTAACTTACGCATATTTGCGTATATACAGGACGATACAGTAATACCCCACATTTAGTCTAAGGAAGAACACAAATGAATCTAAGTCACAATCACCACAAAACGACGCCGTTTCGCAGAATCGGGTACAAAAACACATAAAAGGCAGAAATAACACCGGGGAACGAGCAACAACATCAAATGTCATGAGTCACTTTTCTTGTGATGCAAAGGTTCTGCAACTCACAGTAAAACATCCAACGAAAGTTGTTTATGAATGCTTCTAGGCCAAAGGATAATTACGAGCGGATTTTGCAAGAGGATAACGATCTAAAACATCTGAGTCGCTTCTACACGCGTTGGAAAAAGGAAAATGGTATAGAGACGTTAGATTGACCGTACCAAGGTCCTGGCGCGCATCCAATAGAAAATATACGCGGGTCTTTAAGGCTTAAGTTTAATAAAAAAATATTTTAGACGCACGTTTTTGTTGAACACTACCACCAAAATGTTAAAAAAAAAAAAAAAAAACGATTATATGCTCCTTTTACACTATAATCATTATTGTTTTATCCGTAATTGTATATATCTTTCTCAGTAATTTTTCAGATACATGTAGTCACTGGTATGCACTGCTGCATATGCATATATGTACATACAGACTATCTTTTCAGTAATATATTAAGTTAAATTTTCTTTAAATATTACATTTTGTTCTATTAAACTAATAAGACAAAAAAATAATTTTATATTTTACAGCCAAATGATAACAAACACAATTCAGCACGTGATGAAAATAATAGAAGTATGGGCGGTGGTAATCCAGATAGTCAAGTCGGTCGCAATATGAATGATCGGCGTAGTGGTGGTCGTGGAAGTGGTGGCGGTGGTGGTGGTTTCGGTGGTGGTCGCAATGAAGATTTTTTTATTGGGCAACGTTTAAGAAGTATAAACGGACCTACACATGAGCTACCATCATTGGAATGTGAAGAAACGAAGTTTTCTGGCCGCAATCGTCTTTATATAGGCAATTTAACAAACGACATAACCGAAGAAGAGCTGCGCGAATTATTCAAGCCATACGGTGAAATCGGTGAAGTCTTTTCCAATCCGGAGAAAAATTTTGCATTCCTCAAATTAGATTATCATACGAATGCTGAAAAAGCAAAGCGTGAGTTAGATGGAACAATGCGCAAAGGTCGAACACTTCGTGTGCGTTTTGCACCAAATGCTACTATATTGCGCATAAAAAACTTGACTGCGTTGGTATCAAATGAACTTTTATATAAATCATTTGAAATCTTTGGACCTATTGAAAGGGCTATTATTGTTGTAGATGATCGCGGAAAACACACTGGCGAAGGAATTGTAGAATTTGCTAAAAAATCTTCAGCTAATTCTGCTCTCCGTCTTTGCAATGAAAAATGTTTTTTTTTGACAGCATCACTCCGTCCATGTGTTGTGGAACCATTTGAACTTAACGATGATGCGGATGGTCTCCCTGATAAGGCCCTTAATAAAAAGACACAAGAATTCAATCATGAACGAAATGTCGGACCACGTTTTGCTGATATCGATTCCTTTGAGCACGAATATGGGACTAGATGGAAGCAGTTATATGAACTGTATAAAACTAAACAAGAAGCTCTTAAGCGTGAGCTTAAAATGGAGGAAGATAAATTAGAAGCCCAAATGGAGTATGCACGTTATGAACATGAGACAGAAATGTTACGTCAAGGTATTTCTCTCTCTCTCTCTCTATCTATCTATCTATCTATCTATCTATCTATCTATCTATAGATAACGCTGAAATTTTTTACTGACATTATTTTCTTTTGTGATAGAGCTTCGTAAACGAGAACAGGACAATGAGCGCAAAAAAATGGAATGGGAGATGAGGGAGAAACAAGCCGAGGAACTAAAAATGCGTGAAGAAGAAAATCTACGTCGCCAACAGAGTGACATGCAAAACCGAATGTTGCGTCAAGAAGAAGAGATGCGTCGGCGCCAACAAGAAAATACATTATTTATGCAAGCTCAGCAATTGAATTCACTTTTAGACCAACAGGAGGGCAAGCAAGGTCAACCAAGCAACAGCGGTGGTGGTGTAAACGGCCCTAATTTTGATAATTTTGACAATTCTAATAACCAAAATAATAGTCCATTTGATTTCAGAGGTAAATAAATGAATGATTAAAAATTTTTCTTAGCGTAATCAATAAATGCTTTTTATAGATGCATTGTCCGCGTTTGCTGGCAATAACGTTCCCAATTCCGGCAATATAGGCGGTGGTATTGGTGGACCAAATAATCAACAGGTACGTTCATTTTTTGACATGTTCAAACAAAGATGATTTTAAAACCAAATATAAATTTTATCTTTTGTTATCTTGCTTAACTGTTCAAATTATAAAATTAAACTAAGAAAGTTGAAAAGTTGAGATATTTGAAAGAAATTTCTTCAATTGTTGGTTTTTTTTTTTTTCGTTTACGTAGCAATGAGGTGTTCATTTTTTGCTCAAAACCTTATCATCGATGGCATGAACTGTTAAAAAATATCGGGACTTTTGTGTTCGCACAATTCGTCTATTTCGAAAATAATCAACCGAGCTTTGAATTTAAATTATGAATTTTAATAAACATATGTATAAACCTTTTAAAGTCTCACATTTGGTAACATAAATTAGCATTTACGACTGAACAAGAGGCTTGGGTTGAATTTAAAATCATAACAAAAATGTTTTATAGAAAAACATCACTTGTCTATATTCTTTGCACTTGTGGACTGTGGATTTAATTAAATTCATGTAGAAATCTCTTTTTTAAACTGATTTTACTACTCTCTCTAATTGGAAGTGGGGTCAAAATGAACGAATCGAATTTCCCATACAAGAAAAAAACTCTTATTTCAAAATTACCTTAATATAAGACGTACTGGCTAGAAGTTGGGTAAATCCATAAATGTAAAAAAAAAAAAAAATTAAAAATTAATTTACTGCAGCAATAAATAAATAAGTGCAAAGTGGTTTCTGCACTTACTCAATTTTTCACATTTAATTTTTCCTTCTCCAATGTACCGTGGTTTTTTGTTTAATCATAGTTAATGTGAAGCTGTTTATCATACTTTACCCCTTAAGGCTAAAAACACCGGATCCAGTCAAAACATTTTATTTTGACTAATCAAACAACACTTCACCGATTCTTATGAGCCCACACACACCAAATCATGCAAAATAGAATAAATGTTTTCGATTCGATGTGTTTCATGAGTTGTCGAAAATAATAAAATATGGCTAACACACCGAATGCAGCAAGTATGTTTCTAAGCAGTCTTGTTGATGACTATTACACATTTGCTTTTAGCACACTCCGCATACAGTAAAACAAAATAACAAAAGATTTGATTCGCGTGGTAAGAAGGAGGATTTCGTTCCTTTCGTCAAAAGAAGCAATATGAAAAGGAAGCAATACTTTGATATTCAGCAGACTTCCTTACCAAAATTTGTTAAGTAGTGCGCCAATGGTATTGCCGAAATAATTTTTTAACAACACCACCTACCAAAACAGAATTTTTTCAAAAGCTTGACTAACCTATACAAAATCTAAACGCATTAAAAAAAATTAAGATACGCTGGCTCACTGTCAATTCTCCATATATTTGTTTCGTGGAGGTAATGTGAAGGCAGAGTGCGTGAAAATTCATCATGAAAGAAAAATTAATAAAAAGTATTTCACTCGGATTCAAAGTATCATTAAAACCAAAGGCTATATACTAAAAACGAAAATATCAAGGAAAAAGCTTGTAGTTTGGAATAAAATCGCTGATTTTTGCATCTTTTTTTTTGTCATATCTACAGAGTAAATAGTCCCGCTATTTTCACAGTTGTATTTTCTCTTCATTATGGTGAGTTTTAAGTCAGTTAATCATTCGTGTATCTGGTATCGTGTTGCAAAGTAAATAATAGAGGAATTTTGTTTTATTTTTGATATTGCTCCAGAAAGCAATGGAAAGGCAATTTGTTTTTTTCCTGTATGTAAAAAATTTGCAAAATTTTACAAATATATTAGAGCATTTGTAAAAGATGGGACCTTTAAGTCATTGGGCCTTACTATCAACCAAATTAAATATACAGCTTAAGTATAAACTCGACAACTTCCAAAATATTTTAACTAACAAATAGATTAAATAGGCTTTAGTGTTAGTATGGAGCTAAATTTTAATGTTGAAAAGTCGTGTCCAATTTTTAAAATATTAAAGTTTTGGAATTATCGTGTATTTAGATTCAAAAAGCTTTTCTATACATACGGAGGCTGTTTGATGAATACCCGGATTAGAAATGACAACACAACTTTTTTTAGATTTTGACAATTTGTTTTTTAACATAACCCCCTTTCAACTTGATACACAACTTTTTTAACCGATCCGTATATTACGGTGTGTACCAATGAATCCATGTCTCATCGACGATTACCAAACGACGCAGAAACTCCTCCGGATTTCGATTAAACAGGGCCAAACACATCTTTAAAGTGGTCTCACGATAACGCCTGTTCTCAGGTGTGAGCAAACGCGGTACCCATACGGAGGCTGTTTGATGAATACCCGGATTAGAAATGACAACACAACTTTTTTTAGGTTTTGACAATTTGTTTTTTAACATAATCCCCTTTCAACTTGATACACAACTTTTTTAACCGATCCGTATATTACGGTGTGTACCAATGAATCCATGTCTCATCGACGGTTACGAAACGACGCAGAAACTCCTCCGGATTTCGATTAAACAGGGCCAAACACATCTTTAAAGTGGTCTCACGATAACGCCTGTTCTCAGGTGTGAGCCAACACGGTACCCATCGCGCGGACAGCTTAATCATGCCCAAAATCTCGTACAGGATATGGCTAACGCGTTCAGTTGAGATTCCTGCTATCTCAGTCAACTCGCGAATTTTCATTCGGCAGTCCGTCAATACGAGATCCATGGATTTTGTCCTAAAAATATTTTTAGTGGCCTACTTGTACGTCGCTGCCCTTCTCTAGCACCTCTTGTATATATCTGCATACATATTTCGAAAAATATTTTAAAGTAATAAAACAAATGATTCCAAACTCTAGGTTTTACACCGTTATGTCCCTTTAATTACTACATATTTCGTTATACAAATTTATTGATTCATGAAAATAATATTGTATTAGAGTTTTTAAAAGTACTCTTATGGAATGTAGTTTCCATTTAGGAAGTAAAATGAGCCTACAAAGAGTAATAACTTTAAGTCATTGGCATCACCGTTTTATAGGCACAAACGAAGAAAACAATCTCAGCCGATTTTGTTTATTTCGACTTTGGTATATAGGGTTTATTCTCTTTTTATATACTTTTACCCTTTTATAACTGTTCCCCAATTGACTGAATATCCATATAACATACATGTCCTCATCTCAAATAATTACAAATATTTTCACATGACTTCAAAATAAATTTTAATTTAATAAATATGTAGTATGTAGTTTCTTTAATAAAGTGATGTTTAAGTTATAGCTGATTAATTAAAGCATTATTCGTACACTTTAGATGTAAGTTTATGTTAATATTAAAGTCGACAACTTTTTTAAGTTGCGACTAATAATTCGTTGTAGTGGGCCCATTGTTCTAATAAAGAAGGTCGCATTGTAAATAAAAAAAAAAAATAGTAAAAAAAAGAAAACTGAGAAACGAAGAAACAACTCTTAAATTTTTGCCGACACATTTCTAAGGTCAATCAATTTTGTTTTTAATGCTCTTTCAAGAACCCCAACAGAAGAAACCAGCGGTAGACCAAAAAGAAATTACTCCCACTAATGCCTTCCATGTTGTGCTACTAGCAAAAAAGGACACTTTTGTGTCCCCAGTTCAACAACATTGTGTCACCTAAAGAAAAAAAAAGTTCTAGTTTCGGAACTAAAAAAAAAAAAAAATTAATAATAATAACAATAATAATAATAATAATAATAATAATAATAATAATAATAATAATAATAATAATAATAATAATAATAATAATAATAATAATAATAATAATAATAATAATAATAATAATAATAATAATAATAATAATAATAATAATAATAATAATAATAATAATAATAATAATAATAATAATAATAATAATAATAATAATAATAATAATAATAATAATAATAATAATAATAATAATAATAATAATAATAATAATAATAATAATAATAATAATAATAATAATAATAATAATAATAATAATAATAATAATAATAATAATAATAATAATAATAATAATAATAATAATAATAATAATAATAATAATAATAATAATAATAATAATAATAATAATAATAATAATAATAATAATAATAATAATAATAATAATAATAATAATAATTATAATTATAATTATAATTATAATTATAATTATAATTATAATTATAATTATAATTATAATTATAATTATAATAATAATAATTTGGTGGGGGGTCTAGCGTCATGATTTTGTTTTGGACTCACTTTCCAAATATATATCATGACAAGCACTCATCGAAATTGGTAAGTGCTTGGTTGCGGGACCATAAAGTGTCGATGTTTTCATGGTCTTCTCAGTCCTCCGAACTCAATCCAATTGAGAATTTGTGTTCGGAATCGAAAAATCTTTGTCGACACAGACATTCTAAAACAAAAAGCAGTGCTTTAAGTCTGTGGGGTTTCCAGATTAATATATCAATCACGATGGAATGCAGTCGTATTGCTTGCCTTTGGGGTTTAGCATCTTGCTCCATCTTGTATTCAAATGACTGTCATTCGTCCTGAAAATTATGTGCAATAAAAAATGGATTAAATTTGGAATCAAGTGTGTCTGCAATAAGTAAAAAAATATTGACGACCTCGTTCTGAGCGCCCCAGCACAACAAAAAAGGGTTGATAACGTCGAAGCTGTGAAGAGAATTGTTTTGGAAAATCGTCGAATTACCATAAGAGAAGTTGCTGAGGATGTTGATAAATCGGTCACCTCGTGCAATTTTTACGGATGTTTTGGGCAATGAGACGTGTTTCAGCTAATTTTGTTCCGAAAATTCTTAATTTTGATCAGAAGGTCGATGCATGAGTATCGCTCAGGAGCTTTTGAATGACATCTATGATGATCCTGACTTCCTCAAAAGGGTCAAACCTGGTGACGAATCATGGGTATGTTATGCTGTCGAAACTAAAGAAAAATCGTGCCAATGGAAGCACCCATGAGAGCTAAGACCGAAAAAAGCACGCATCTCTGGAAGAGCTCAGGCTATATCAAAAAGTGTTTATGAGAAGTGCTTCGAGGATTACAAAAAAGCGCTGGCACAAGTGTGCCACACACTTTGTACATAAAGTTCTAATAGAAATAATTAAATATGAATAATACTATCTCATGTATACATGTACTAACACATGTATATGTTCACTCTTGGTTGCCACTACATCATGGTTGATTAACATCCACTAAATATTAAATAAAAAATAAGTTATAAGATGTTTTAAATCATATACATAAGTACGTTTGATTACTCCCCTTTTAAGTTTCTTATTTTGGGTGTACGATGAGTTTCGGGTAGTCGTTGAGACCAATTTAGCCACTCTTATTAAACCACAATTTTATGATTCAAGCAATATTATTTGTGCTTTCAAGGATTCCAAAAATTGTACTTAACCATTCGCTAGCGTAAAACATTTCTTTCCAAATATCGCTGATGGCTGAATTAGTTTTCTTGCCAATTTTTGTAGTGTCAATTTTAATACGGAGCGCATAGAAGAAAACTGTCGACATATTTAGCTTTTTTTTATTTTTTGTTTTAATGAAATAAAACTACCGAGGCTGAAGTTAAGGGTACTGACTGTTTCAGAGAACGCAGTTGTCAGAATTTTAGAAATTAAGAAATTCCGTCCAATAGATTGTTCACTCAAAGATAACCAACGTTCGGTTCGATCAACTGAAGTTGATTATAACCAAATCAAAATCATAATTGATTCAGACCGTCATATAGCTGCAGAAGATTGCTGAGGAATGAAATGCATCAAACAGCACCATTGGAAATCACTTAAAACTTCTTAGGCTCATAAAAATCTCGGTATTTATTTAAATTAATATTTGCGATATGCATCTCAGACGCAATGGAGCGAATCATGACTGGTGATGAGGAATGGGTCGTCTACAACCACATCAATCGAAAACGATTATGGTGTATATTCTATGTATCAAAAGCTTAACTGTATCAATTTGGTATTATTATAAGTTATGTTTATCCTATTTTGAGTTATTTCCAATGAAACAAACGGTCTACTCAAATGTTTGCGGTCAACAACTAATGAAACTGGAATAAGCAATTGGCAAATCGTTAGAGCTTCGTGTTTCCCTCCACCATGATGGCGCTAGGTACACACATCTTTAATAAATCGTGAAAAATTTTAGAACCTTTGTTCAGAAGTAATGTCGCATCCACCATACAGCCCCGAACTTGCACCATCAGATTA
This sequence comes from Volucella inanis, assembly GCA_907269105.1. Classification (NCBI taxonomy): domain Eukaryota; kingdom Metazoa; phylum Arthropoda; class Insecta; order Diptera; family Syrphidae; genus Volucella; species Volucella inanis. The sequence continues at coordinate 74,759,032 of OU026153.1, forward strand.
TCATTTATTTTCAAGTTTGCAAAACTTCAATTGGACATATGTACTTTCATCAATGACTTGAAATCGCTTTTAGTCTAGTTTTGTTTTAATAAGTTCTGTTCGCACGGAATTCTTTTCATTGAATTTGTATGTAGTTGTATGAAAAATCCCGTCGGCGTCAACTCCAACATGAAGGCATAACACTGATGTTGGAGTGGTTGCGCTGGGCTAAATGTAACGAACTAACAACTAGCACGTACTAACTAAACCCACTAATTGAGGATGCACTGGCTCCAGTTTGACAACCACCTCTGGGAAAAATATTGAAACCTAATACACCTGAGTTTCAAACTTACTACACCACCCGCCCGGGCCCTGGAGAAGAAGTCTGTAAAGGAGTATTTCATATATTTCATATATGGCAATTTCTCACACTATAAAGCCGATTTTATTTTCTTGTTAAACCCATAGAATACCAAATTAGATTATAAAAATCAAAAAAAATTGAACTCTAAGAAACTGACTGAATTCATTAATGCAATACTACCGCAGTACTGCAACGTCAAGCGTCTTCGTATCGCAGAGTTACTGTAGTGATACAATACATAACGTTTTAAATCGCAGTGTACACTGGACTGCGCAAACAAACTCAGCCTTTGCTTAAAAACTATACATTGTTTATTATTTTACATTGTCTTGACTCATCTTCATCATTTTATTAAATTAAAGCAACAACTGAGAATGTGTCAAATGGCGTGTCAAAACGTCACAAATTTCAAAGCATCTTTGCAGTACTGCAACGTCAAGCGTCTTCGTATCGCAGAGTTACTGTAGTGATACAATACATAACGTTTTAAATCGCAGTGTACACTGGACTGCGAAAACAAACTCAGCCTTTGCTTAAAAACTATACATTGTTTATTATTTTACATTGTCTTGACTCATCTTCATCATTTTATTAAATTAAAGCAACAACTGAGAATTTGTCAAATGGCGTGTCAAAACGTCACAAATTTCAAAGCATCTTTGCAGTACTGCAACGTCGAGCGTCTTCGTATCGCAGAGTTACTGTAGTGATACAATACATAACGTTTTAAATCGCAGTGTACACTGGACTGCGCAAACAAACTCAGCCTTTGCTTAAAAACTATACATTGTTTATTATTTTACATTGTCTTGACTCATCTTCATCATTTTATTAAATTAAAGCAACAGCTGAGAATGTGTGCAAATGGCGTGTCAAAACGTCACAAAGTTCAAAGCATCTTTGACGCATTGCAGTGAAAGGTAGTGTTGCAATGAATAAAAAAAGCATCATTTACTCTGTCACTGTTACAGAGCAATTATGATAATGCTTCTTATTTACGACCACATTTTCCTCGTCCATATTTTTGCCAATTCTTTTGAATTGTTGGTTTAAATAATGAATTGAAAGAACCAAACGACAACAATTATCTGCCCGAAAAACATTTTTTATTTTATTTTTGTTTTTTTGTGAGTGGTTGACTAGAAATCAACAAGCCAACTTCCAATAATAATTTAGTATTCCCATCAGTAAACATAATGTTGCACAAAAGAAGATTAAAATACATATAGTGTTTTGCAAAACAATAGAAACAAATTTGATTTGAATGTTTGAAGATTTGTATTAACTTATCTTAACAACACGCTGAAAAGGAATGATACGTATTTGCTACGACACAGTAATTTAGCAGCATATTTAAAATTTAAAAAAATAGTTTATTTATACAAAAACGCTTAGACAAAAAATATTGCCACGGCACAGTTAAACACGGTGGGATCAATGTCAAGGTGTGAGGTTGTTTCTCCGGCCAGGGAATGGGGCCTATCAAACATATTACGGACATTTTAAATGGTCAAGGTACAAAAATATAATGGAGGACATTATGTATCCATACGCGGCTGGCAACATGCCCTTGCGCTGGATATTCCAACATGACAATGACCCCAAACACAAGTCTAGACTCGTGACTGAATGGTTAATTGTGGCCGGAGTGTGTGTTCTGGAATGGCCAGCGCAATCATGGGAATCTATGAGAAATTTTAGATCGCAAAATTCGGACTCAAGATTAATCCTCCAAGGCCTTCTTCTTACAGGTTTAAAAGAAGAATGGTGAAAAATTCCCATAGGTACAAAAAACAATTTAATTGAATCCATGCCAGTCCTTCAAAATAACGGATACCCAAGGAAATATTAATTAACAGTCAATATTTATTTTGAATTAAGGTTAGTTGTTAAGTGACGCGTGACTGCTATGAAACTGCTTTGTCATTTTTGTTTAGTATCTTTTGGCAAGTCATGAAAAGACTCACCACAACAACGTCTCCAAATTATTCAGCTGTATTTCGAATATCAGCGTGCTATGAGAAATGTTTTCCGTGCGATTCGAGGAACGGTGCACATAATCGACCGACTGAAACCACTAATGCCAATACCATTCGCAATTTTGAGTCCCAGTTTACATTAGCGGATGATACTCGACCGGTTAAATAACATCCAGCACGTAGTGAAGAGACTAGCAGCTGTAGCTGAGAGTGTACGCGAAGACTGTGACGAATCGATTCGTGATCGTTCTCAGCAGCTTGGCTTGGCGTATTTTACGTGAGGATCTCGGCCTAAAAGCGTACAAAATTCAACTTGTGCAAGAATTAAAGCCAGGCGACTTAAATTTGCGTCATATTTTCAGTGAATGTACTCTGGAAAAACTCAATGACGTAGTTGTGGCCAACATTTACATAATATCATTTTCAAAATGTAAATGCAATGAATTGTTCTTTTAACCGATAGTAAAAATTTTAAGTTCACTTTCAAATTTATGTGCTTTATTTTACACTATAAATCAAACCTAACGATGATTCACCCTTTATACAATTAATATCTGAGTTCAGAAATGACAACAGCCGATTGGATTCGTTGACCGACATAACCATCATCATGGGGCCTTTTATTGTATATATACGTGATATTTTCATAACCATTGAAAAATATGAGTTATAGGTGGGGAAAAATACCGTTAAAACTCAAGAATGGCTTGGAAACTTATGAGGAATCTGCTCCATCAAAAACAACCAGTACAAACAAATGATATTGAGCGTTCTGTGCATACAAATGAGGTTGTTACGCCGGAAAATATAAAAAAAATCCACAGAATTGTTTTGAACAACCGTAAAGCGAAAGTGCGTGATATAGCTGACAGAGTAAAGATATCAATAAACCATGAACATCATATTTTGCACAAACATATGGGTATGTGAAAACACTGAAGTGGGTGCCGCGTTTGAATCGAAAATAACAACGTGTTGATGATTCAGAGGCCTGTTTGCAACTGTTTAAGCGAAATAAAAATATTTTTTCATGCGGGATGTGACAATGGATGAAACATTACCTGTTCACAAATATCAAAAAAAAGGGTACCCTTACCAATGAAGAGGTAAATTTCAGAACTGAGCGTACTTTGACGGGTTCGACAAGCCGTTCTGTTGTGTTTTATGTGTTAGTCTCAGCTCTTTGCAGGTAGGTCCTGTTATGTTAATCTTAGTAATGCACCGTTAGAAAAAAATAATTAGTATAACAACTTGTGTGTAACCATAAGGATTTGTATGTCATGGCAATAATTTATTTTTTTTTTTTATTTCAATGCGATTATTAATTCGATTAGAAGCAATGGATTTTAATTAAATAATCTAATCCAAAAAAAATAAAAATAAAAATAAAAAAATAAAGAAAAAATACTAAAACCTTCCAAAAAAATGTGATAATAACACAAACCTTATTACTCTACCGTACTTAGCAAAAAAGACGTATCCCCACTTTCAAAATTTGTTCAACTTTTAATACTTACAGTTAAAAACTCATCATAAAAACCCTCCCTCATCGGTTCTTTGTATACAACCGTATACAATTTTCGAATTTAGTATTGAATTTCGTAAAAACCAGCTTATGGAATTCACTGAATTTTTGAAAAATAGCTTTAGTTAGTTTGAATAATCGGAATTTCCAATGCGTAGGGTTCTCCCAATTTAAATAGTTACGAATCGGTTCTTGTGTATACGATCAGATACATTGTAACCGTCTTCAAGTAAACATCGTTAGTTCGTTAGTGCATAAATTGTGTTTCGTAGTGACTTTGCATGAAAATTAAAAAGGGCTAAGTATGACATTGACAATAACTCGGACAGTGATTTTAGTTTCGACGAAGAAGACGCCGATTTTGTTCCATCGGACCATGAAAGCAATGATAGTTTCGAAAATGTCGATAACGATGAAGACATCGAGCCAATGGATCAAAGTATAGCTGAAGAAATTGCTGTTAATCCACAGCATAAGTATTGGTCAAAGGGTAAAAGAATAGAATATTCTTTGGAGCCATTTGAATTGAGTAGAAAAAATTCATTTCGACGGGCAGAAGTAACTGTTACAGTTAAGAATAACTTTTTATCGTGTATCATTATTTGTATGCTTATAAGAATTTATTTATTTATTTAATTATTTATTTATTTATATATATATATATATTTTATTCACTGCACGTGTCAAAATTATTGATAATTTGACTGCATTTCTAATCTTTCTGAAACCAGTTGAAGGCATTATTTTGAATACCAACATTTACCATAAAAAAGCTCCCATTCTCCGTGAGCATTTTTTTTTTTTTTTTTTTTTTACTGAAAACGACGTTGTTTTTTATTTGGTCTCGGTTCATTTTGTTAACGCCATTCACTTGTCTGATTTCTGGATTGCGTGTCTTACTCATAAACCCACGTCTCGTCTTCAGTAATGATCCTTTTGATGAATATGGGATCGGATTCAGCCTCGCAAATCATTTCTTTTGCGACGTCAACACGGTCTCTTTTTTACATGAAATTGAGGTTTTTTGGTATCAACTTTGCTGCTACACGACGGAATCCCAAATCATTAACTAAAATGTCTTGGACGGATCCATGGCAATGTTCAAGTCCTCCGCTGTCTCTCTAATGGTTAGTTTGCTGTTATTGACCAACATTTCGTTTACTTTATCAATTTTTTCGTCGGTTTTCGATGTCGATCGTCTGCCATCACCATCTTCATTGACTTGTGCCACTGGTAAACGACTGTTTTCTTTAGAGAATCGTTGCCGAAAGACTTCTTCAACATTTCCATCGTTCGCGCACCGTTAAATTCGTTTTTTACGCAAAATTGAATACAAGTTCGTTGTTGCAAATTTAAATCCATTTCTAAAATTGTAAAAAAATCGTCAACACACAGAGATAGATGTACTCTTGGTTACGTAACTTTTGCAAATGTCAAGCTATGACATTAAGATTTATAGAGAATGTCAACAACAGATGTACCAAGTTAACAAAAGAACAGAACTCAAATCGGAAAAATAGGAGCGGCACACGGTGGTTATTTAAACTTGTATAGCGTAAGAAAATACAGAGACAAATGGGAAAATATTGGTTTCTTTACATTGCATGCTTATTTCGATTTATTGCTGCTTGTTGGCGTATATCACTCATATACTTATATGGTGAATGTTTGACACAACAAGTACGACTTCTGCTGTTCGTGACAAATTGGCACCTAGTAGAAATATTTTCGATAGATGGAACAATAACTTAAAAGATATGTACACACCAGGCAAAAATGTTACGGTCGATGAACAACTGATTATATTTCGTGGTCGATGTCCGTTTCGATAGTATTGGTATATATTTTAATTCGTGTGGTTTTTTTTTTTTTTTCAAAATTTAAACGTTTATTTAAGAAAAACTTGTACAATAGTATTATTCAATGTATTGTCCATCTGAAGCTATGACTTTTTCCCATCTTTCTGGCAAATTTTGAATCCCATCCCAAAAGAACTGCGCCGGCTTGGCAGGCAAGAATGAATCAAGCCAATTTTTGATATTCTGCTCTGATCTGAACCGTATTCCAGTGAGGGCGTTCTGCATCGACCGGAACAAATGGTAGTCAGAACGGGCAAGGTAAGATTTCCCATCCACTGTTTTCCAAATAGTTCTTAACCGGAATAGCAACGTGGGTCCGAGCGTTATCATGATGGAAAATTATTGTCTCGTGTCTGTTCGCATATTCCGGGCGTTTTTCGGCTACTGCTCTCTTCAAACGGATTAATTGTGTTCGATAGTGTTGTTCATTGATGGTTTCACCCGGTTTTAGCAGATCATAATACAGCACACCCATCTGATCCCACCAAATACAGAGAATTACCTTCGCACCATGGATATTTGGCTTTGCCGTTGATTTGGCTGGTTGGCCGGGTTTCACATATGATTTTTTTGCGCTTGGGGTTGTAATGGATCCATTTTTATTAACAAGTAACAATCCGATGCAAAAATAACTTCCTTTTGTGGCGTTCCAGCAGCATTTCGGACATGCAAAACCGCCTTTCGACGTCTATCGGCTTGAGTTCATGTGGAACCCAATTTCCTTGCTTTTGAATATATCCAGCTGCTTTTAAACGTTTTGAAATGGCTGCTTGAGTGACACCCAAAGATTCTGCGAGCTCTTCTTGTGTTTGGCAACAATCTTCATAGAGTAATGCTTCCAGTTCTTCATCTTCAAACTTTTTTGGATGCCAAGGACGTTCTCCTCCAAGCCAAAATTGTACAAACCACTTTTGGCACGTTCGCTCAGCTAGCGCATGTTCACAATAAACTTCCACCAAAATATGATGACTTTCGGCAGCAGTTTTCTTTATATTAAAGTAATAAGGAAGAACTCCCTGCAAAAACACTTTTTCAGGCAAAGTTCGACATACTTGAGTGAAAAAAAAAAACAAAAAATTATTGTTGTTTACGCTTCAAATGAATGACATATACTGAAATGACGTACAAAGACAGTAGCTTTCTAACGCATGTTCCAATGGAATAATAACAATGAAATAATACAAGTTACGCCATAGATCTAATATATTCCATCGAAAACTGCCAAAAATAATATCAAATTGTGGATTTTGTGTGACTCGTCGAAATACTACGCAGACAATACACAGGTTTATGTTGGTTGTGACCGAAACACCGTTCCTGAACGCAATCAAGGGAAACGCATTGTTTTGGATTTGACGGCAGGACTTTCTGACAGAAATGTTACGTGCTACAATTTTTTAACTTCCTATCCATTGGCGTAGGATTTTAGAAGAACTAAATAAAAATCGTATGACTATATTGGGAACGATTCGGAAAAAAAGAAATTAAGTTCCACCAGTATTGAGTGATATGCGTCATATTAGTTTTCAACTGAAGTGGTATATGACCATAAGTTACAAGCTATTATGTTGTCATATGTTACAAGCCGTTACCGATTCGTCACGATATTGAGCACGTTTCATAATAAAGTGAAAATAAACGGAGCAAATGAAAAAGAAAACTTTACATCATAAAAGACTATAATAAAACTAAAAACGGCGATGACACAATGGACCAAATGGTAACCACATACACATGCAAAAGGAAAATAAATCGATATATAAATATATAAATCTTTCTTGACTGGCATGCTGAAAAAACAAAAAGAAATGTTCATCGTCGACTTTTTTTTTTTAGAGCTTTTAAGAGCTAGGGATAGCTCTTGTTGATCCATACATTGCTTTACGATCATCAAGACCAAGAACAAGTGATGCTGCTGCTGTTTGCGATGAAACGGCATTTTACGCTAACAGAAATAACAGAAAAAAGAGGTTGTGGTATCTGCACCTACAAAAACATCGGAAATACCTATGCAATACTTTGTAGAAAGTGTGCAAAATATGTTTGTGCTGAACATCAAATCTGCTGAACATTTGATATCTGTTCCAAATGTACAAAATAGTTATTGAAAAAAAAAAAAAAAAAAAAAAAAATGCTATTTCGGCGATTTTTCGATCTTTATAAAGAAATGCATATCTTGTTTAGTAGACTTTTTTTAATTGTTTTTATATGTTTACTCAATTTGATTTATAATAAAAACGAACATTTTCGTACAGATAAAAATCGTAAAATATCTTTTTGTTTTCACTTCGCTATATTTTATATAGGTAAAAAGTCGTTTTTTATATGATCGTATACGCAAGAACCAATCCCACAAAGTTTTGGAGGAACCGATAAGGGTCAACTGTAACCGCGCCCTTGATGTTTAATTATGAACTGTCATTACTATATTGCTTGTCAACGTCTACCATTTTCCATTCAGTACTCAAACGAGTACGAGGAGTCGGTATCTTTTGACCTGACTTTAAGAGCGGCGTAAATGCCATTCGCAGGAATTGAGCATCGCTCAAACAACATTTTGGCGAATTTTGTCTAACACTCGTATAATATCAAATTGATTCAAGAATAAAAGCCAGATATGTAGTCATTCGAAGTGTCGAACTTTTATAAATTGGTTTCTGGAAATGGTTACAGCCGATTCGGAGGTTCATCGCAAATCATCTTCAGCGATGTCCTTTTTGGTTAAATGGCTTTGTCAACAAGCAAAATGTGCGTTATTAAACGGATACAAGCCCAACATGTGATTCTTGAGACGCCACCTAATCCACAAAAATTTACTGTTCGGTGTGGCAGTAAATCGGTCGTATTTTTTTGTAGGTGATGATGGCCGCTACGTCACAGTGAATAGAAATCGCTATCGGGACATGTTAGACCTTTATTTTTGACATAAAACCGATATTTTATTTCGTGTCATTCCGGTGTTAAAGTGGAAGATATGACTTTTTGAATTGTAGATTTAAGTTATTTCTTTTTTACTTACCTATGCAGGTGGCGCTACAGTTCGGGGTCAACCTGGGCCTCAACTAACAAGCTTCAAGCTTTCCAGCAAAGTCCAGTCTTTAACTAACTGCCACCAGTTGCGCAATATAAGCCGGTTGAAATTCCCTTCTACTTGTGGTAAGGTAAGGTCTTTCTCTACTGCGTTGTCCTCCTGGGTAAGATTCGAAGACTGTGGGCCGGAGCATTTGTGTCCATTCGCTCTGTCTGTCCTAGCCCTCTGAGGCGACTGATGCGCAGTTTCCTGATATCGGATATTTCTCTCGAAACAACCGCAGATATCTTCATCCGCTTTCGATAAGATCCATGTTTCTGCGCCATATAGTAGGCCAGGGATGATCAAGGTCCTTATATAGAGTCTCGTTAGTTTTTCGGGATATGGCTTTACTACTCAATTGCCTCCTTAACCCAAAGAAATAGCGATTGGCTAGAGTGGTTTTTCGTTTTATTTCAGCTAAGGTGTCAGAATTCGTAGCAGAGCCAAGGTAGCCAAAGTCCTCTCTTACCTCGAAATTATAGCTGTCGATTGTGACTGTCCAATTCGTCGTTGTGAGTTCCTTCTTGTTGACAACATATGCTTTGTTTTGCCTTCATTTACAGCTGCTAAAACGATTTTTGCAATTTCCGTTTCAATATGCTTCCTTCTACATCTCTAAAGATTTCTGTACGGGTCTCTTGCCTTGAACTGTTTCTTTTCCTGTTGGTATAATTTCCGTACATTATTGCTGGAGTACAAACGCTCAATATCTTCGATCGCGCGCTTCTCATGCTCCTTTGTTCTTCTTGTCTCTTCCGCTCGTACAACTCACGAAAGGAGCATGCCTTACTTCTATCGCATTGCGTTTGATGATCCGGTGACCACTATGTGTCCTCATGTAACCCATGCGCTTACTATAGCGATAATTCGTTCCGCCGCAAAGACAATAAACCTAAGTCTGTTGCCAGAGGAACTGTCGTTCTATCGAGGATGTCTTTCTTTCATATCCTGGATTTAAAATCGCCTAGTACAATTTTAACGTCATACTTCGGACATTATTCATATGTCTTACGGAGGAGCTTGTAGAAATATTTCTGGTGGTGTCTTCCTTGTCTTGTCGTCCTTGTTTCGAAAACTCAAGATTTCTTGCCAAGTCTATCGCATATGGAAAATCAGCATTTGAATAAGCTGTTTACCTATAGTAATCACCATAGTATATGTATGTACATATGTATATCATGTACATTCATTCTTATGTCCAGCCCATTCCATCGCACTTCCTGAATATTTGCAAGGTAGCAGTCGAGGGCCTCTACTAATTGCTCAGCTGCACATGGTCTGTTGAGTGTCCGAATGTTCTACGTGCATTTCACGTGCAGCTGAGGCCATTATTTGGTTCCTCATACCTTTTTAATCTCTTCCGTATAGGGTTGTGAGCCATATGACGGCATAGGTCAATATTATGCTACTGGCCGGGCATATCCGTCCCATTTTAGCCTGCATGTTTATTCATGCAGTTGCCGGGGACCCCCACTAGGAAGTAAGGCAAGCACTTCCTTACAAATTTTATTATTGCCCTGCTTGCGTTCCTAGCCTAATTCAATTATTAATAAGCCACTTAGCAATTTCCCGATCAATCGGCCATCAGGAATAGATTGTGCCAATTTTTTTATTTTCAACATACGAATAATTGATGAACTATTCATTCTAACAAATATGCCTCTAACACAAATTATGACTTGCGGCTTACGCCCGTTTTGCTTTGGGCGCAGAATAGGTTTTCAGATTAAAAGGAACAGATTTTCTTATCCATATACGAGTCATGACTCATGAAAAAAGAAATATAAAAAGTCTCCGCAGTTTTTTGTCACTAGATGATATTGGTGTCCATTTATCTAGAGCCAATAATCTGATTGTGTCAAACGAAGATGTTTGAAGTGTTACATTTCAGGCTACATTTTTTGTGAAAACAGCTGTGTAATTCGTTGCTCGTGTTTAGTTATACTGATTTGAATATGATTGAAATATCTGAAGAAATATGCTATTGTGGTGCTTTTTTACTATAAAAAAGGAAAAAACATCCCGAAAAATTTGTGCAGTTTACGGTGATGGAAATTTCGATTTAGAAAATGCACTTCGCACGGTCAGCTTGTCACTGAAAAAGATGTAATTTTGCAACTGATGGAGCAAGACCGGCACGGAGCTGTCTGGAGATAGCGGAGGCACTAAACATCAACCCTATGACAGTGTAAAATCATCTAAAACTAGCAGGCTACTCAAAAAGCTCGATATTTGGGTGCCACTGAATTAACGCATTTAACGAAATTTAGTTTTTCGAATAACCATCAGTAAAAACGCTGCTGCTGCTGCTGGAACGTAACGATGCAAAAATGACTTCCTTTTGTGGCGTTCCAGCAGCATTTCGGACATGCAAAACCGCCTTTCGACGTCTCTCGGCTTGAGTTCATGTGGAACCCAATTTCCTTGCTTTTGAATATATCCAGCTGCTTTTAAACGTTTTGAAATGGATGCTTGAGTGTTTGGCAACATTCTTCATAGAGTAATGTTTCCAGCTCTTCATTTTCAAACTTTTTTGGATGCCAAGGACGTTCATCGTCCTCCAAGTCAAAATCACCACTCTTAAATCGTGCAAACCACTTTTGGCACGTTCGCTTAGCTAGCGCATGTTCACCATAAACTTCCACCAAAATACGATGACTTTCGACAGCAGTTTTCTTCATATTAAAGTAATGAAGAACTCCCCGTAGAAACACTTTTTCAGGCACAAAGTTCGACATATTTGAGTGCAAAAAAAATATTGTTGTTAACGCTTCAAATGAATGACATATACTGAAATGACGTACAATGACAGTAGCTTTCCAACGCATGTTCCAATGGAATAATAATAATAGAACTATACAAGTTACGCCATATTTCAGCAAACCGCAAGGCCAATATGTCAATGATGGTCAATATGTACTTGATTGATGAAATTATTTTGAATAAAGAACTTTTTTTTTCATAAATGTACCAAAAAACCGTGGAGACTTTATATGACCCGATATGTAAATACTATGATATACTAGATGGGGTGAAAAGTAACAAAAAATTAAATATTTTTTTATTTAATTCAATATAGTCCCCTTTTAGTTTGTTACACTTTTCCAGCGATTTTCCAACTTCTTAATCCCGTCCGAAAAGTAAATTTCCGGAAGGTCTGCAAAATACTCCTCCGTAGCGTCGATGATTTTTTTTTTTTGACATTGTCCTCTGTAACCGGATCGGTGGACCTGTCGTTGCGGACTTGATCAGTAGTGGAGTTGCGGCCACCACGAAACTCTCGAAACCAATATTTGACGATGTAATCTGACGGAACATTAGCCCCATAATATTTATCCAATACTTATCTTTTATTTCCTTCGCCGTTTCGCCTCAAAAAATAATGTTTTATGAGAGAACGAAAATCATTTTTGTCCATACTCAACATGATGCCAAACACGTCAATAGCAATCAGCTGTCAAAACAAAACTAAAGACAGTATCGCGCTGAAATTTGGCGTGTCTGCCTAAATATGAACGGACTTCAAGGCACCATAACCGTTTTAGCAGTAGCAGCGCATTCTGGCGGTCAAAGAGAATACTTTTCACTCCACCTAGTACACTTATGGAGAAATTACAAATACAATACAAATTGACGAAATTGGATTGTGTCCACTTTTCGTGGCATTGATTGTATTTAGCCACAGAACTGCAAACTTATTGACAACTTGGTTAGTACGCGTATTCTAAGCCGTTATTCATATAGAGAGTTCGTCGCATTTACTTTTAAATTTTAATAAAATACACTGCCGGGTGCATTTTTATGTGGACAATAAAATAAATACAGTTAACAGTTTTGAAGATTTTTATTGAAACTTATAAATTAATAAATATTTACTTGTTTAATATCTTTTCGCATGACCTTTGTTTTTGGCATGGAGTTCACCGACTTTTGGCACAAGGTCAAATGAATAGACTTCAATTTTCCAAAGGTTTTCGGTAGGATTAAGGTCCGGCGACTGAGATGGCCATCGTAGAACTCGTAATCCCTTTGCATCTATCCAGTTTTTTGTTGCTTTGGCTTTGGCAACTTCATACCAAGAAAATCCTGCCCAAACCATAATATTTCCACCGCCATGTTTCACCGTTTTTATTGTGTAGCGGGAATTGTATGCATAATTTGGATGACGCCTTACAAACCGCCTACCATCCGACCTTAACAAATTAAATTTTCACTCGTCCGTCCAAAATATATTTCTCCAATTTTTTTGGCCTTTCTTGCCAGACCAATTTCGGTGCCGAAGAGCAAAGTCCATTCTATGTTTTAAATGTTATTGAGGAGTGGTACTTTCCTGGGTGATTTAGCTGACACGTTATTTTCCACCAACCTTCTTAATGTTCTTGAAGAAACATTTGAATTCAATTTCTGCAAAGTGGCGCCTGACGAGACGAATGGATCTTTCTTAACTTCCAAAATGATATGTCGATCCATTCTTGTTGTTGTTTTTTTCTAGGTCTTCCTAGAATTTTGTCCACACACTTTGCACAGAATTTTGTAATAAATGCGACGAACTCTATACGAATAACGGCTTAGAGTAGGCGTACTTACAAAGTTGTCAATAAGAATGCAGTTCAGTGGCTTAATACAATCAGCTCCAGAAAAAGTGAAAACAACTCTAGTTCATGAAGCTGTATGGTATTTATTATTTTATCCATAAGTGTATGTATGAGGGGGTCAGAGCACAAAATGGAGATCAGTACGTAAATGACCACATGAATGATATTATTAAACAAGGATTTTTCAAAACTGTGCTACTGTTAGTTAGACCACTTGTGCTCTGACCCCCTCAAATGTGAAGTTACGGTTGTGTTCATATACGTCAACGTCAGTTAGTTTTTGAACCAGACGTATCTTAGTGCGAGCGTCATTTGTTTCGAGTTCAAAAACATCATGTCAGTGCAATAAAAAAAAAAAAGTAATATCCAACTAATTCTTAGATTTCGTTTTTTTCAGTAGAAGTAATAGAAGAATAAGGTTATTTTCATTATATATTTTTTCAATACTTCTTACCTCTTTCTTCTCCTAAACGCTGAAATCTTCTTACTTTTTGTACAGCCACAATTGATATGCCTAACGAATTTGTACAAATATGACAATGTCGACGTTTATGAACACAAGGATAATTCAGTTTGACTGAATTAAATCTGCGTTATTGAACGCAACTAACGTATAGGGTGATTCATCGTGAGGTTTGATTTTCAATAACTTTTTTTCTGACAGATCACGAGTGACTCCTATCAAACTGCTTTGTCATATTTGTTCAGTATCGTTTGGCAAGTCATCATGGAAAGACCCACACCACACCGCATAATCGACCTAACGAAACCACTATTGCCAATGTTTACAATAGTGGATGACACTCAACCGGTTAGACCACTTCCAGAACATAATGAAGAGACATGCTGAAGAGTCGTTCTCAGCAGCTTGGCTTATCGTATTCGACAACTTTGCATATTTGGGCTGATAAGCAACCCAAAGAGTACCAAGAGCTACCATTACATTCATTAAAAACAACGGTATGGTGTGGTTTATGGGCTGGTGGAGTCATTGGTCCATATTTCTTCAAAAATGAGGGAAATTAGAATGTTACCGTCAATGGTAACCGTTATCGCGCCATGTTAACGGACTATATGCTTCCTGAAATTCAATCACATGGTCTCGGTGAGCTCTGGTTTCAACAAGACAGCGCTACGAACCATACAGCGCGTGAAACAATGAACTTTTTGAGAAATTATTTTGGTGAGCACTTAATTTCACGTTTGGACTGTTTTCTCTATGCATATGAAAAGTCTCAGGACTTCAGGAATAAGCCAGCTACGATTTTAGCTTTGGAAGCCAACATTACTCGTGTTATCCGCGAGACACCAGTCGCTATGCTCGAACGAGTCGCCCAAAATTGGACCTTCCGAATGAACCAGCTAAGACGTAGTCGTGGCTAACATTTACATGATATCATTCTCAAAAAGTAAATGTCATGAATTGTTCTTTTAACCGATAATAAAAATTGTAAGTTCACTTTCAAATTTAAGTGTTTTATTTTACTTTATAAATCAAACCTCACGATGTTCTCTGATAGTCTGATGTTTCTTAAAACAAACTTCGTTTAGAATTGCAAAGAACTAATATATTTCAAAATGACTTCACGAAACGATCTGGAGAAAATAATTTTACGTAAAAAGTCAAGGCATATTTTTTAGGTATAAAAAATTAGTGCAACTTTTTAAAATTTCATGGAAACAAATAATTATTTAGATATCTTTTTAGAAATTAAAATTTTGTTGAAATTTGTTTGCTCAAATGAAATCATAAAGCTTTCTCTCAGTTTGACCAGTCTTTAACTTTTTTCATTCAAATATTGCTCTGAAGGTAGGAATAAATGTCTGGCTGACGCTTTATGATGTGTTGTCTTCTTAGATTAACCGCTAACTACTATTTTCTTGAGGTGCTATTCGCGGTTGTATATTTACTTCTTCCTGGATTAGTAAAATCCATAATACTTGAGTTCCAGCATCTTGTTTTGGTATAGTTTGTTCAGCAGAACCGAAACACTTCACAACCTTTGCATTTTCGACTTCGGGGAGTACTATGGAGGCGAAATATGCATTTTTTTATACCTCCAGTTTCACTTAATCCTTGTGTTTGTGGTATATCTCAATCAATTGAAAAAAAAAAAAAATTAATTTTTCTTTCTCCTTTATTTGTTTTTCCTTTTTTTCACTTGTTCCCCTTATGTTTTCTGTTTCTTTTCCTTCCTTATTTTTGTTTTGTTTTTTCTTCGTCTTTTTATTTTTTCATTTCCGTCTTCTTTTTAATCTTCTTTGAGAATATCTTTCATTATGCCTTTTACACACGTGCCCACAACTATATATGGTATATATATATATATATATTAACTGAATCAAAATCTGTCTTAAATGCGGTTTTGTTTAAAACTAACAAACCATGTTCACACATATTTATTTTCTTATTATTTTATATAACAGATAGGAAATATTCCCTGACTTGTTTTATTCATATTTTCAAAAAAAAAATCGTATTCGCATATACTTTGTTTATAAATTTCAGTACCTGTGTTATTTTTATTACTATATACATAGATGATTTAATTTTAGTGTTTTTTCCTCTAAAATATTGATTTTTAGGGGTATTATTTTAATTAAGAATCTATTTCAATTATTGTTACATTATTCATCCGTTATTAGGATCAGTTCAATCCATTCGAATTTGGTAATAGTCAACAAAATCAAAACAAAGGAGGTCCAGCAAATCAACGTGGAAATGGAGGAGGAAATATTAATAATAAACCGTGGGAACGCCGAAGACGTTTTTAAAGACATTCTTTGATTTAAAATTTGAAACTTAAATTTTTATGATGACATCTCGTACATATGTGCTCTAGTAAAGTCAGTCATATAAATTTGTCACATCCGATAGTGTTTTCTTCTTTATTTCCTTGTTTTTATCTGAAACATAATATGAAACATGTTTCAAAATCTATCTATTTTTATTTATTACGGTATTGTTCTGTCGTAAACAATGATATTGCAATTTATACAAATTTTTTAGGGCATATAAACATAGATTATCTTGAATGAAAATAAATAGGTAACGTTCTTAAACAAAAGTAATATAGTTTCTGTAATAAATAAAAATAGTTAAAAATTTAATTTTACTAAAATTATATAATATTCCTTCTTCGTAATTATGAGGAATGCAGAATTAATAATGAGTCGTGGTTTATCATTCAAAATAAAATACTAGATTTACTTAACAAAACTTTTCTTTTAACGTTCTCACGTATGAAAAATAATTGTATTTACATTTATTTAAGTGGGACTTTAATTATACATAATATATGTTTACTCTGTATTAAAATAATAATAATAAAAAAAAGCTAGCGTGTTTTTTTCTTCATAAAAATTACTCGCGCAATTGCGATTAGTAACCGATTTGTCGTTTGAAATACTTAGGTATTATAGTGTGTTTTATGTAGTTCATTTGCGAGTGATTTTCTTGATGTTTTCGTATATATTTTCACGTATGAATAGAATTCGTTCTTATTTTTTTAAATTTCTTAAAGTACTGCACATACAGTTTGGCTTAAATAAACAAATGTTAATTAAAAGCATTGGATAAATTATGTAAGTCTTGTAATTTTATCTTGTTTTTGTAGGATAGTTTATGAATAACCAAGTAAATACATCTTCGGCCAGTCCTATTGGTGTTATGGTTCCTTGAAGGCAGTGCACACACTGTGGCATGTATCGTTTACAAATAAAATGAAGTAGTATGTCTAAAATACAATTATAGAAAAATCAAAGAAAATTACATACAATTAAAACATATTCATAAGTTGAAAATTATGAAAATTAAAGGGTGCACTGCTAAGTCTAAGCAACTACCGACTTATTTATAAAAACCATTCCAAGCTTTATTTGTATTTCTACTCGGTTATTTAATATGGTGAAATTTTTAGCAAAATATCTTGTATCTTAATCAATTTTTGAGGTGCGGAGTACTTAAATATAAACAAATGAATGACATATGATTCGATGAGACGTGATGTAAGTCTATGAAATCAAAATTCAAGCTAAGTAGATTTTCAGAAAAAAAAAAATTATGCAAAATAATGACTACAGCACTTATGATCTCAACGGCTTATAATAACGCATTCCTTTTTGTTTATTGGAGAGTCTTTAATCTTTTTTTTACAAATGTGCAGTCAAGTCAATTTTGTTAAAATTAAAGCATTGCTAATTGTTAAAAAAGAAAGTGATTTTTTTGTTTAAATACAGTAGACGCTAGATATAGTGAACTAATAAAAACCTGGTCTGTTTACTAGAGCGAGATTGTACATTATAACGAACGTGGAATCCTTGAAGCTAATTTTATCAAAATGTGAATCTTTTACATACAATACAATAATATTGTATAATATAAATAATTATTATTTTATTTAATTGAAAACTTTTCTATGCTTAGTAATCGGCAATATTTATTAAAATAAAAAATAGTTTATTAGTAACAAATAATTTATTCTTAAAAAATTCTAACAAAAATAATACATTCCATGTAATACATTATGTGCATAAACATACAAAAAAAAAGAAGTACGTCAAACTTAAACTGCTAAGATTATTAAGTCATTTTTGTATGTTTTCTCTTTGAGTTGAAGTCAATTAGTATCACCTTGTTTTGTATCCTTTTCAGGACCACAAATCATCCGTGTAATCTACTTTATTGTTTACCGCCCTCATTCAAGTACTTTCAAGTAATTGAATATAATCTCTAGAAAACAAATCGGATGATTAGTATCTGGTTGCTGTTCTTTTTTGCCTCGTTTTGTTTTTCTTCAATATTTGACGATATCTAATTATATGATTCGGAAGATAAATAACTTCTTCCGCGACCACGACCACTAGAAGAAAGTTTGGTCAAGCGGATGGCATTTTGATCCATATGCTGAATTAGAGGTATTCGATTGGGAGGCATTGGGCACAATTTTAAAACGAACGAGACTTCTAAGATTTTCCTATGATAAGTGATTTTAAGTTGTAATGACCTGCACACGTTAAAAATGTGATCCTTTGCTTCTCCCATTTTTTGCTCTGGAGCAGTTTTTCCACTCGGCAGATATTTCCAATAGTACTGTTTCATCAGTGTTGTAGAATTGTTCCGTTATTAGTTGCAGCTCTAACAATTTCTCGCCGAGTTCCTTTTTAAAAGAACAGACTAGTTCTGTTTGAGATAACATTTTTTGGCCAGATATCTTTAGCTATCTAACACCATACCATTCCTTAAACTGCTGCAGCCAGATATTACTTGCGACGAAACAGATTTATTTTTATAATTGTCTGTGATAATCGCAATGAATTTGTTTTGGCGACAGTACACACAGAGGTACATGCCTTTTACATTGCTCCAAAAACAAGTTATATAGCTTTTTTAGGAAGTTCGGATGGCTTAATGTTTTGCTTTTCCTAGTTCAATAGTCCATAAGGGTCTTTTTTTTTTTTTTTGAAACCAGAGCTCACCGAGACCATGTGATTGAACATGGCGCTATAACGGTAACCATTGATGGTAACATTCTAATTTGGCTCATTTTTGAAAAAATATGGACCAATGATTCCACCAGCCCATAAACCTCGAAAAACATTTCTCACAGAACGCTGTTTTTGGTAATACAGCTGAATAATTTGGAGACGCTGTTGTGGTGTGAGTCTTTCCAAGATGACTTGCCCGAACGATACTGAGCAAAAATGACAAAGCAGTTTGGTAGGAGTCACGCGTGATCTGTCAAAAAAAAGCCGACTTAAAATCAAACCTCACGGTGAATCACCTCTTATATTGTAATATAATCGTATAGAAACGTTTTTTGAGTATGAGTACACGATAATTCAAAAACGACTCAATAAATCGAATTAAAATTTCGCATGCTCATTTTAAATTGTTATATGAATATAATTGTTATTATATCTTTATTAACATGTAAATAAATAACAATGATAATATATGTTAACTTACTGAGCTTGAGCTACTTATGACTACCACTTGAAATTAAGAATAAATTAAAAACAATATCACATTCACTTATATTAATAATACAAGTTTGGTAGCTTATTTTTAAATATAGTTTTCCATTTTGATCTCACAGATTAGTTTGTAGGTTTGGTTGATATTTTCATCTGATGTGTTTTTGAGTAGATTCAGTAAAGATGAGTTGGGAAATAGTATTTTTGCGACATTTTTGTACAATCACTAGCAAGGCTATCATTTCGTTACGGATATGACAGTTTGCAGGATCAGATTTTGATATCAAGATGGCCGTGTGTGGTGTTAGTGTGCCCCATTCGAAGCCTCAGATATATTTATTTATCTATTTATTAATTTTTTTTCCAAGAGCATTTTGTGGGGTAGATGGTCCGTTGAGCGTTTGGGTTAATATCAGAGTAATTATGTCTATAATGCGCCCAATCGTCATATAGTTTCACGTCCCAATAATGATTTGTTTCTTTTCTCGTGTCGTTTTTGTTTGGAATGTAAAACGTAGCTAATGGTTCACTTGTTGCAAATTTTGCTGCTTTATCTGCTGTTTTTATACCTGGAATGTCCTAGGCGGAGACAGCAGAAGCTGTGCCAAAATCATTTTTAGATCCATCAGTGAAAAGAAAACAGAAAATTACACATATTGTTTTTCAATCTGTACTATTTCAAGAAAACTGCTTACTCGTATATTGCTCGTTTGAGGTTGTTTGTTTGAGTTTTGTATTTACACAACCCCTTCGCAAAGTCAAAGGTGGTTTGGCGGCAAGTCGTATAACCTTATTCAAGATTGGGATATCCATTTGTTTTGAAAATTGTACGGCATTATAAAGCGTAGACGGGATTTTGGAAACTATTGCGGCTTAAGCATTGCTTAGCATCGATGGAGACAAGACAACTTTCGGTTATACTTAACCCTTGAATGAGGAAGGATGTGAGGTGTTGAATTCTTTGCTCAATGAAAGGAATTCCAGCTTCAGTTAACATATTTTTAATAGACGTAGTCTTAAACGCTTTTATGGTTGATCTGATGATATCAATAATGGAGTTGATGTGAAGTACTTAATGTCTGGTAGCTAATTTTTTTTTTAAGTACAAACGGTATTCCTTAAAATTAAACTTACAATCAAATACTATCTCAAGCAACAGATTTAAATATTTATATTTATTTACAGTAATTAATATTATAAATTAAAGAAATTTAGAAATAGAAATATTGATTAATATGGACTTAATTTGTCCATATAATCGCAGTTGCGATTATACAAATAATACCGGACATAAAACAATATTTGTTATATGGTATATATTTTAAACAACTAATTTTTCTACAGATTGTAATATTTTACATTTTTGTAACGAAATTTTTGAACCGGAGTAAGAACACCAGACTAAAATATCTGCAAGAATGTTTGAAAATGTAGAGGAGGCAGTGTTTGTGAGATCTTTGCATTTTGTAAATAACGCTAAGTCACTACATATAGAGTGTTCCAAGTTTTTATATTTTTTTTTTATAATTTCGCTAAGATCGTCAAAAGCTATTACGAAAAGAAAAACCAAATAATAAATATGCAGTAGACATCAATTGTGGAAAGCTTATGTTTAAATGCCACTTCGTTTGGACTAAAAAGATTTTATACACCATATATATGTTAGGAACTAAAATAAATTATTATATATATATATATATATATATATATATATATATATATATATATATATATATATATATATATATATTATTAATATATATATATATATGAATTTTTGAATTATTTTGCCACGGCATGGTAGCAATCATATGGGGGCGATAACTACTTATTCCGGAAGTGCTCTTAATTCATTTTAGAATAGGTATGACGCTGGCTGTTTTCCATAGTTGAGGGATGAGCCCGATGTTAAAGATTTCATTGTACAAACATAGAAACCTTTTTTTTTCAGTCCAGTAGTGAATTTTTTAACATTGTGTAAAAAAAGCCAGGGGTTTCCCTTTTGCGGAACGATTTCATGTGGACATGACTTTCAGATGAAGTTTTTATAGTTTTCACCGCCTGTTAAGGACTTTACATCTGCCCAAAGCTTCTTAGAGCTGGGATTGGGATTTGTATTCTATAAATTTTTGAAAGCATGAAGGTTTGGGAATTTTTGCAGCTTTCCTAAAAAACTGCATTGGTTTTGCGGAAGGCTTTTGGCGATTATTTCTTGTCAGATAAGAAGTTTGGACTGAAACAAAGCTCAGTTTAGCTCCATCTGTTTAGGATTTTGGTGAAATTTTTATATTTAGTTAGGTATCTTCGAGTAATGTGGTCACTATTGGGAAGTGATCACTGCCGTACAAGTCAGGGGAGCCTTTACCAGGAGGAGTTGGCGCAAAGTTGAGGTGATATGAAAGTTAAACCTGTATGGGAGAGTATGCAACGTGTAGAGAAGAGAACAAGGTTTGAATTATTTAGGAAATGTTTTATTATTTTACCACGGCTACTGTGAGAAGGTGAATTCCATAATGATAATCCGAGCTTGGAAGCCATTAATATAGTCAAATGTAAACAAGACCAGGCCTGTACAAGCTACTATAGGGTTGCCTTTTTATCTACTGATGGCTTTGTAAATTTATATACACTTGTGCTTTCATTAGCTGAACAATTTCATCCTGTACAGTTGTGAGGCAGGAAACGTAGATTACCTTTGGATTGATTGAGGTTTGAATGAAGTGTCACTGTCATTGAGCAGAGCTAACCTCTGCTTTCTGAGGATATTTTTATTTATTTATTTATATTTATTGTTATTATTTATTTTTATTTTTATTTATTATTTATTATTTATTTTTATTTACAATATTATTATTATTTATTATTATTGTATTATTTATTATTTTTATTTATATTTTTTTATTTGTTTATTATTATTATTATTATTATTTTTATTTATTTATTTATTTTTTTTTTTTGATAGGAAAGATTAGTTTTTTTTTTAAGATCAATAAATTGCCACCACGCAGTTGAGTTAAGGACTCAACCAATACTTATGCTATCACTTTCTTTATTAGCAAATTAGCAAAAATACGGTGAATGATGTAAATTTTGTCTGAAGGAGAGATAATAAATTTGGGGTTCTAAAACTTGGAACTATTGGGTATATATATTAATTCGTGCGGTTTTTTTTTTTTTTTTCAAAATTTGAACGTTTATTTAAGAAAAACATGTACAATAGTATTATTCAAAGTATTACCCATCTGGAGCTATGACTTTTTCCCATCTTTCTGGCAATTTGTGGATCCCATCCCAAAAAAGCTGCGCCGGTTTGGCAGCCAAGAATGGTTCAAGCCAATTTTTGATATTCTGCTCTGATGTGAACCGTATTTCAGTGAGGGCGTTCTGCATCGACCGGAACAAATGGTAGTCAGAAGGGGCAAGGTCTGGGCTAAAAGGCGGGTGGGGTAAGACTTCCCATCCACTGTTTTCCAAATAGTTCTTAACCGGAATAGCAAGAGCGTTGTCATGATGGAAAATTATTTCGGCTACTGCTCTCTTCAAACGGATTAATTGTGTTCGGTAGCGTTGTCCATTGATGGTTTTACTCTGTTTTAGCAGCTCATAATACAGTACACCCATCTGATCCCACCAAATACAGAGCATTACCTTCGCGCCATAGATATTCGGCTTTGCCGTTCATTTGGCTGGTTGGCCGGGTTTTACATATGATTTTTTGCGCTTGGGGTTGTAATGGATCCATTTTTCATCACCACTAACAATTCGATTCAAAAATGACTTCCTTTTGTGGCGTTCCAGCAGCATTTCGGACATGCAAAACCGCCTTTCGACGTCTTTCGGCTTGAGTTCATGTGGAACCCAATTTCCTTGCTTTTGAATATATCCAGTGCTTTTAAACGTTTTGAAATGGCTGCTTGAGTGACACCCAAAGATTCTGTGAGCTCTTCTTGTGTTTGGCAACAATCCTCGTAGAGTAATGCTTCCAGTTCTTCATCTTCAAATTTTTTTTGGATGCTAAGGACGTTCATCGTCAAAATCACGACTTTTACGATGACTTTCGGCAGCAGTTTTCTTCATCCTTGGCCGAACATTTGTGGATTATGTTCGCTCCAATAATGACAATTATGCTTGTTGACATAACCGCTGAGCTATGCCCCGTTCTAGAGGATGATTTTTTGGACAAAATCCGGATCTCCAACCAACATTTCCAGCGCCCAATTAGCGATTTTACAGCGTTGTATATGGTCGTCCGGCTTCCGTGTGGCGATGCATAATTCAGCTGATTGGCGCCCAATCGACATTTCTGGGTCTTCTTTGATACTGGCCCCCTACGCGGCTATGTTTCCTTTATTTCGCACCAATCTCTATCTGGTTGGTGGCTTAAGATTCAAAAGAGTGTACTCACGATTAAACTTAGTTTAGATTTAGTTTTATTATCTTTTGTTTTTTTAATTAACAAATATATAATTAATTTTTATTATCAAATTTATGAAATAAGACCTTATGCACACTTACTGGCATAAAATACCAGGCATAATTTTTAAGATATAGTCTAAGATGATATAAAACTTTTTGATAATTTCTTTATCTACCCTCGTAATTTGAGCAGTCTTTTTCTATGTGAAGGATGCATTCCATAAATCGTATCCATGAGTGAAGGGGGCTTAATCCAAAGGACATTGCTTCTTGATTCACATGCCTAGTTGAAAGATGAGTTAAATTGTTAATTTCGGAGGGTTTGGTACCGCAAATGTAACACGATTGTGATGAAGATGTTGTAGATGATAAAGCAGTACAAATTTTTCCGTCAATCATAGTTACCAAAAAGACCAGTTTAATTATGATAAGCAAACTGTCATTGTTAAATTCTATAGTAAGTAGGGTTTTAATTTGATCTTGAATTGATTCTACCTCTGACTTGATCATTAAATTTATATTATTTAAATATCGGGTTAATGATGGGGCAGGGTTTTGTCAAAGTACTTGCTTAATTTCATCCTTAAAGAGAATTTGAATTTTCGAAGCGCTCTCTATAAAGACCACTTTTGGTCCATCTCTCGTCAAATCTTAAACATAAAGTTTTTAATGTTAATTTGATTGACTGTTGCAGCGTCAGAAAATTGTATATGGGCTAAAGTAACCCATAACTTTAGAAATCCAAACATCAAAAGTTTGCTTTTTCGTGATTTTGTTGGGCATCCTAAAAAACGAAAAATTTAGTATGAGTGTCGCACCTTTGCGCAAGAAGTAGAAACACATTTTAGCATTGCGTATACAAGGCTTTAGAACAAACGGTCTCCAACTTGAACAACACTGAACAACTATACTTTTTGTCTAATGACGAAAATTTTAAAATTTTATAATAATAAAATCTAATTATTTAAGAACTTACTTTTATATCAATTGACTGTTTACTAATTGAGAAAAAAACCAAAAAAAAGCTATAAAATGTACGCGAACCAATTAAAAACGATGTAAACACTTGCTCTTCAAATTGACCTTATAAAAAAAATTATACACAATTTATTTTTTATTTTTTATTTTTATTTTTATTTATTTTTTTATTTATTTATTTATTTTTTTTTTTTTTATTGCACTAAGCTACAAAAAAAATTGCACAGTCAGAGGTTAACTCTCTGAGAGAAACCGGTTTTTGTTTAATTTTGTGCATGCCATTTTCTTAATTAAATCAAGCTGAATCAGCGATTCGTCACATTGTGCGGCGCGACGAATTGCCTGTACACTGAAGCTATGACGACGACTGACTTCACGACGAAATTTTGCGTATTTACAACTAAGCCGGAGTTTCGATAATATTTTTGAATAATTTCCTCACGTTCGGAAACAACGTGGCAAACCTTACTGAATATTTTGATATCTGGGTGTCATTGGTAGCTGCTGAAAAATAACAATTGGAAAAAAACTATCATTGCTAACTGGTCACCCGTTAGTACATTGGCATCACTCTGTTCTTTAATGTCATATTTTAAAAATTAGACTTTTTTTTATTTTTTTATTTTTTTTTTTTTATTTTTTTATTATTTTTTTTTTTTTTACATTAAAATTTAGCTTCCTACTATCACTAAAGCCGGCTATTAAACTGATTATTGGTATAAACATTTGGAAAGTGTGAAGATTATACATACTAAGCTGTATTCTTAATTTGATGTATATAAGTATGTAACTATGTATGTTATGTATTCACACAGCTCGATTTTTGCATGGAGGTTAATTAATATAATTGGATGCGAGTTTGACCGATCAGCGCTGAAGACGAAGACGTTGAAGGAATGAAGGAATTTAAAATGTTACTTCTGGAAACAGAGGTTTTGTTTATTTAGAATTTTTTTTTTCTTGTAAGGCTTGAGATTCTCACCCTAAAATGTATTGAATACTATTTTATTATATTATTATTTTATTTTTTTTTTCCTTTATTTTTATTTATTATTTTTTTTATTATTTATTTTTTTTATTATTTATTTTTTTTTTATTATTTTTTTTATTATTTATTTTTTTTTATTATTTTTTCTTTATTATTATTTTATTTTTTGTTGCTATTTTTATTACTATTTTCTTTTTTTTCTTTACTTTCAATACTTGAAATGCAGCGCTTCAAATATATTCTTATTGGTGTTTTCTTTGGATTGTAGCAGTGTGACCTAAATTAAAAAAAAAAATCGTGTCTGGGATAATTAATAGCTTATATATATATGTATAAATTTACGATCGGTCTTTGATTAAATTTCGTATTGGGTGTGGGATAGTTCTTATATGGATTATGCTTTTTTTAGGGTCATAAGAACTTAACTGAACACGACTCAACTGACTCTACGATTAACGTATGTTTAAAATTTATATATTATTTACAATCATAACAAAATTTAAAAGTTTAAGTACTAAGCTGATGGCATTTCTAACTGGAAAGACTTCTAAGTGGTTCGTTTTATCTAAACTGACACTTTTTTCGTGCTAAAACAAATTCGAGAACCATGACATTGTTAGTGATTTCATTAAACAAAGGTAATCTATTAATTTTTTTTTTTTTTAGCAATTTTACATTGCGTCATCATTTTTCCATTTGGCTTATCACTTAAAATTACAAACAGGCGTCTAAGAAGTCAGCCGGCCAGGATTGGGATGAGTCTCTTATCTTAACATTCGGATGAAAGTTTGATATCCTTTGTACAGTTTCTTGCAATTCAAAAAAAAAAAAAAAAAACAACAAAAAAATTAGAAATATATTCAATTACATATGTACAAATGTATGTATTTATGTATGTTAAATTTTTATTAAATTACATTAATTTTATATCTATTGTATAACAATTTGTCTGCTGTAATGGTATTTTTCTAAGAAAATACGTATGACTTTTCCAATAAAACTTTTTGAGCAGTTGATTTTTTTTTTTCTAGACCCTCCTAAATGGCCATTTTTCCCGATTGGGAACATAAAAAATCTAGTAAAAGACAAATTTTTTGGCAAACTTGTCAATACTACATCTTAACTAAAAAATAAGTATAAGAAAATCTAGTAAAGGATAAATTTTTTTTTTTTTTTTTTGCAAACTTGTCAAACTTGTTCTACAAAAAAAAGAAAGAAAGAAAAAAAACGGGATCATAGTTTGGTCTGTAAAGGGATAATTTTGTCAAATTATGGTAAAACTATTTTAACTTCTTTCATATGTTTCATTTGACTTGATCTAACTATGAAATTGGTCACCCTTTAGCTTTTTTAAATAGTGTTTTTTTATAACTTTCTAGTTCAACGATTTGGAAGAGATCCCACATCCGATTAAAAGGATTCATATTTGAGTAGTACACACAAGGTAATTGTTTAGAAAATAACGGGAATTTAAGTTTTTTTTGGAAAAAATTTATGTATTTGTTTACATTAATGTTGTCGCTTACAAAATAGTCCTCATTAGATATTATGTACTTGTGCCAGCGCTTCTCGAAACACTTCTCAAACTCGATCAATCGTTGTAAATCTCCGTCCTTTTATAAGTCTCTTCAGTTTTGGGAATAGAACCAGTTCTTCGTCAACAGTTATGACCCTTTTGAGCAAGTCAGAATCATCATTGACGTCATTCAAGAGCTCGATGATCGATGCTCATACGCCGGATCTTCTGATCAAAATTAAGAACTTTCGGAACAAACTTTGTTGACACAGGTCTCATGCCCTAGATATCGTATCCATTTCTTTTATTAAAGAAAAACCGCCGAGCTTAAAAACACGTCTTACATTAGCGGCTGCCACAGACAAAGTAAACAAAGAATACAGCTGAAAATTTTATTGTTCAATACTTCAGGGGCATATATACCAACATAATAAAAAATTGAAAATTGGACTCCAAACCCGCTGAATTTAAAAATTCTCGTAATTTTCTGAACACACCTCGTACATATGTTTATGTGACTATTGTAGACGGGCTCATTCTATGCGTTTACATACATACATATGAATTTTTTATTTTAATAAATACATATAATAAAACTTTCTTTAAAAAGCTGGCGCGAAAATGGTAGTGAAATTTTTAAAATTGTAAATATTTTTATTATGCTCAGGGTCTAGTAAAAATTGCCGACACTTCTAGCAAAATAATTTATTTGTATTAAGTAATATGTTGGAGAAAATATAGCATGTTTGGTACCGTTGGAAAGGTCTTGAAATGTAGCTTCGAAATACGGTAAACCTCCTCTCACTTATTCTGGCCACAACTCCTTTCAACTATTGGAGATTGAGCTACTTGTTTTAATTTCGAAAGTAAGAGAATTATGAAATAATGAATTTCCGTGCCCAGCAAGAACATTTTACCTCGATCAAAAAAATTTCGGAATTTGTTCAGAAAATTAAAAATACAAGTTGTTTATTCACCCAAATCTACATATATTGTCCCCTTCAAATTAATCCCCATCGACTGCAACACACTTCTGCCAGCCCTTGATCCAATCTTCAAAACATTTTTTATATTCCATTTTCGGTATGTCCGCGTTTCCCGTAGTGGTTTTTTAACTCGAATGAATTGAAAGAAGTCACAGAAAGCCAAATCATGTGAATTCGGTGGCTGTTGGATCCACGAGTTTTCTGCCCACAATTCTGGTCTTTCAGACCAAACGCAAACGTCTCATAACGCCCAAATTATACTCTTTGTTTCCTGTCTGGCCTTCTGGCAAAAATTCATGATGCACTACACAGTTGTAATCCATGAAAACAGTGAGCATTGCTTTCTTTTTTGACTGAAAACGACGTGGTCTCGGCTCATTTGGTGAACGCCATTCGCTTGCCTGATGTCTGGATTGTGTGTCGTACTCATAAACCCACGTCTCGTTTCCAGTAATGATCCTTTTGATGAATGTGGGATCGGATTCAGCTTCGCAAATCATCTCTTTTGCGACGTCAACACAGCCTCTTTCTTGCATGAAATTGAGGTCTTTTGATACCAACTTTGCTGCTACACGACGGAAACCCAAATCATTAACTAATATGTCTTGGACGGATCCATAGGCAATTTTCAAGTCCTCCGCCATCTCTCTGATGGTTAATTTGCGGTTATTGACCAACATTTATTTTACTTCATCAATGTTTTCGTCGGGTTCCGATGTCGATGGTCTGTCACTGCGTTCATCATCTTTGATTGAGTCACGACTACTTTTGAACCCCTCGTTTCACTGGTAAACGACCGTTTTCTTTAGAAAATCGTTGCCGAAACACTTTTCAACGTTCGCGCATCAATAAATCCGTTTTTTACTCAAAATTTAATTGAAGTTCGTTGTTGGAAATTTAAATCCAGGTTGATTTACAGGTTCGTATGATATCTATTATCCTCATCCGTTTCAACTAATCCACTTCAAAATATCGGGAGAAGCAATCAATAATGACCACATACCACTTACTCTCAAATTTGAATAAATCCATAGCAACCTTTTGCCAAGGATAATCGGGGAACTCTGAAGCTATTAGTGGTTCGTGTCTATTTTTAGCGTGTTGAATACATCCTGGGCACGTTTATATTGCTTCCCCTATCTTTTTTCAGATCCCAGACCACCACATTGTCCTTTGGGCTCGCATTCTCGTTTTGGTTATTCCCAAATGTCCTTCATGAAGCTTTCCTAACATAGCTCTCCTTAAGCATTTTGGGTAATCATTCTATTTCCTCGTAAGATTAGGCCATCAACATCGTACATGACTGCGTAATACGCCTTTATATCCGCGCTTAGTTCATTCCTTGGCGGCCATCCATTTCCAATATATTTTCTTAGCTCCAGGAAATCTGCATCTGTTAACTGCATTTATGATACCCGTAATGCTTTCGTCTTTGGTATGAATATTTTGAAGCGAGATTTGGTGGACGTACGCTTCTATTTCCTCCTCTAGTTCACCCCAAGACGAAGTATTTTTGATGGGTGATCTAGATAAGTGATCTGTATGTGATTAAATAATCGTATCTCATCATCCTCAAACGGATACGTTGTAGTCGAGGCGAGAGGTCATCAGGGTTCTTGGTTTTCAAGAGCTGAAGGAGAGGCTTGTGGTCCGTTTCTATAAGGAAATGTCTTTCTATTAGGTAGTTTTTTTAATTTTTCGCAGGCCCATGCGATAGCTAAAGCTTCCAGTTTGATATTCGCGTAGTTTTTTTCTACTTGTGTTAACGTCCTTCAGATGTATGAAACCGGGTATGAGTTTCACCGTACCTTTGCAAAAGAACGCCTAAACCCAGCTTGAAAGCATCGCAAGACAAAATTGTTGCTTTGTTGGCTCATATATTTTTAAATTAGGCGGTCATGTAAGCAATTTTTTTTATTTTATTAAACGCTCCTTACCAGGGCATCATTATAATGGTACGCATTTGTTTGGTTCAGCAAGCTTGTGATAGGCTCCAATATCGCCGATCTGTTGGGGATGTATTTTCCGACAAAATTAACCATACCCAGGGATCTTTGAACGTCTGTGGGGTTTGATGGAGCTTCCATTTCCAAGATCGCTCTTATTTTTTCCCCATCAAGCCTAATTTCGCCACCGCCAGTGGTGTGTCCTAAATATGTGATTTTCGTTTTCCCAAACTGATTTTCTCATATTGAGAGTCATCCCTGCCGCTTGCACTTTCTTCAATAACTCTTCTACGCATTGATCATGTTCCTTAATTGTTTCCCCCCATATAAGGATATCGCCCATGTATACCATGCAGTTTCTCATACCTGCTAGTAGTTGTGTAGCTTTCCTTTGAAAGAACTCTGGTGCGGACGTTATTCCGAAGGGTAGTCGTAGAAACTTGTATCTACCAAATGGTGTCAAAAAGGTTGTTAGATCCCGCGACTCATTTGATAATGGTATTTGCCAAAATCAGCTATTCGCATCTAGTTTTGTAAAAAACTTTGCCCCTGTTAGCTGTGATAATGAGTAGTCTATACCAGAAATTATATGTACCTGCCTTTTGACCTACTTATTTAATTGTCCCAAATCCACACATATCCGAATGTCGTCTTTTTTTTGGCACGATGACCATAGGCGCACACCAATCTGTAGCCCTCTCGACAGATGCTATAATCCCTTCTCTTTCCATTCTGTTCAGCTCCTCTTGAACCTTTATCCTCAAATGTACCGGGACTATTCTTGGTGTTGATATTGCGTATGGCTCCGCTTTTGGTTTTAGCTCGATTGTATATTTTTCTTTAAATTTTCCTAAGTCTTCAAACACGTCTATAAATTCTTCTACCCAATTCCTAGAGATAACTTTAACTAGTTTTTTTTTATCAGTCTCAATTTCTCTATACCTGTTTTCCCCAACAAGGGTGTAATAGGATCTTTTGTAATATAGACCACCTCCTTAATATTTTGTTTTCCGTATTTCAAACCCACCGTAGATTTCCCTAGTATGTTTATTTGTTTTCCCACTCCATATAGTCTTGTCGCTGTCCTCTCAATCTTAATATTCCTCACCTCTTTTACAGCTGATCAGAGCACCAATGTAACATCAGCCCCTATGTCAACCTTAAAAATCATCCTTTTCCCATTTAGTCAAAGATCAACCGCCCACTTATCTTCCACTCTACCAACGAAGTATTCATCTTCTCCCGTTCGGCTTTTGTCCTCCCTGACTTCACATACTCCTGTTGTCCTACAGACCGTCGCATTTACATTTTTTTTAAATACTATTTTTTGCTGGGCATTTGTCGTAATCATGTCGCTCATATCCACAACATATGCATGACTGTCGCACGTATTCCCGTGCCCCCCGTGTCGGATTTCGCGGTTTTGCCTTGTTGCAGCTCCCCCTTAATTTCTCAAATTTTCGTTGTTGCTCTACTCTACAGACCGTCGTTGGCTGTGTTATATGGAGATCTTTTTTCTGACGATGAAGTTCTTCCACCTGTCTAAGTGAGGTAATTGCTTTTTCTAAAGTTCTGCGAATCTAACTGAAGTCTATCACTCAAAACCTCGTCTCTCATTCCCACGATTAGAGTTAGCAAAATCATATCGTCTAGCAGACACCCCCATTCGCAGTGCTTGGCAAGAGCATGTAGTGCTGTTATCAATTCTTGCCCTGTCTCCTTTGCTTGCTTATGTTTAAGAAATTTAGCGCGTTCATAAATAATGTTTTTTTTAGGTATAAAATAATGCTCGAACTTTTTTATACATGCATCATACGTATCCGGGACAGGTGTAAAAGATGAATAAATTTCCTCGGCCTTTTCGCCCATGCAATAAATTAAAATGTTTACCTGAGTTTTGTCGCTTGATTGGTGGAGCCCACTTCCCATCCTATACCGTTCGAACCGCCTGATCCATTTTTCCCAATCCACTGATACAAATGAGAATTCCTCTGGGGTAGCAAGGGCCAACTGCATAGTTGAAGTTTTCTTGGCGCTGTGAAGATGGTGTTGGCGTTGTTATCTTGCTTTTTGTTTCCAATGTTGCGGTTGGGTTTTGGTCATCCAACATTGCATGTAATAATGTGACACGTACCATGAATTAAGATTTTGATTTCTTTAATTTTTGCCACATTTATTTTTTCCGCTGCCACCATGTTTAAAGTAAAAATGCTTTAAATAAAGAATGCTTTATTCTAAAAATGACAGATATTATATTATAATATTCTTGGTTAAGCCAAGTTCTAATATTATAGGTGATGCCAATATAACAATTTCAATATTTAGTTGCATAGCCATGATTTTCGACTTCAGCTTGTAATTTGTGGAGCATAGACTCCACCATCTTTTGGCAAACGCCTTCGTTTTGAAATTTCGCGCCATAAATTCTGCAATATTTCACAATATTTAAACCTGCCCACACGCCCTTCTATTTTTTTAATTGGACCGATACCGCGCCACGACATTGCACCCCAAATAAATATACTTCCTCCGCCATGTTTGACCGTTGTGTGGGTGTATTTTGGGTCATATGCCTTTGATTTGGGGCCGCTTCAGATCTGACTTTACTGTCAGATGTAATTCGGTTTATTTTTGTTTCATCACTCAATAAAACGTTTTTCCACTGAGCAAGGGGTTCAACGCCTGTATTTTTTAGCAAACTTTAACCTCTTGCAATTTTGCTCGATAAATAGTGGCTTTCGCCTTGCTATACGCCCAAAGAGCCTAGCGTTGCGCAACCTTCGCTTCACTGTATCTACCGATGATCCGTTGTCGTTGTCGCCAAATACTCTCGTTCGAGTTTCCCTATCGGTGGCATGAGAAAATTTTTTACTATTTCGAACAATGAGGTTCTCAGTGGGTAGTCACTTTCACTCGAGGTTTACGGCTAACTTTTTCTTTTTAAAGAATTGTGCCGCATTTAAAACATTCTTTCTAGACCATTTTAACGACTTCGGTCTCGACGTTTCAAGATGGATTTTTTCCCATTTCCTATTGCCCTAAAGTTTAATTATTCTACCTTATATGTTATTTAATAAAAAAAACAAATGCTAAATCTCAAATGCCAGTTGATTTCTACCCGTCTTTGATGAAATTGCCGCCAGAACGCAAATTATGTGCACGACCACTTTAATTAACTTTCTCTTGTGTACAATACAGTGGGTAAGATAACGGCACTTATGCCAACTCCTTGACTTTTTTGTAAGTGTACTCTATTCTACACTGCAATTCCTTAAGGTAAAACGTATGTGTTTTTAGGAAGAAAAGAATTTTTTTTTGGCATTTCTAATCACCTGCACATGACTGTATATATTATTGTTTAGGATGTTGAATGCTATTGGGTATACAACTCAATTCGTGTGATTTTTTTTTATTATTATTATTATTATTATTAAAGAAAAACATGTTAAATAGTATTATTCAAAGTATTGCGCATCTGAAGCTATGACTTTTTCCCATCTTTCTGGCAAATTTTGGATCCCATCCCAAAAGAACTGTGCCGGCTTGGCAGCCACGAATGAATCAATCCAATTCTTGATATTCTGCTCTGATGTGAAAAGTATTTCAGTGAGGGCATTCTGCATCGCCCGTAACAAATGGTAGTCAGAAGGGGCAAGGTCTGGGCTATAAAGCGGGTGGGGTAAGACTTCCCATCCACTGTTTTTCAAATAGTTCTTAACCGGAATAGCAACGTGGGGCCCAGCGTTGTCATGATGGAAAATATTGCCTCGTGTCTGGTCGCATATTCCGGGCGTTTTTTCGGCTACTGCTCTCTTCAAACGGATTAATTGTGTTCGGTAGCGTTGTCTATTGATAGTTTTACCCGGTTTTAGCAGCTCATAATACAGCACACTCATCTGATCCCACCAAATACAGAGCATTACCTTCGCGCCATGGATATTCGGCCTTGCCGTTGATTAAGCTAGTTGGCCGGGTTTCACATGATTTTTTGCGCTTGGGGTTATCGTAATGGATCCATTTTTCATCACCAGTAACAGTCCGATGCAAAAATGACTTCCTTTTGTGGCGTTCCAGCAGCATTTCGGACAAGCAAAACCGCCTTTCGACGTCTCTCGGCTTGACTTCATGTGGAACCCAATTTCCTTGCTTTTGAATATATCCAGCTATTCTTAAACGCTTTGAGTGACACCCAAAGATTCTGCAAGCTCTTCTTGTGTTTGGCAACAATCTTCCAGTTCTTCATTTTCAAACTTTTTTGGCTGCCCAGGACGTTTATCGTCTTCCAAGCCAAAATCACCACTTTTAAATCGTGCAAACCACTTTTGGCACGTTCGCTCAGCTAGCGCATGTTTACCATAAACTTCCACCAAAATACGATGACTTTCGGGAGCAGTTTTCAGTTATGAAGATGATCTCCCCGCAAAAACACTTTTTCATGCACAAAGTTCGACATATGAATGACATATACTGAAATGACGTACAATGACAGTAGCTTTGCAACGAATGTTCCAAAGGAATAATATCAATGAAATTATACAAGTTACGCCATCTCTTAGCAAACCGCACGAATTAAGTTATAGACCCAATAGTAATTACATACTTGCTGTTTTCTTGTTATTAAATAATTATTATTTTTTATTGTTATTGTTTATTACTATTGTTTATTGTTAATGTTGTTCATTGTTATTGTTGTTAATTGTTATTGTTGTTTATTGTTATTATTGCTTATTGTTATTGTTTATTGTTATTATTGTTTATTTTTATTATTGTTTATTGTTGTTTGTTTTTATTATTGTTTATTGTTATTTTTATTATTGTTTTTTTGTTGTTAATTGTTATTGTTTATTGTTATCGTTATTTTTTATTGCTTTTTATTTTTTATTGTTCTTTAGTTATTATTTTGTGTTAATATCTTTTATAATTATTATTATGTATAGATATTATTTTGTATAGTTGTTAGTTTGTATAGCTATTATTTTTTATAGTTATTACTTTTTATAGTTTTTATTCCTAATAATTATTATTTTTCGTAGTTATTAATTCTTGCAATTGTTATGTTCTATTGTTTTTTTATTGATATAATTTTTTGTTTGTGATTATTATTATTAAGTTCTTATTGTGATTACTGTTATTATTAAAACGATTATTATTACTATTACTATTATTACTATAATTTTTATTGTTCGTTTTTATGTCATGTACGGTGAAATTAAAAACGTTTAATTTTGATTTGTAGTAAAATTGTAAGGTAAAGGTAATTACATGACTGATGGTAAATCATAGACTGCCACGACGGCATTTATATTTTCTTTTTCTTTTTTCTGCTCGTGATAGATTTTTTTTCATGCAAGGGTTTTTCATATTGTTCTTCCTTATTTTGTTTCTCTATTTCAACCATGTTATCATAAGCAGTACAGTTCTCACATAAATCTTTTTTTGAGACGAAAAATTAAATGTTGATGTCCTCCGTAAACGTTCTATAAAAAGAAATATAGGTGCAGAATGGCTCATTTTTTCCTTACACATTTCTACGTAATCTTTATAAATGCCTGTTTTAGTTTTGTTTCCTTCAATAAAAGTTTTTGACTGTTTGCTCGTTTGTAATGAGTTTCGATTTTCGGGATCATATCTATGAATTCCTTAGCTCTAGCTTTAAGATTAGTATCAAGTCTTTTATGTTTACCGTGTTTATCTCTTTGATCGGGTATGAATATTTAGGTGGCCAGTTTTTACGCTTTTGCAGGACAGTTCTAATTGGTCGATCGTTAATAATCTTTATTTATCTATTTATTATTATATTTTTTTTTTTTTTTTGCAAGTTCCACTTTTTTGCTGTTTTGATTTTTTTCCTTTAGGACTTCCTAAGGGATAATGTGCCGGATAACCAGAAATTGACGAGGTAGTATATTTTCCAGTTTGGATAGACGCACCATCCTCCGAAATCAAAACAGCAATTTCTTCGTGAATAGATCGCTTAACTGTTGTAGCATTAAAATTATTCTTCAAAAGAGGACGGAATACAGTCCTATAAGTACCTGAATGCTTAACTTTTTCTCTATCGCTATCGTCATTATCATCATTTGTAGACCCTGGACAGAATGTGGCAGAGTCTTCCGAAAGCGATGACGATGATGATGTTGCCAATGAGGACCTCCTTTCTTTGCGGTTTGACGCATTAACTTCTTCGTATTATTTCTAATTTTTCGTTTTATTTTGAGCCATAGAGAGAGCTATTGAGAATTGATAATGCTGATTTTTTTTTTTTTTTTTTTTTTTTTTTTTTTTTTTTTTTTTTTTTTTTTTTTTTTTTTTTTTTCAATAACGACATATTGGATTGTTGCTTATAATGCAAAATGCTGACTTATCAGCCTGACTAAAATAACGCCATAAATAGAAATGTTTCAGTAGACGATAATAATTTTTTCAACAACAATGTCACATGTTGTTTTACATCTTAGTTTGAAGCAAAAAAAAACATTGCAGAAAAACAGTCACAAATTAAACTAGTACACTCTACTTCCAATTAATCCACTTTAAAAACAGCGTTACCTTTTCTCGAATAATACCACAGAATAAAAGATGCCGCCCTCTGGGAAACGAATGCAGCACAATTGAGATATGTCGCTATTACGAGTAAACAAAAACGCAGCGTTGGAAATAAAATAATACATCTTCTTACACCTTATGAATTAAAGATCTGAAACGAAATTTTTACACAATATAAATCATCAGATAACGAATATTTCTGCATTATTAACTCAAAAATCATGTTATTTGAGTTATGACAGTCTTGAAGTAAATGAGCAATATGTACAAACAATAAAAAGAATTAAAAGTCTTGACGACAGCCACTTAAAAAAAAGATAGTTACAGTTCATATTTCAAAGCTTTCTTTGGTTATTTTTATTATATAGAAAAAAATTACATATTTATTTATCTTATAAAAAAAAATTCACTGCAAGCATGGCAACTCATTTTTTTTTTATATTAATTAGAAAAATCAATGCGGAGTAGATTTTAAAGGAAAATAAGTGTTTTTTTTTTTTTTTTTTTTTTTTTTTCAAGTGGGTATGAGTACACTTGTGCCTAAACACGTTTTAAGTTTTTAGTAAAATGGGACAGGGCGAGAAAGAAAGATTTTTGACCTTATTTCGCTCATGACATCCAACATTTAATGGAGAGACTTAATAGTGTAACTAGACTTGTTGCTGTATTCTACGCAACCACTCATCTTACGTGATTGTAGTTGCCTAAAAAAGAATGTCTTTCGGGCGCGGCTGGTATTAAAATCCGAACAGTCCGACCCGAAGCCAATACACTACCACTTGAGTCACGGCCACCACCCACAAAGGAAGGAATACGAGTGAAGACCACAAAGTGGTATTTAGTACTTTTCTTGAGTAAGTAACATTTTGATGAGTATTACTTTTTACTTTATTGTGATTTTCGATTTTTTTTTTTCTCTTATTTTATTTTAATTTTTTGCCATCAAAAAATTTGTTACATAATGAGACAAGCAAAAAAATATTACAATTCAATTCAGTTTGCCAGTCTACTACGCGAGTCTCTTAATGGGGTGTCCTGAATTGGAATATTCAAAAATAGTGTTTTTTGTGATGTTTTTTTTTTTATATATAAGGAATACTGCTGCAATCTTCAATCGACGCGAAAGATCCATCTCGTAATTCTTGACTTAAACAGAAAAAAAAAAAACCGAAAAATATTAAATTATCATATATGTTACTTTTCTTCTGAGTCAAAAAAAAAAAAAAAAAAAAATTAAAATAAAAAAGTAAAATTAAAAATTTTAGCGGGTTTATAAAAAAGATAATTAGATATTCCAGCTCCATCTGTTTCTTCAAAAGTCTCATTTTGATGGATTAAGTTAAAGCTATTGATAGCCCTTCAACCTTTTTTAGGTATGGAATTCTGAATAGAATGTTGGAGTGGCAAGCGTTCGCCCACATCCTCGACGCTCGTCTTTTTTTTGCTCTAAAATGTTTAGGCCTCTGTCACTTTGTAAACATATTCGTAAAAAGTTTATCTATCGATTCAAGGAATAAAAAACTAAATCGATTTATATATATATATATATATTGGGTATATATTTTAATTCGTGCTTTTTTTTCCAAAATTCGAACGTTTATTTAAGAAAAAACATGTACAATAGTATTATTCAAAGTATTGCCCATCTGAAGCTTTGACTTTTCCCCATCTTTCTGGCAACTTGTGGATCCCATCCCAAAAGAACTGCGCCGGCTTGGCAGCCAAGAATAAATCAAGCCAATTTTTGGTATTCTGCTCTGATGTGAACCGTATTTCAGTGAGAGCGTTCTGCATCCAACGGAACACATGGTAGTCAGAAGGGGCAAGGTCTAGGCTATAAGGCGGGTGGGGTAAGACTTCCCATCCACTGTTTTCCAAATAGTTCTTAACCGCAATAGCAACGTGGGGCCGAGCGTTGTCATGTCATTCGGCTACTGCTCTCTTCAAACGGATTAATTGTGCTCGGTAGCGTTGCCCATTGATGGTTTCACCCGGTTTAAGTAGCTCATAATACAGCACACAGATGAAATCCCCCCAAATACAGAGCATTACCTTCACGCCATGGATATTCGGCTTTGCCGTTGATTTGGCTGGTTAGCCGGGTTTCACATATGAATTTTTGTGCTTGGGGTTGTCGAAATGGATCCATTTTTGATCACTAGTAACAATCCGATGCAAAAATGACTTCCTTTTGTGGCGTTCCAGCAGCATTTCGGACTTGCAAAACCGCCTTTCGACGTCTCTCGGCTTGAGTTCATGTGGAACCCAATTTCCTTGCTTTTGAATATATGCAGCTGCTTTTAAACGTTTTGAAATGGCTGCTTGAGTGAAACCCAAAGATTCTGCGAGCTCTTCTTGTTTTTGGCAACAATCTTCCAGATCTTCATCTTCAAACTTTTTTGGATGCCAAGGACGTTAATCGTCCTCCAAGCCAAAATCACCACTTTTAAATCGTGCAAACCACTTTTGGCACGTTCGCTCAGCTAGCGCATGTTCACCATAAACTTCCACCAAAATACGATGACTTTCGGCAGCAGTTTTTTTCATATTAAAGTAATGAAGAAGAACTCAACGCAAAAACACTTTTTCAGACACAAAGTTTGACATATTTGAGTGAAAAAAAAATTATTGTTGTTTACGCTTCAAATGAATGACATATAATTTTATATATATATATATTTTAATTCAGGACACCCCCTTAAATTTGTTGTCACAAGATTTTGAAACAGAGAACTTTACAACAACAAATATATGACCTTGTTCTGCTAAACGTCGTGTCTATAAGTCAGTTTGACTAATCATACTAAACGAACGAACCGGAATCGTCAATACATCTGTCATCGAATCATCCACAGCTGTTGTTGCGCTTGTGCTTTGTGGTCAGAGGTTTGTATAGAAAATGTAAGTAAAAGATATTCAACAAATAGGTGTTTATGAAAATATTATTGGTAAATTGTTTTATTTAGGATGCAGGTAATTCTTGTTTTGGCGTAATTGAGTCGGTCCTGACAACAGGCGGCAGAGCGGACTCCAAAATACCCGTAACGGAAATTATTAATAAATCTTAAAAAGAAAAAAAAAACTATATATTTGCATCCCTTTTTTGAAATTTTTCTAAGACTTCCTTACGTTTTATCTGGTATATCCATTATATCTTGTGGTTTTTTACGTATATTAGCTGGTTCTATTTGTTTAGTTCCAGATTTGATTTAAGAACGCAAAATACAAACCTACACTAAGCATTTTTAAAATACTTCTTTATGTATTGTATTAAAATCAATTTATTTTACTTTTTACAATCAAAATCTTTTTAAAACAAAAGCTTGAAATGAAATTTAATAGAACAATGTTTTCGAAATGATTTTGAATTAGTACCAGCAAGATAGTGTTCCCCCGTTAAGCAGAATATGAAAGTTGAGTTAAAGTAAATCGAAGATGTGAATCAAACGTTCGACTCCCAGTTTCCCAGTCCAGAAAGGGTTGATTGTTTTTTCATACTGGTTTCTTCATTCGAATGATTTTTTTCACTTGCATGAAGTGTGGACTGTCGGTTTGGAAGCAATGTTCCTTATGATTTTTTTTTTGGATATGGATATCGGGATTGGGAAAGATTTTCTTTGTTTTTCATACTAATGAATGATTTGTTGGACTTTAGAGTTGGAAAAAATTTTGAATGTGTTACATATGAATGAATGATTTTTTCACTCGAATTAAGCGTTGTCCATCGGGTAATGTTCCTTTGGCTTTCATACCAACGAATAATTTTGTATTTTGGATGATTTTGGAATATCTGAGTTGAAAAAATATTCGAATGTTTTTCATATGAATGAATCATGGTAGGGGTAATGTTCCATTGGCTTTCATATTAAATAATGATTTTTTTAACTATTGGGGTTGAAAAAATATTCGAATTGTGAAAATCCACGATGATGAAATTGAGCCGACACTCGCCAAAATTTCATCGAAAATTTCACCAAAAGAACCAACGTGTGCCATCAGTCACGGGGCGGCCATTTATCGGATATTGTGTTACATACATAGCTTCCATGTCTACACTCCTTTTTTAAAATAAAAGCAAAACTTTTCAAATAAATACTTCATTTTTAATAGGTGCTCGATTGGGTTGCGGTGCAGATGGTAAGATGGTAAACGAAGTGTGGTACTTGGTTGGTGTCCAGTATTATATCGTGAATTTTACTCTTTATCTGTTCGTACTCGATGCTATTTTATTAATTGATTGAATTGTAACTATGTTTGGCTTGGTATGTTTTTCTGTGAGAAAAAGAGGTCTCTTCTGCCTGAAGTTATTATTGGTTGGTGTTTCCATTTTATGTTGAATGTTTGCGCTGTTCATAACGAAAACAAACCTTTTTTCTTTAGCACTTACTCCTTTATAAAACAGAAACCTAGTTTGACAAACAATACTATTTAACGTTTATACATTTTGGCATACAATAGAAATTTTGATTATCAAATGGAAACGAGAAGCAAATTTTGTTTCTGAAAAAATGAGAGGAAATGGTTTTACGTCCCTTTTCTTCTTCGGAGTACGGAGAAAAGCACAAACGAAAAAGCCATTAGTATGATCGTCATTTGTTTTAAATTCAAAAACGTCATGTCAGTGCAATTACAGTTCTTACATCTTTTCTTACATCGCTTAGTCACTTCTGCAGAGAATCTACAATCTAACAATCAGTTTTTTTTTTTTTTTTTGCATTTAGTCTTGATATTTTGGATATATGTACACATAGTTTGCACAAAACGAATGCTTAATTTTACAGTCTAGAGGTAAGTATTGTAACTATTTTTGCAATTGGGTGATGGAAAATATGACACCAAAACGAATACAGATCATTGAAAATAACGTCGAAACTCAGTCACCGACTATAATTTGTGGTGTACGCATAATTGTCAATCGACTGTCCTCTCATTCGCGTCAGTTAGTTCATTTCTATTTTTTCTCTGTTTCCCTTTCTTTCTTTCAAGCTCGCTGGACTCTTTTTCTCGCACAGATAATAAAAAACCGCCTATCCGCATGGCCTCCGGGTCAAAAATAAAACGGGGTAATCGCTTTAGCGAACTTTCCGTAGTTTTAATTTCCAAACCACGTACAAAAAAAAAAAAAAAAAAAAAAAAAAAAAAAAAAAAAAAAAAAAAAAAAAAAGATATCCAAAGCCTTCGATGGATTTCCCAAAAAAAGAAAAAAAAAACAATTCTACAAGCCCCAGATTTGTGCTCATCGCACCTGCAAGTGAAAATAAACCCCTCGCATCGGTGAGCACCTTTGCATTAAAAGAAGCTATTGACTGAATCAGTCAAGAGTATGAGTAAATCTCCCTACTTAGAGATTGCAAGATTCTTGTTTTGGCAAAAAATCAGAAAATAGCAGATCGATTTGTCGCAACGAAAAATCTTAAACCTTTACCCGGTCTCTATCACTATGCATAATGAACGCGTCAAAAGGTTTAGTTTATGCCCCATGGCTTATAAATGTGCCAGAGGCAGAGACTATATCGGAAGTGAAAGCACAAAATTTGACTGAAGTGTATAAGTTTACCAGGTTTTCCGACGGTAATCAAAGTTATCCCCATCGACTGCAACACACTTTTGCCAGCGCTTGATCCAATTTTCGAAAAATTTTTTATATTCGGTTTTCGGTATGTCCATCAGTGCTTCCTGCGATTTTTCCATTACTTCCTCTCGGCTACTGAAACAGAGAGCCAAATCATGTGAATTCGGTGGCTGTTGGATGGTATTTGCATTTTCCGTCAAAAAATTACGAATAATGACGGCACTGTGCGATGGTGCGTAATCATGGTGCAAAATCCACGAGTTTTCTGCCCACAATTCTGGTCTCGCCCAAATAATACTCTTTGTTTACTGTCTGGCCTTCTGGAAAAAAATTCATGATGCACTACAAAGTTGTAATCCATGAAAACCGTGATCATTGCCTTCTTTTTTGACGGAAAAAAAAAAACCCACGTCTCGTCTTCAGTAATGATACTTTTGATGAATATGGGATCGGATTCAGCCTCGCAAATCATTTCTTTTGCGACGTCAACACGGTCTCTTTTTTACATGAAATTGAGGTTTTTTGGTATCAACTTTGCTGCTACACGACGGAATCCCAAATCATTAACTAAAATGTCTTGGACGGATACATGGGCAATTTTCAAGT
This sequence comes from Volucella inanis, assembly GCA_907269105.1. Lineage (NCBI taxonomy): Eukaryota > Metazoa > Arthropoda > Insecta > Diptera > Syrphidae > Volucella > Volucella inanis. The sequence goes on from OU026153.1 coordinate 74,801,939, forward strand.
CCTCCGCTATTTCTCTGATGGTTAATTTGAGGTTATTGACCAACATTTCTTTTACTCCATCAATGTTTTCGTCGGTTTTCGATGTCGATGGTCTGCAACTGCATTCATCATCTTCGATTGACCCTTAGCACGTCTTAAAACTATTATATATTTAGACCACAATAATGTCGAAATAGAGACTTAAAGAAGGATGTAAATTTTGCTGCTTCCTTACACGTCTTAAGTTTTTCTAGAACGATCATGAAAATTGAATTTTAAATTACATCATATTTTATCTCCTCCCCAACTTCATCAACAGGAAAAATGATACTGTATCAACCTCTTTCCATAGTGGTCCTATCTATCTATTAGCTCGACGCATTGTAGAACAAATCACAAAATTAGAGTTTGATTGCTTACTGATCAATCTCAGCGTGGTGGGTGGCCATGGTGTAGTGGTATATGCATACACTCCTCAAGCAGAGGGTCGCGGGTTCGAATCCCGCGCGAGGCAATTCTCTGAAAAATATATGAGAATCCCGTCGGCGTCAACTCTGACATGAAGGCATAACACTGATGTTGGAATGGTTGCTGGCTGGGCTAAATGTAACGAACTAACAACTAGCAAGTACTGAGACACCCACCGGTTGAGGAGATGCACTTGCTCGTCCCGTCCAAATTGGCAACCACCTCTGGGAAAAATATCGAAACCTAATACACCTGAGTTTTAAACTACTACATCACCCGCCCGCGTCGTGGGAAAAAGTCAGTAAAAGGGTTTTCATATCCCCTTGGTGTGCGCGCGGGATTATAAAAAAAAAAAAAAAAAAAAAACAATCTCAGCGGCAAAACTCTAACCATCTTTAGGCTGGTGTCATTATATAATAATATCCTCAATACAGGACTTATTCCCCATTACTGAAAATTGGCTACCATACTCCCACTACGAAAACCAAAGAGAATTATAAGCGATGTTAACGGTTTTTGACCAATTTCACTTATTCCATGTTAGTCAAAAGTACTTGAGAAAATAATTTATTCAATCCAAAAATCTCATAAGCCCAAAACAAGTAGCATTTCAACCAGGCAAAGGTTATGCCGATGCATTACTACATAGCGACTTCTACATTTCTAATACCATATCAGCCCGCAATCATGTCACAATTCTTGCATTGGACTTCGAAAAAGCATTCGACAGAATAAGCATACACCTAGTTCTAGATAAATTTAGATCATGGGTGTTTGATAATGTTAATACAATACTTATTTACTCGTAAATACTATTTTTGCTTTGTTGATTAATTAAAAAAAAAAGAGTCACTGCACATAAAATTATCGGACGACCAGCATGCAGTTGCATCCTAGCAACAATTTGCACACGATAAATCGCATGGTCATGCAATCGGAATTTACGATTTGTGCAACAACAAAACGCATAAGTTGTGTGTATACGGTTGTGTGCAAGATATTGGCTGGTGCATACTCGAAGTCGAACTTCTCGTCCACTTGGATTTCGACAGCAGCAGTGATCACAGCTAAGTAAACTTGTATACATAATATCGGTTTGTAACCTTTCGAATAAATTCTAATATATATTCTGTATCTTGTCTCGAACCATAAAATTTTACATTGTTTTGTGAAAATTACTCTACATTACATTACATTTAATTACAGCCGAATTAAATTAATTACTTCGATTAATTCAAAAAAAAAAAAAAAAACTGAAAAACCACATGTGCGGTTTCGTTGTTGGTTCCTCGCGACAGTATCTCTTTGGATTATACACCTGTATACTTTCTATAAGGAATTCTAACGAGTTAAAGCTAGGGTTTTTCGTTTGATTACGTGCCAGAAAATTGCATAAAATTAATTCAGTAAAATTAAGGCGCGCAAATGCAAAAGGTCGCTTAACTCGTGCCGCGGTTTTTGTAGAATCTATAAGTGACTGCACTTTGATGGAAATGTTAGAAATTAAATTGACTAAGTTAGATGAAGCTTGGTCGGAACTTTGTTCGCTTTATTGTGAGTGCTTGCAACACATGAAAGAAGGTGTTGATGAATTCGAAAATGAGTTCGCGGAATATGAAACTAAATATTGTTTTACGCATTCCGAGTTAACAAAATCTATTCGTCAAAGACAAAGTGCGGTGAAAGCTAACGACAATAACTCGGTTTTGGAACGTCTTGCTAATCAACAATCCTCGTTTCTTGAGAACCTAATTAGCTCAGCCAGTACAAATTCGACCATCAACCTGCCAAAGATAATCGTGCCCCCATTCTCGGGTTGTTACAAGGACTTACCGTGTTTTCGCGATTTGTTCATAGTTGATCGCAAATCTAACCTTACTGCAACACAAAAATTTCATTACTTAAAGTCGTTCTTGCGAGACCACGCTGCTAATGTAATCAAGCATATTCCTGTCTCAGACGCGAATTATATCGAGGCCTGGGAAAGGCTAGAAAAACGATACGATCGTGTAAATCTAATTGTTCGGTCTTTTATAGAATTGTTCTTATCTCTGCCTTCGATAGGGGTAGCAAATATACAAATACTTCGAAAAATTGCAAACGGTGCCGACGAAATAATTTGGGGGTTAAATGTGCTGGACAGAAACGGCCGCGATCCGTGGTTGATGCTAACGAAACTTGACTCTGATATAAAGCAAGCTTGGGCAGGTTCCCGGAATGATCGTTCGATAACGGATTTAATTTAATTCCTTGAGATACGGTGTGACGCACTCGAATCGTGTCAATCCTTAAATTGTACAGTTACATCACGGAGAAAACAATTCAATCCAATTCGAGCTCACCTAGCGAAGTCATCTGACAATCTATCCGCCTGCCCCAAGTGCAAAAATGACGATATCGTACCCCAGTGTTCTCGTTTTGTTGGTTTAGACATTGAATTGCGTCGATCATTCGTAAAAAATAATTCACTATGTTTTAATTGCCTTCGAACTGGCCATTCCTCAAATAAGTGTAAGTCCACGTTTCGTTGTCGTGTCTGTAGAGCTCGTCACCACTCGCTAGTCCATCAGGATGACACTAAATACATTCCCTCGCAATCGTCCTCACCTGTACAACTATCAGCCCTTTCAACTACAACGTCGCCTGATCCGCGTCAGTTTCGCTCAGCAAACTTGCATGATACGTCTGCATCACCATCTCCATTCGTAACCAACCACTCCATTAAGCTTCGTCCTGGAAAGCAAACCGTACTTCATTGATGGGTTCATTCTTGGGAAGCTGATTTCCGATTTACCTTCGCAGTCATTTGACACATCTTCATGGGACTATACTCGAAGCAACCAAATTCATGCGCCAAACCATAGGTAAATTTACAATAGTTACCGATAGTATTTCCGTCATAACTGCCGTTCTGTATGGCCACAACTCCACTATAATAAACACGGTCAGAGACCGTCTTATTAGCAACCCTACAAAATTAAAATTAATGTGGGTCCCTGGGCATTTAGTGGTTCAAGGAAACGAACATACTAATACTGCTGCTAACCTGGTACACAATATCCCACCAAACACCACTACACGAGAATAAATACAGACCGACTCCATCCTACATACCCAACTTCGCCTCAAAGACTGCAAACACCAACTTTGTACGACTCCTAGGACACACTGCAACAAATTAACACCTATTGAGAAAATAGAATCCTTCAATCTGTTCGTCTTGCAATTCACCAGGCAACATCAATCACATCGTGCGACTTGGCCAATGTTCTCTGCTGACCTCCATCATTTGCGATATCTTTAAAGGTATCTCTATACTAGAAAATTTTAAAGAACCGTTGTACCGAAAATATTAAAAAAATTGTTACGTTTATCAATACTATTAAAACCAGTCTATAAGAACATACTATAGTCAACATAATAATTTAACATTAGAGCCGTAAGCCTCTGCAGCTAGTGCTCTTCGATTATATTATTGTAGCATTATAACCATGTATTATTCTATTAATAAATAATAATAATAACGTCAAAACTCAGTTCAACACTTTCTTATTATTAAAACTTTAAAAAGTAACCACAACATTTCTTTGTATGATCTCGTAAATATCTGTAAGTACAAAAAATGTATTCTTAAACCACGTTAGAGCTTGATTACAATATATACTTGTTTCAGTCAGATTGTACAGATGATATCTTACGATGGCGATCGCAGAAGTACCAGAAGAAAACACAAAAATTTTAGAAAAAAATTTATTTGTTTTTCAACATAATCGCCTCTCAGCTCTATACACTTTTCCCAGCGATGTTCAAAATATATTGTAATAAGAACTGTCTTGCTCCTCAAAATAGCCATTAACTGCCGACATCACTTCTTCATCGTTGAAAATCTTTAATCACTGAGCCATTTTTTTAAGTTTGGTAACAGAATATAATCCGAGGGGGCTTAATCTGGCGAATAGGGTGCATAAGGTAGCAATTCAAACTTAAATTCATTAATTTTGGCCAATGCAATAACGGATTTGTGAGCTGGTGCATTGTCTTGATGAAACTATACTTTCTTCGTAGCCAAACGCGGCCGTTTTTGCTTGATTTTTTCGCTCAATAAGCAATAAGCTCGCATAATACTGGCCGTTGATAGTTTTTCCTTTTTCAAGATAGTCAATGAAAATTATCTCACGCGAATCCCAAAAAATCGACGCAATGACCTTGCCTGCAGATGAAACGGTCTTCGCCTTCTTTGGAGCCGGTTCTCCCGTTTGAACCCATTGTTTTGATTGTTCTTTTGTCTCGGGTGTAAAGTGATGGACCCCCATTTTATCCATTGTTATGAAACGGCGCAAAAATTCTGCTTTGTTGCTTTGAACCTTAGCTAAATACTCAATTGAAACATCTTCACGACACTGTTTTTGCTCGAGTGTGAGCAAACGCGTCACCCATCTTGCACACAGATGGGTGCGATGTACCGTACTTTTTGAAATGCCAACAATGTCTGCTAGCTTGCGCACTTTCAGTCGACGATCATCCAGTACCGCTTTGTGGATTTTCTTCTCCATTTCTGGAGTCGTCAACTCATTTGGTCGAAGACTGCAATGCTCGTCTTGGCAGCCCGTACGGCCTCGTTTAATCTCAACAACCTAAAATTTTACTGTTGTAAACGAATGAGCAGACTCACCCAGAGTAGAATCCAGTTCTTTTATATTAGTTATTATTATAGGCTATTCTATCGTTAGTTCGGTCGATATCGTCACATGTGATATATTTTACGCAATACGTGATCTCTATTGGGTTGTACCACATGAAATGTTCGATTATATAGTAAAACTTTAAAAGCCAATATTATTTTTCCATAAATTTTTATTCTATTATACTCTTCAATAAATCGATTGAAGCGTGTGCTGTGTGGCTTGTGGCACCATCATGTTTAAACCACATGTCGTCCAAGTCCATATCTTCCAATTCGGGCCAAAAATAATCGGTGATCATGGCGCTATAACGCTGACCATTCACAGTGACGTGACGATCGTTATCGTCGACGTAAAACTATGGCCCAATAACGCCGTCGGCATGCAAACCGCACCAAACAGTTATTTTTTGTGGATGAAGTGGTGATTCATGAAACATGTGGGTTTTCACCCGACCAATAACATATTTTGCTTATTGACGAACCCATTGAGCCAAAAATGAGCTTCGTCACTGAAGATGATTTTGCGATGAAAGTCATTATCTTGGCGCATCTTCTCCAGAACCCAATCGGAGAACGTACGTCGCTTCAAATGATCCATCGGCTTCAATTCTTGAGTCAGCTTGATCTTGTATGAGTGTAAGCCAAGATCCTTACGCATAATACGCCGTGGAATTGACTGATTTGGATCGTTTGCTACAGACGTCTTAACGGAAGCGATATTTTCGACACTTGTTGTCTCACTAACACGGCAACATCACACAACGAATATGTAGACTCAAATTTTTGCACTAAACTTATTATTGCCTGTCTACTAGAGCGAGAATTACGACCGAAAATTGGAGTTAACCTCTTAAAGTTGCAGTCACCGACTCCGAATATATGTAGAAAATTTTTATAATTTGCAAACGTTGCTCGTTAGTGTACTTTACCATGATGAAAATGTTGAGTTTACTGAATACATTGACAGTAACAGTTTGATAATTAGTGAAAGAGTGCGTTCACAAATTAAATTCAAAGTTATCAAGTCCCAATTGAAAAACCCTATAGATTTCGATGGCATCTATGGCATTCTTCCAACGTGATACAAGGTCAGATATTCCTTTTTCGTAGAAGTGTTGACTTTTTGAAGCAATGAAATCTTCAAAGTCTTATATGACCTGTGACCGAAAATGCACTGTTATTTTGTGAGAATTTGTAAAAGTCTTAAGGAAACGCATGTGATCAATTTGTTGACACTGTCGTAGTTGCATTTTGTGAGTACAATGTTTGGCCAAGTGTTTAGTTTTCTCTGTGTTTTTTGTTAAATATAAAAATATTTAAAGTATTAAAATAAGAATCTTACATAAGGTACATTTAAATTTTAATTTAAACAATTGTTTTAAATTTGAAAGTAGATGAAAGAAATTGTGGTATCTCCAAAATTAAGGAAGTGGAAAGGCCAATTGTTTCCAAAACAACTCATACAGAAATTTCTCGAAAACTTGGAGTTTCGGTGGGAGTTGGTGGGAGTTGAAGCCTGACGCTGAAAAAAACAAGTCTGGAAGAAAATCAATTTTAAATTCAAATATACAAAGGCGTATTGTGTGGCAGGTTAAATATGGAGTATATGAAAATTTGATCCAGATAAATTAATTAATTAAACCAAAACAATGGGCTTAATGTAACAACTTAGGCTGTACGAACAATTAGGCGCAGAAACGGTTTTCATGGATGCGCTAAAATTAAAAAGCCCCTATAAGGGTAAATTAAGGGTACAATTTCGCCAAAAAAATGAGGGTTATTGTTAGGCAAGGGTAAATTGCTCGGATGAAATCATATCAAAACAACATTATAATTTGGAGAAGGACACTATGATTTGGGATGCATGTGCATGGAAGGGGTTGGTGATTGCCACTCATTACATCACCATCCGCGAAGACGAACTGCTTACAAATTTGCAAAAGTGGTAGAAAGATTGTCAGACATTACCTTTCAGGCAGATAATGATTACGCAGCCAAAATTACAAAAGCGTCGCTGCAAAATCAGCATTTTCAATTACTTGATTGGCTACCATAATATCGAGACCTCAATCCGATCGAACATCTTTGCGTTGAAGTAAAACGTGCTAGTTCGGATTTGCCTGGAGAGTGTCCGGATTTGCATGAATTATGGCACCGCACTTAAACTGCTTGCAAAAATATCAACGCAAGTCAATGTAAAAAATTAATAGAATCCATGCCAAGAAGAATGAAAGTGGTCCTCAAAGCAAAAGGCGGCCATACGAAGTATTAAGTAGGAACGTTCTCGCAAAGCCAACAAATTGATCAAATGCTCTATTTTTACTTTTGTTGTATAAAATTTTGTTAAAAAATGAATTTGGTCCTCATTACTTTTTATATTGAATTATAATTTAATTTTTTTATTCAAAATTTCGTTGAATTATAAGCACAAATAAAAAAGTTACGAACAAAAGCCTTTTATTCTGCTAATCATGTGATCAAAAAGTTGAGTCAATGTATCGATTTTCTCACAATATTTGATAGTGTATATCATTTCTTAAAGAAATAAAAAGTGGATTGTGTGATGATGGGGTTTGGGGGGTGCGTTTTGGTATAGTACAGTATCCACTTTTCATCACAGATGACTATCTGGTGTTTAGTTTCCTAATGCAAGCGATGCGCAGGTTTCCAGGCGCCGTAGGTTTTGGTATTCATTCAGTTCATGGGGTACCGACTTCTCGAGTTTCTTTACGTTTCCTATAAGAGAAAGGTGTAGACTTATTGTCATTTGGGATACTCCCATGCTTTATGCAATCTCTCTACGTGGTTCATTTTCGAGGTTGAAATCTCCCGAACGGAACATTTCAAACCAACGTAGTATAGTGCGTTCGTTTACAGCTACATCTTTAAATGCGTCATTAATTTTTTTCATTGCCAATCACGCATTATGTCCCATTTTAAACCCACAAAGGAAGAGGGTTCGAATTTGAACAGCATGGTAAATAATTCCTAGAAAAAAAAAAATAAATAACGGCACTTGTAACGAACCATAAAATTCTCACACGTCAAGAACACATACCACTTTATTTTATAAAAAAAGAAAATTTAACGTTCTGGCACAAATGTTTACTCGAGAACTTATTATTTCCGACTGAGCGAAAATCGGACATTTCCTGTGGTACAACCCAATATTATAAAATTGTAATAAAGCGGTGTCAGTACATTGAATATATCTATATCCAAAAATATTTTAGTTATAAAATAACTAAGAATTAAATTAAAGTCGATAGCCCTTGCAGCTAGTGCTTATTAGCTTTAGTTAGCATTTAGTTTGAACTAATTGTAAATAAATAAATAGTAGTAATAACCGGAAGTTTCCGCGGATAGACTGTTTTCATCTAGCGAATTTTGCTGATTCCTTCCCTTTCTAATTCAAACAAACCCGATTCCCCATCTCCATCTGCTTCCTGGCCAGACGCTGGGAGTGGTCGGGATTGGCGCTCACGGTCAATTATACGTCGCCTGTTCGATTGCCAGGCAACCTAGAACTTTATCACTCACCATCCGGAGAATCAAACAAGCAATGTAATATACAGAGAGGCTTTGATTTAAAGTTAGCTCCATACTGTTCGGCTGTTTGTACGGGGAATTTTCCAACCCGTATGTAACCAGATCTCTCTATATTACATTTGTTGGCCTCCTGCTTGAGTATGCCAGTCTAGTTTGGTCCTCCTTTCACCAGGTTCATGTTAACCGAATCGAGGGTATTTAACGTCGATTCCTCCGATATGCTCTCCGTGGTCTGCCGTGGAACGACCATTTAATCTTACCTCCCTACCAGGAAAGCCTCAAATTTCTAAATATGAATTTAGGAATATGAACGTAGGAATACTGCTGACACTCTTTTCATTCTTCGACTGTGCATCCATTTTGAACTCCATTTCTTTCAATACCAACCAACCCCCGCAATCTACGTTGTCCCGAATGCTCCGAAATGTTAACTCAAACCTCTCCCTTTTTGATTTCCACCTGAGCACTCCTCATCCCAAACAAGATCTCCATCACTCCTTGGTCCCTAGCTCTTAAGTCTTTCTGTTAGTTTTTAAGTTAGATTAAGCTTGTCATCAGCCCCCCCACCAAAATTTAAAAAAATTAAATAAAATTCGAAAAAGTGCTTCCAAACTCAAAAAAAAGTTACTGTTTGTTTTATTCAAAATTGCAAAATTAAGTACTGAATTGGCTTTATTTTTTTTTTTTATTTATTTATATATTTTTTTTTTTTTTTCAAAAATTATTAACACAAATAACTAGGTAGAAACAAATAATGAAAGAACAAGTTTCTGGGTTTCAGAAAACCTAAAACTTTTGTATTGTAAGTGTTGCCGTTGTTTTTAAATTCTCTTTTTTTTAAACGGAGGAAGTCTCCCCTCCCATAGTAAAAAATAATTTTATTAAATCCCTTTACAAAAATCCGTCATTATTTTGCGGCGCCGTAGTTATCGTACTCTCCTTCAAAAATCTCATAAAAAAGTAGTTTTAGTAATTTTCAATTTCCTCAAAAACTGGTAAACATAAAATCATATAGTTTTTAGTTTTTGATTTAGAATTAATTAGAGTAACGAAATTCAGAAATAAAAAAAATATACATTACAGTTTTAAAAAAATTACACTTTAAACATTTTTTTATCTTTTTTCCCAAATTTTGAGTTAAATGTATATATATATATTTTGAATCGCTCGACCATTCCATGAGATTGAGGGTGTAGTGGCGTTGTCCTTGTCTTCCTTATTTCCAGATATTGGCACTTCCTCGAAGACTTAATTCAAAGTTTCGGTGGTGATCAACGTGTGGCTCCATTGGGACAGCAAATCTGCTAACCTAGTTGTTGACTATTTGTTCTGCTACGGTCTTTAGCCTCTTGATTTGGGATTGCCAGCGATATTAATGGCTATTCATTAATGGTTCAGACATTTTATTGTTGCATTCGTCCCTGTGGCTTTACTCCAAGACCCCTGGTAGCCGTACACCTTATGCACTTTTTGGAGTAACTCTCGACATCTAGTATTGCCAATAGAAATGTTCTCTTACATTTTCCAATGATTTTGTTTATTCTTCCTAAACGATTTCTCGATATTCTGTCATGTTATCATTTGGAAAGTGGCCTATTTTTCGGGTTTTTTTTTTTTACGGTCGCATTTGAGTCGAGTTTTCTTAATCCTTCCGCGGATATAATATGAACTAAATATTTTACTTTCACGAAACAAGGCACACTTTACTAGTTTTAGCTTCAAATGAGTGCTTCGGACCCTGTCAATTGTGCTCCTCGAATGTCTTGTCTATGATGATGACATCGTCCAGATACATTAGTTTTCCACGAGATTCCTTGCAATGTTCGTTCAATTAATCACTCGAAGATAAAGGGTATCACTGTAAACCGCCAAAGACCACTTGCTGTAGTAAAAACCATTTTCTCACGATCTTTTCGACCAACCTCCACCTCAGGTCACTGCTCTTCAGGTCTAGTGTTGGAAACCATTTCGCTCCAGAAAGTGTATCCAAAGTGATGGTCGGTAGTCCGTTTTGGTGACATATTTGAGACGTCACGTCTGTAGTCTACACTACACTTCTCTTTACGAGAAGGCAGCTTTCTCACGGTCCGTACGATTTATCTCTACCTGCTAGTAACCTCTCTTCAAGTCTAGAGTTGAAAACCATTTCGTTCCAGAAAGTGTATCCAAAGTGTCATCGATTCTCGGAAGTGGGTAGCTGTCCCTAAAATTTCATCTTCGATACCATCTCGACAACTTCTGTTTGCTTTGCCAATGGAAGGCGCTTTGCAGGTTGACGGATTGGTCGGGCGTCTCCGGTGTCAGTGTGGTGTTAAACAAGTTGCGTACGTCCATATTTCTCTGTCTTGTGTAGTACATATATCGGCGTACTGACCGATTAGTTTGTCTGCCGGGATACGCTGCTCTTGATCCAAATTACAGAGACTGAGGATTTTGGTTTTTCAAACTCTGGGCGGTCGCGACAGATGTTGCACGATTTTTTTTCCGTTATGGTTGTTATACCCTCATAGGTGTACATTTTCACACTATCCCTCCTTTTTTGACTTTATAATGTTTTCGGATTTGGGATTCTTACAGGAACCATGTTGTTCTTTGATTCAACTACTTCCTACTACTTTCTGGTTCCATCAAATAGAATTGGTGATTACCAAGACTACCTTTCACTCTTTCCCAAACAATTGCTTCCGACAAAGACTCTAGGAAAATGTTGCGTATATGTATCATTGGTATCTCCATGTTTTAGTCTCTCAGGATTTGTGCCCCAAAGTCGACTAGTCCATGTTCTTTCACAAAATTTGTACAATGAAGATATGCACTCGTCACATATCTCAGCCACCAGGAAAACCTGACAGAATGTTATTTCAGCCAGCTGAATTTTTATGCGAACTTCACAATATGCCTTAACTCAATAATTTTAAAATTTCTTTGGAATTCCTCGTAACACCAGCTATTACAGGATATCAACTTGATTCAGAACTTAAGGTAAAGGACTGGAACCTACCCCTACAACTACATTGAACTTGCAAGTGAGCACTTCAACCAACCATCGCCGATCGATATGCTGGTCAGACCTAAAACCTTCTTTGAACTACTTCTGACAGGTCAACCTAAGCTCGAACTGGATCTCCACTTATATTTTGAGGAATGTGAAAATTAAGTACGATTTATGATATTGTTCAGAATTAAAGTTCACATAGAGCGTATATATGAAGAAAATATGTGCTAGGTTTGATAACGATTGATCAAAAACTGTACAAGTTAGAGTGTATACAAATTCAAAAATATGATTTCGAGAAAAACGCGTTTGAAAATAAGAGTAGCAGTGAAGGTAAAGTGAATGACACTCACTTAAATGCTTACAACTTTTAAACGCCTGGAAATTTTTGTCACTTCGAAAAATCCTTCACTCAAATCTGATTTTGTTAAATTTCTGCGGAATTATAAGGATCCTAACTTGAAGGAATCTCATTATTACATCCCTCATCAAACAGTTTTGAAACCAGGTAGCGTCTCAACTATACTAAGATTAGTATTTGACGCCTCATGTCGCACATCATCACTAATATCCCTTAATGAAATCCTTATGACTGGTCCGACTATTTAGGATGTTTTGTACATTTTACTCATTTCAGTTTACTAAGATTTCGTTTGGATAGATATGCCTTTACTGCTGACATAGTTAAGATGTATAGACAGACATTCTAACCATCGTAAGTATCAGTAAATTTTATGGAGGAAAAACGAGCAATCACTCATACAAACCTACGAGCTGAATACCATTACCTATGGTACATTTTCGGCGCCATTTCTGGCAAACCGCTCACTTATGCATCTTGCTGATAAATTTAAAAATAAAAAAAAAATTAGGATCCAAGATAATTCGCTCGGACTTTTACGTCGACGACAGGCTCACTGGGGCTGAAGACCTTGATGAATTGTTTCAGATAAAAAAATGAAGTGGTGTCAATATAGAAGTCAGCAGGCCTTGAACTCTCAAATCATCAATATGAAACACAGGGGAAGTTACACTGTATTTCGATTCTTATATCAAATCACTCGAATTTGAATAATTGGCACTTAATAATCCGAAAGTAGTATTGAGAATTTCGATATTCGGATTTAAAATTCTCTCTTTTTGGAACATCGGAAAATTGGTACTTAGCAATTCAATTCATTGTGTCAAAGTCGTTCGATTTTCGGAATTTTTATTCCAATGATGTTTTATTTGCGAAAGGGTGCAAGTGTCGGTGAAATGTAAGTTTTTGCTTTGGATGTAAGCAAAAATACTTATTTCTATTGTTTCAGGGAAAAAACATCGCATACCAAAATAAGGCACTTCGAGTTGCTAGCTGCCCTATGGAATCGACTTGTTTTATTTTGTTAACTTTAATTTTTCACTTTTTCACAAAAATTTTTAACAAACCGATCGGCATTTAATTAACATTTATTAAGTCAAATCGCAAGTCTCGAAAAAAATATTCGAAAATGAGAGTGTTTCGATTCAAATCTTACGAGTACCTTGGGGATCACTTGCGTTCCCAATAACGACCTACAAAAATAATCGCACATATTCCAGCTGTACGAAAAGATCTATGTTGTCAGTATCATCTGCTCTGCTCACCCAATGGGTTACTAAGCCCAAAAATCTTTGTTGCAAAAATCCTCCAAAAGATCTGAATTGGAAAATTAGACTAAAAAGACGGAACTAAAATGAGTATCGCATGGTATTGAGACAGTGGCGTCAATATATGGTGGATTTATATTTCCTCAAACATATTTCTGTTCCATGTTTCGTTTTATCTGCAAATAAGCAGGAAATATAAATTTATGGATTTTGCGACGCGTCTCATATTTAAAGTTTGTATTTACACCAGAATTACCGATACTTCAGGGTCTGTATTTGTCAAACTTTTAGTGGCCAAGTCTAAGGTGGCACCGGCAAAAAAGGAACAACTCCCGCGTCTGGAATAATTTCTTATGAATGGAAGAATGGAACTGGATTCCGCTCTCCATAAAATAGTATGGATTATCCATACTCTTTTGCTGATGAAATTAACCTGATTCTTAATGGGAAACAACCTTAAGGAGCCATCAAATGTTTAAGCCCTTTCATTGATGAGCCCAATGGAATTAAACTGTTACAAGCAGGTGGTCGACTGAAGAATGCGAACATTCCAGAGGAGCAGAAACATCCATTTCTTCTTCCAAAGAAGTTGAATTTCGTTCTATCAATGGTTACGTATATATATATCAAATTTTCATGCAAGACCCAAGACTCTTGTTGCACTAATTAGACAACGATTCTAGATCGCCAACGCAAGAGATGTTGCTGGAAAACTCGTCAAAAGCTGCATAATTTGTACTAAATACCGTCCGAAGTTACTTCAGCAGATTATTGGTGATCTACCTGTTGAAAGATTTATTTCGTCTCGGCCTTTCTCTCGTTGTGTTCTGGATTTCTGTGGAGCAATCTATACTTTCTGTAGGATTCGTGTCAAGGTTCCCTATAAGACGTATGTGACAGTCTTCGTCTGCTTTGCATCAAAGACTGTTCACCTTGAAGCCATATCAGATTTATCTGCATACGCATTCATTGCGGCTTTAAAGCGCATGATTGGTCTTCGAGGTCTACCACACAAAATTTTTTGCGATAACGCTACAAATTTTGTAGAAGCTGACTCAAAACTTAAAGAATTCCCCAAAATGTTTCAACAAAAATCACTTTTGATTAATGATCAGATCAGTATTAATAATCGATGGATAGCCGGGTTGCAGGTGTGAATTTTTGTTGGTGCACTGTTTTATTTTGTTGTAAGGGCATAACACCTACAACAAATTGATTCGGTAAACCAACGTAAGAATTTTCACTATGCAGCCTTGCTTAGCATCGTCAATGTATTTCCTGTGTTTGTGATTATGCGTAGGGAATTCAGTTTTGACGTAGCTAACATACGCGGGCTAAGAAGTAATCACTTTACTGCGTACGCCCTCATCTCTAAATACAGACCAGATGTTTTGGCACTTAGTGAAACACAGGCAGATCCCCGCCCAAACCTCTCAGATCACTCTGATCTGAAGCTACCTGGCTACAAACTAGTGCCATCATTCTTCTCTCACCGCGGTCTCGCCATGGACTACGTGCGTAATCCACCACAATGTGATACGTGTTCTTTAGGAATTTTAACTGGTCGTTATATAGTTCCAATAGGGACTTGACAACTTAATTTGTGAACGTACTCTTTCACTAATCATCAAATTGTCACTGTCAATTTATTCAGTAAACTTCAACATTTTCATCATGGTAAAGTACACTAACGACCAACGTCTGCAAATTATAAAAATTTTCTACAGATATTCGGAGTCGCAAAACCTTCAGTGCCGAAGCTCATTTTTGGCTCAATGGGTTCGTCAATAAGCAAAATATGCGTTATTGGTCGGGTGAAAACCCACATGAGTCACCACTTCATCCACAAACAATAACTGTTTGGTGCGGTTTGCATGCCGTCGGCGTTATTGGGCCATATTTTTTCGTCGACGATAACGATCGTCAGAGCATTACTTTCGCGCCATGGATATTCGGCTTTGCCGTTGATTTGGCTGCTTGGCCGGGTTTCACATATGATTTTTTGCGCTTGAAGACATGCAAAACCGCCTGTCGAATTGAGTTCATGTGGAACCCAATTTCCTTGCTTATTAAATATATCCAGCTGCCTTTAAACGTTTTGAAATGGCTTCTTGAGTGACACCCAAAGATTCTGTGAGCTCTTCTTGTGTTTGGCAACAATCTTCATAGAGTAATGCTTCCAGTTCTTCATCTTCAAACTTCTTTGGCTGCAAAGGACGTTCATCATCTTCCAAGCCAAAATCACCACTTTTAAATCATGCAAACCACTTTTGGCACGTTCACTCAGGTAGCGCATGTTTACCATAAACTTCCACCAAAATACGATTACTTTCGGCAGCAGTTTTCTTCATATTAAAGTAATGAAGAAAAACTTCCCGCGAAAAAACATTTTCAGGAACAAAGTTCGACATATTTGAGTGAAAAATTTTTTTTTTGTTGTTTACGCTTCAAATTAATGATATGTACTGAAATTACGTACAATGACAATAGCTTTTCATCGCATGTTGCAATTGAATAATAACAATGGAATAATACAAGTTACGCCATCTCTTAGCAAACCGCACGAATTAAGTTATAAACCCAATAAAGAACATCCAACGGTATTCGCTCCTCAACCTAAAGTGAAATCTGACGACAAATGCGGAACTCCAACCAACAAAAACACCAAAAGAGAAGAAAGAAACCAGCAACAACTAGAATAACAGCAGTATCAGCAGTAACAGCAGCAGCAGTAGTATCAGCAGTACAACGATCGCGACGATTTACTATACTAGGTGGAGTGAAAAGTAACCTCCTCGACCGCCAGAATGCGCTGCTACTGCAAAAAAGGTTATGGTGCCTTGAAGTCCGTTCATATTTAGGCAGACATGCCAAATTTCAGTGCGATACTGTCTTTAGTTTTGTTCTGACAGCTGATAGTTGATGTGTTTGGCATCATGTTGAGTATGGACAAAAACGATTTTCGTTCTCTCATAAAGCATTATTTTTTGAGAGGCAAAACGGCGAAGGAAACAAAAGAAAAGTTGGATAAATATTATGGGGCTAATGCTCCGTCAGATTACACCGTCAAGTATTGGATTCAAGAGTTTCGTGGTGGTCGCAACTCCACTATCGATCAAGTCCACAGCGTCAGGCCCTCCGATGCGGTTACAGAGGGCAATATCAAAAAATACATGATATGGTGTTAGCGTACCGGAAAGTGAAGGTGCGCATGCTAGCAGTTACCACAAAGATTGGTACTGAGCGCACACGCCATATTTTGGGCAATATTCTGCATACGAAAAAGTTATCCTGCCGCACATACCCACTCCTGACCAAAAACACGAACTCGATTGCACTTCGAAAGAGTGTTTGGACTTGCTGATGCGGAATCGGGCGAACTTTTGGCGTCTACTGGTAACTGTTGAATACCAGAGAACAGAATGAATGGCCTGGCAATAGACTGAAAACGGCACGAGTGCTCCGAAGCGGCCGAGGGAGGCTCGATGGGTCGGAAAGGTTGTGGCGTCGGTTTTCTAGGATTGTCATGGCGTACTCTTTGTGGACTACTTCGAAAAAGGCAAAACCAGCAACAGCGAGCGATTGAGCGAAAAAAAATTTTGTTTTTGCAAGAAAATGCAAAGGCGAACAAGAGCATCGCAACAACGGCTAAAATCAATGACTTACGACTCCAGTTGCTGTCGTATCCACCGTATTCGCCCGATTTGGCTCCGTCGGACTATTATCTCTTCCCAAACCTCAAAAGATAGCTCATCAATAAAAAATTCAGCTCACGCGAAAAAATCAGTTTGCGCCACGGAGGACTATTTTGCAGACCTTCCGGAAAATTACTTTTCGGACGAGATCAAGAAAAATCGCTAGAATATAAGATAGATAGATAATATAGAATAAGTGTATCAAACTAAAAGGGGACTATATTGAATAAAATAAAAAGAACATTTAAAAAAAAAATTTTTCATTCCCAAAGAGGTTACTTTTCGCCCCACCTAGTAACTTTTGTAAGTAAAAATGAATGACATACTCGATAATAAACAAAAAAGTAGTGTATTTAACGAAAGAGCAAAAAAGATTAGTAAATAAATGTTAATAATTAGGGAAACAATAAGAAAAGCACAACTTGAGCTAAAAATACTAATAGAATAGATAAAACAGTTAGAATAAACAATAATAAAAAGATTTGGATTTGGAGGAAGAACATTTAGTTTTTTTTTTTCAAAGGCCAAGTTTTAATAAGGAAGTTATGCTTGGCTTGTATAGAAGAGGAATATACGACAAAAAAGGTATATCCAAGCGCAGTTGAAGAAGCTATTAGGGTGTTAGAAAATATGGACCTAGAAAAAACAGTTGCTAGGACAAGAAAGTTTTTGTCAGTTGAAAAAATGTTCTAAAATCAATAGTATTCGCAGTCAGAGACATGAGAACATACCTAATACAATTGCTTCAACAGAGTGCACAGTTAGTTTTAACGACTTAACAAAACTACTACCATATTTCGATAGTAGTGTTCAAAAGGCACATAGTTTTATTCAGAATTAGCAATACTGCTATGCAATTAACATCAATACAACAGAAGCCATTATTACTAGCTTTAATTAAAAGCAGAACTTCCGGAAATGCGGAAATAATTCTCATGAATAAAAATATTCACACCTGGTCGCAATTAAAACATGAATTGAATACGCTTTATAAAGAAACGTATTCAAGCCTCCAACTTCATATAGAAATGACAAAGCTAAAACAAGAATTTAATGAATCAGTGATAAGCGTGATATGCTTAATTCTTTGGTATCAGGATTAAAGAAAGAAACAGAAGCCATTATTACTAGCTTTAATTAAAAGCAGAATTTCCGGAAATGAGGAAATAATTCTCATGAATAAAAATAGTCACACCTGGTCGCAATTATAACATGAATTGAATACGCTTTATAAAGAAACGTATTCAAGCCTCCAACTTCATCTAGAAATGACAAAGCTAAAACAAGAATTTAATGAATCAGTGATAAGCATGATATGCCTAATGCTTTGGTATCAGGATTAAAGAAAGAAATAGAAACATTCGTAAATACGCAAAGGACCAAAACATTAGATGAAGCTAGTCAATTAGCAATGGAAGAAGCAATTCGTTTAGGATATCATAATTCTAAAACAAAGAATAATAATTTTAAAGAATATACTTGAAAAAACCTAATCAATATAGATCATGTCAAAGAGTCATGCGGACTCAGAATCCCTATTTCAAGAAATTGTTTTAGAAATATATATATGAAAATATATATATATGAAAATATATATATATGAAAATATATATATTTGAAAATATATATATATGAAAATATATATATATGAAAATATATATATATGAAAATATATATATATGAAAATATATATATATGAAAATATATATATATGAAAATATATATATATGAAAATATATATATATGAAAATATATATATATGAAAATATATATATATGAAAATATATATATATGAAAATATATATATATGAAAATATATATATATGAAAATATATATATATGAAAATATATATATATGAAAATATATATATATGAAAATATATATATATGAAAATATATATATATGAAAATATATATATATGAAAATATATATATATGAAAATATATATATATATGAAAATATATATATCGAATATACAGACTCGAGTAAACAACTTTCCAAATAGATATTATGAGAATCAGAATAGGATTTTTTCTTTTTGTGAAAATAAAACACTCATTTTTAATTGGAAATTAAAAACATTTTATTCAAAGTATTGGCCATTGTTAGTTACACATTTTTCCCATCTTTTAGGCAATTTATGGATTTCACGCCAATAAAACTGTTTTTTTAAAGCAAACCAAAAATTCACTCAATTTTCGACTTCCTCGTAGGATTCGAAGTGGTGCTCAGCTAATGCGTATTCCATCGATGAAAACAAATGGTAGTCGGAAGCAGCCAAGTCTGGTGATTACGGGGGGTGGAGTACCAGCTCCGAGTCAAGTGCTTTGGTTGTATCCTGAACTAGTTTTTCGATCAATGCATGGTTCAAATTGATCTTTTGTTGTCGGTAGCGATCTGTATTAACAGTTCCACCAGGTGTAGAAGCTCGTGGTACACCACACCTTTCTAAAAACACAGCATTGTTTTTTGTCGAATCGATCTGGTTTTGCAATCGAAGTTGATGGTTGTCTCGATTAACCCATGATTTTCTCCGTCTGGGATTCTGAAAATAAATCCATTTTTTATCGCCACTAAAAATTCGGTGCTAAACTGATTTTTTTATCCTATTTTAATCATGTTAAAAGAATATTAAAAGATATATTAAAAGAATATACAATAGTAATACTTTTAGCTTAGAAGATGAAACATTTACAGAGACATCAGCTGCAATACATTTTACAAGAATTATAAATGAAATACTCATACATACGAAAACATACAGGTACCCAAAGATACCCAAAGATCGCTGACGGAGTTATTCAATCAAGTGTTTCTTCTCGATCAAGTCCAATTTAGATTGTACCAAAAAAATTCGATGTAAGCGGTAAAAAAAAATTTGGTAGGTAATTGATTTCAGAAAACTGAATGAAATCACTGTAAGCGATAACTATTCAATTTCCAAGCAATTTTAGGCCAACTTGGAAATGCAAAGTATATCACGATATTGGACTTAACGTCTGGATTTCATCAAATTCCTTTAAGTAAAGAAAGAATCGAGAAGACAGTATTGCCAACACCCCATGGCCGTTTCGAATTCCTTCGCATGCCATTCGGTTTAAAGAACTCGCCTGCATGTTTTCAAAGAATGGTCAATAAAGTTCTCAATGGGCTTAACGACAAAATTTGTTTTGCGTATATAAATGACATAGTCGTTTTTGGAGAAACCATAAAACAGCATAATGGAAGACTTATAGGTATTGGACAAATTGAAATATAATTTGAAAATACAATTGATGAAATCAGAATTTCTAAGAGAAGAAGTGGAGAAGAAGGTCATTTAATAACAAATAAGGCAATAAACTTTAAAAAGTTTGAAGCAATCGACAAATTGCAAGAACCGACGAATCAGAGAGAGATAAAAAATTTCATAGGTATGATAGGATACTATAGGAAATTTATTTAGTATTTCAGTACATTGCTAAATCATTATATGCATTGCTAAAGAAGTATGCAGCTTTTGATTGGAAACAAGAAAAAATAAATCTTTTACGGAATTGAAGAATAAATTGAAAGAATTTACAATCTTACGTTATCCGGACTTTTATAAAAAGTTTATTGTCACAACTGATGCAAGTAATATTGGCATAGGCGTAGTTTTATCTCAGGAATATGAAGGGAAAGATCTACCGGTACACTGCATAAGTAGAACCTTCACAAGTGCGGAATTAAATTACAATTCGACTGAAAAGGAATACTTAGCCATCGTTTGGGCTATTCAGTAGTTTCGTCCATATATTTAATACAACAAATTTAAAATAAAAATCGTCCGTTAATATGGTTGTTTAAAGTTAAAGATCCAGGTAGTCGTGTAATAAAATGGTGGTTAAAACTAGAAGAGTATTCATATTTAATGGAATACAAAAAAGGCGTCGACAACGTCGTAGCTGACGAATTGAGTAGAAATGTATACTCAATAGAAGAACAGGATAAAAATTATGATCTAGAGATACAAAATAATATAAACGAAATTTTTGGCAGCGAATCTTCCGAGGAAATTGAAGATGAGAACAATTTTAGGAAAATTTATACAGAAGAATGTGAAAGGTTAAAAAGAGTTAAAGAAGTTAAGGAATTAGGGAAATCTCAGAAGATGAAAGCGATATAGATGTTGAGATTATATGCGATCGAGATCAACAACAAAAAATTATCAATGAAAATCATGACGGTCTAATTGGTGGCCATGGAGGTCAGAAAGCAACTATTTCTAGAATTAGAGAAAAATACTTTTGGAGATGTCTTAATAAGGATGTGATTGAATATGTAAACACGGTAAATGTCCAGAATGCCAAAAGCAAAAATTAATAGAAGCCCAGGGAAAAATCTAATGAAAATTGTATGTAGTGCTGATTACAGCTTAGAAAAAGTATCTATGGATTTAACAGGACTTTATAAAGAAGGTAATAAAATAATTTATAGTCTTACTTTTCAAGACGACTTAAGTAAATATATAAGATACATAACATAAATACCTATGCAAGATAAGAAAAGTGAAACTGTCGCGAGAGCATTCACAGATGAATGGATATTGTTCTTCGGTATACCAAAATGTATTTTAACCGATAATGGAGGGGAATTCGTAAATAAAATAATGAAGGAATTATGTAAGCTATTTAATATCAAACATTTAAGAACTAGTAATATGTATCCACAAGCAAATGGATCTGCTAGAAGATCACACGCAAGGTTAGGAGCATAAATAAACTAGACATAGATGGCAAACTTTCCAGATATTGGAAAATCAAAACCGGTTTTCTCCTGATCGCCCCCATCCGTGTGAACATGTCCGTGAATACGTGTGAATTCTCAAAAATGTCGAAATTTGAGAAGTGACGTTTCCCGTATAATGCTTTTGCCAGGAGAGCGGTTCCGAAAAAATGTAAATTACATTTCATGAATAAATTGAATTATAAGATTAAATGGAAAGTACGTATATTTATTATAATTTAATTGTTGTATTAATTTTTCGTAAGAAGTAATAGATAAGGATTAATGATTATTATAATATAATACAACGATGCATAGTACCACAGGATTTGCACCACATGCTTTTGGAAGGAAAGCAAATACTCGCTTAGTAAGAGCTACAACTAAAGTTAATAAGATTAGAATCCGATGTCAAAAGGAATTTACTGAACATGAAACAACAAGCGAAAAAAAATATGGTGCCAGACTAATTTCGAAAATAAAGTAAATGAATAAAATATAAATGATTACATTCTAGTAGAGAATGATAGGTCAGACAAACATAGTGACAGATATGTAGGGCCATTTAAAATAAATAAGGTTTTTCAAGATTATGTAATCGTACGGAGAAATAACAAAAACAGGAAGTATAATAAAAGCAAAATTAAACTATTTCAAAGTTAATTGTCAGATACTTATATACTTATTAATACATTTTGTATTTTAGATCTATCCTTTGGATATTGCAGCTAGTGTGCAGCATTAAGATTGAAAATATTAACTCGAACGGATTATACTTCAAAAGTGAGGGAAGTATTCGGCAAATTAAAGGTCAAATTGTTTAATCAACACTCTAGATGTTAGTGAGATAGAAACTAGTGTAGATAAAATAATTAAACAATCACAAGGGATTGGTACATTATGCATCAAATACAAATTAGAATGTACTGAAATACAGTCAGAAGTACTTAAACACATATCTCGTATATATAGAAAGTTAGATGACATACTAATATATATATGGTTTACTAGGAATAAAATCAAACAGAAATAAAAGAGGTCTTATTAATATAATAGGTAGTGGATTAAAAGGACTTTTCGGAACAATGGATAACGAAGATAGTGAATATTATGAAAAGGTATGAAAAGGTTTGCAAAGTAGTCTGAAATCTTAATGAAATTTAATGAAATCATTAAATGAACAAAATAAAACATTGCACAATAGTTATTGTTCCCCTGAAGATAAAATAAATGAATAAGTAAATGAATTGAACAATTAAGGCGAAAGCATAATAAACCAGTATTTTGAAAAGATTCATAGAAAGATTCTTGATAAAACGTCGGCCTTGGATATAGAACCAACTTTTGTTCACCCGGGAATTTTTAAACAATCTAAAATCATTGAAATACTTGAAAAAAGTACTAGTAACCATTCATTGCTTTTTGAACCAAGTATTGCTAATTACAATTACCTAATAGAAGAATCCGAAGTAAAAACATATCGGGTAAGAAGATTAATATCATTGTGGAAATACCTCTTGTAGAAGATAAAAAGAGAACTTTATTAAATAATTACCTTACCAGCTATTAAGAAAATAAATGTATTCACTTTAGACACACAAGACAAACAATTCTTAATTAATGAAAACATAAGAATTTGGAACGTTCATAGATTTGAAACAGTGCAAAAAGTTTATGTAATATTATATATGTGAAAACTTAATGCTACAAGGCACAATTAGACAGGATAATTATATTTTGAACATTTATATGAGTAGATCAGTTAATGTTTGTAAATTCAATCAAATACATAATAATATGGAAATTTTTCATGCTCTCGATACCAACAAATATCTTTTTGTAATTAAAAACGAAACCAAACACAATTGTAAGTCTAAATCCGAAGAAAATATTGATTTTATACAAGGAACTAGAATCTTATATTCAGATTCAGATTGTAGAAACACACCTAAGCACTAACAATGAAACTTTTACTTATGCTAATAATGATAAATATAATTTTGGCTTAGATGATAAAAATAGCATTAAATTAGATGACATTAAAACAAATAGTGTTCCTTTAACAAAAATAAAAGGAAGTTTAAAGAATATTAATGATCTAAGCATTGAACTAAAAAATGAAGAAGGCTTTATTCAGAATTTATTAAAATCAGTAACCACAAAAGTCCAAAGAGGTGGATTTCTAATTTTTGCCATACTCTTGACAATTGCTATTGCATATGTTATTATTAAGATGTTTAAAATTAATAAAATTGTATTCTTTCAAAATTGTTTTAATAAAAGAAATCGTAATCATGTTATAGAAAGACAAAATATCGTGCGTTACTATAATAAACAACATCAAATTTCTAGAGTTCTGAAACTTGAAACTAGAATAATTTTAAGAAAAAATACACAAATGAACAAAATATTTTTTTGAATAATATTGTTTATTTTATTGTAAGAAATATTTAAGTATATTACAAAGGAGAGCTTTATAAAAACAATATATGTATGTATGTCACGAATATAAAAAAAAAATGTATGGTTTTGTAACGAAACAATGATATTGTTTCTTTTCAATGAAGGGAGATGTTATGCATTCACTTAAGTGCTGCTTATTATATGCATTTATTGTATACTTTGAGAATAATTTGTATGTTTCTTGCCAACGTGGTATCCACTCGTTCGGTGATCGCATCCGCTGAAAGATAAACTTCGATATCATATTTTATCCAAACAAAGGGAGCACCGATGATCGTCATATCTCGACCTCCCGCGATTTATGTGGTTGCATGGCCCTCCTCATGGATGACGACCATCATCCAGCAGAGTCGCATTTTGGTCTTTGAAAGACACAGTAATATATCTTTTTGTTCTATAAATTATTTGGAGCGTTTCAATTAAAGTTCCAGGCTGTCGGGGTTAGAGAAATGTTTTTTCTGTCCTACAAGACCAACCCCGATGAGGAAAACCGAAAAAAAGTTCAAACGAGCCAGGAATGATTGCAATGCGTTTCTTAAGCGTGTGAAATTTCAATGACTAATAACTGAGGCCAAAAATATTACAATGTCCCAATGGTAATAAATATGTTTGGCCGTTCGTCAAAAGTATTAGAAATTCTGCCTCATCCTCTATTCTAACGCTCATTTACAATAGCATTCCAGTTGTTAGCTCTTTGGACAAGGCCAATCTGCTTTGCTGCACGTTTTGCGAACAGTTCAACACTTACAGATTATGCTTTGTTCTCGTCTACACTTGAGTGCGTCGAATCTTCAATGGGACAAATCCACTTCGCAGTGTCTCCGACACTCTTCAGTTTTTATCAATATCTTGTCTGCCACTTCTAATTCAATATATTCCTTTACTGCCGATAGTACGTCTAATATTCGTTTCCGTACTCACGTCCCTGTCCTTTGGCTATAGAACGCGAACGACAGCGTATATTAAGCATATTAGATTCCAATATTAGCAGCATAAATAATTGGAACTACCAACAGAGTGGAATTTAATGCTTTCAAAACACAATGCTGTCTGCTATCATGAATGACACTTGCATATCGTCATAAATGCTGCGGAATGTCTAGTTGAAGCGATGTAAGAAATATTTCACCCTTCTGCCCAAAATTGGTATATAACGCCCACATCTGGTCAGGTGATTCTAAAACATCTCTGCTCCTACTACAATAGATAGAGTTCAAAACCGTGCAATAAAACTCATAGGTGATACTAATATCAGTCAGTCCATTGACACCCTTGAACACCGACGTAGTGTCTCCTCCCACTTTCGGACTTTCTCTGAAATATCGTGATTCATTGCTAAGCATCGGAGCAGCACTAAAATACCAGATGACGTATCTGACATCAGTCTTCTGCAGCAATGGCGTCGCATAAACGTCAGTCGAATACGTCAACGAACTTCAACAACGGTCGAAGTGGTCAACCTCTCTCTTTTATGATGATAATCGAATTGAAGACAATATTAATTATTTTTGCAAAACCAACCAATCCACAAAAAAAAAAAAAAAAAAAAAAAAAAAAAAAAATCATATATATTTGTGCATATAAAGGGTTATTCATCGTGAGGTTTGATTTATAATGTAAACTAAAACATAAATTTGAAAGTAAACTTAAATTTCTTATTATCGATTAAAAGAATTCATGGCATTTACTTTTTGAAAATGATATCATGTAAATGTTGACCACGACTACGTCTGATGTGGTCCTTTCGTAAGGTCCAATTTTGGTGACTCGTTCGAGCATAGCGACTCGCATCTCGCGGATAACACGAGTAATGTTGGCTTCAAAATGGTCATCGTAGCTGGCTTATTCCTAAAGACCTGAGACTACATATCCCCAGGGCTCACCAAAATGATTTATCAACAAGTCCATTGTTTCACGCACTGTATGGCTCGCAGCGCCGTCTTGTTGAAACCAGAACTCACCGAGACCATGCGCTTGAACTCCAGCAAGTACATAGTCCATTAATATTGCGCGATAACGGTTACCATTGACATTCAACATTGTGATACTGATGATTGACGATAACATTCTGATTTACCTCATTTTTGAAGAAATATGGACCAATGATTCCAGCAGCCCACAAACTACACCATGTTTTTAATGGATTTAATGGTAGCTCTTGGTACTCTTCGTGTTGCTCATCATACGGCAATTTTGTTTATTAACGTATCCATTGAGCCAGAAATGGGCTTCATCACTGAACAAAATTTCACGATAAAACACCGGATTTTCATTGAGTTTTTCCAGAGCCCACTCACTGAAAATATGACGCAAATTCAAGTCGCCTGGCTTCAATTCTTGCACAAGTTGAATTTTGTTCGCTTTTAGGCCGAGATCTTCACGTAAAATACGCCAAACCAAGCAGCTGAGAACGACGACGAATCGATTCGTCATGGTTTTCGCGTACACTCTCAGCTACAGCTGCTATAGTCTCTTCACTACGTGCTGGATGTGGTCTAACCGGTCGAGTATCATCCACTTATGTAAACTGGGATTCAAATTTGCGAATGGTATTGGCAATAATGGTTTCAGTAGGTCGATTATGCGCACCGTTCCTCGAATAGCACGAAAAACATTTCTCACAAAACGCTGTTTTTTGTAATACAGCTGAACAATTTGGAGACGCAGGGGTGGCCGTGGTGTAGTTTTATATGCATAGACTCCTCAAGCAGAGGGTCGCGGGTTCAAATCCCGTGCGAGGCAATTCTCTGAAAAAGTCTTTGTATGTAGTTATATGAAAATCCCGTCGGCGTCAACTCTGAAAGCATAACACTGATGTTGGAGGGTTGCTGACTGGGCTAAATGTAACGAACTAACAACTAGAACGTACTAAGACACACTGATTGAATATGCACTGCTCCACTTTGACAACCACCTCTGGAAAAATACCGAAACCTAATACACCTGAGTTTCAAAGTACTACACCACCCGCCCGCGCCGTGAAGAAAAGCCAGTAAAAGGGTATTCATATCCCCGTTCTGCGCGCGCAGGATTATTTAAATAAAAAAAAAAATCACTGCTCCAAATTAGTTTGGGAATAGCCACAGTTCGCTGAATTTGCTGGCAACAATATCCCAGGCTTCGGGTTTTCTCGTCGTCTGCAATTAAACACCATTTTCTGTGCATTTGTGTGTACATTGCATAGGTAATGGTGGGAGTCTTTCCATGATGATTGCCAAACTATACTGAACAAAAATGGCAAAGCAGTTTGATAGAACTCACGCGTGATCTGTCAAAAAAGCCTATTGAAAACCAAAGCTTACGATGAATCACCTCTTATATACTGGTGAGCACATGTGGATATATCCTACTGGGCGACTGTGAAATCCATAAAAATTTAGTTATCTCAATGAAGGTTTTGTTAAATTTTTAATTTTACTTGTAAGTAAAAACAATAAAAACATTTTAAAAAAGAAATTCAAAATTAATTTTTAATCCATACAATAGAAATAATATAAAATCTATAGGTATATACTAATCATTATGATTATTATTATTGTAGTGGAATAAACATAGGTTTTTTTTTTTTTTTTTTTTTTCGTATGTCAACTCATTTACTAGTTCATTTTTTTTAATATTATTACAGTTCAACTTTTCAAAAGTTATTTGGTATTTCAGTATAATTAATTGTCTTAATTGTATAGGGGTATTATTGCTTTATGTCAAAATTCTGTATTTTGATGTTACGGGGCGGTCCCAAAAGTACCCGGCCTGACCAAGACATGGCGGTAGTTGTTTGAAAATATCACTTTATTGGAAACAACGCAGTCTTCTAAGCATATATTTCAAGTTTGAAAAAGCCACGTCGGTTAGTATTTGTTTGGCAGCCATCAATATTAAACGTTGTTAGTGAATTTGTGAAAATGGAGAAAATTGGTCATCGTTATGTGATAGAATACTTTTATTTGAAAGGCCTCAGCCCAACCAATATAAAAGCTGAACTGGATTCTACTCTGCGGCCGTACGAGCTGCCAAGACGAGCATCGTAGTGGTCGACCAAATGAGTTGACGACTCTAGAAATGGTGAAGAAAATCCAAAACGCGGTACTTGGATGATCGTAGACTGAAAGTGCGCGAGCTAGCAGACATTGTAGGCATTTCAAAAAGTGCGGTACATCGCATATTATTTGAAAATTTGAACGTGAGAAAGCTGTGTGCAGGATGGGTGATGCGTTTGCTCAAATTCGAGCAAAAACAGTGTCGTGAAGATGTTTCAGTTGGGTATTTAGCGAAGTTTCACAGCAACAAAGCAGAAATTTTGCGCCGTTTCATATAAATGGATAAAACATGGGTCCATCACTTTACACCGGAGACAAAAGAACAATCAAAACAATCGATAATTTGGGATGATGAAGGATCTATGGATTCAGGTTTTTGAAGAAATTGTCTATAATTATTTCTGTTATTATTGTTATTGTTTTTGGATATATAGGGTTTTCCAAAAGGGACTTGACAACTTTGAATTTAATTTGTGAACGAACTTTTTCACTAATCATCAAACTGTCACTGTCAATTTATTCAGTAAACTCAACATTTTCATCATGGTAAAGTACACTAACGAGCAACGTCTGCAAATTATAAAAATTTTCTACATATATTCGGAGTCAGTGACTGCAACTTTAAGAGGTAAACTCCAATTTTCGGTCGTAATTCTCGCTCTAGTAAACAGGCAATAATAAGTTTAGTGCAAAAATTTGAGCCTACATATTCGTTATGTGATGTTGCTGTGTCAGTGAGACAACGGGTTGATTGAAGTGTCGAAAATATCGCTGCCGTTCAGTCGTCCGTAGCAAACGATCCAAATCAGTCAATTCCACGGCGTTCTCAAGAATCGGGCATCGCTCAGACCACATTATGGCGTATTTTGCGTAAGGATCTTGGTTTACACCCATACAAGATCAAGCTGACTCAAGAATTGAAGCCGATGGACCATTTGAAGCGACTTACGTTCTCCAATTGGGTTCTGGAGAAGATGCGCCAAGATGATGAATTTCGTCGCAAAACCATCTTCAGTGACGAAGCCCATTTTTGGCTTAATGGGTTCGTCAAAAAGTAAAATTTGCGTTGTTGGTCGGGTGAAAACCCACATGTGCTTCATGAATCACCACTTCGTCGACGATAACGATCGTCATGTTACTTTGAATGGTCAGCGTTATCGCGCAGTGATCACCGATTATTTTTGGCCCGAATTGGAAGATATGGACTTGGACGACATGTGGTTTCAACAGGATGCTGCCACAAGCCACACATCGCTACAATCCATTTAATACAAAGAGTAAGTATGGTGAGCGTGTTATCTCAAGACATGGGCCAGTCGGTTGGCCGCCTCGTTCGTGAGATTTAACGCCGCTTAACTATTTTCTGTGGGGCTACGTTAAGTCATTGGTTTATGCCAACACGCCGACGACGTTGGAAGAGGTCAGAGCCAACATTGAACTAACGGCCGTTTCAGCCAAAATGTGTGCCCGAGTCATTGAAAATTGGTTCCAACGAATCGACTGCTGCAAACGTGCCCGCGGTGGCCATATGAACGAAGTCGAGTTCCATTCATAAATGTTTTGATTGTACTTCAAGCCAATAACAAAGTTTTTGAAATATCTCAAGTGGTTTGCCTTTTATTTAAAATAAAAAGTTGTCAAGTCGTTATAATACATGGGCTGAAAAGCCGTTTCTAACCACTTGAATTAAATCCATACCATTCAGTTAGTACCAACCTTCAAAAGATACGTGTATAAATTTGACAGCTGTCGGACGATTAGTTCTCGAGATATAGCGTGAGTGAAGCAACGTTTGTTATTGTAAAATAAAAGGGATTCAAAGCAATTTCGTGTGTTGATTTATCATTGCTTTTTGATGGAAAAAAATGCAGCCGATGCAAAGAAATAGCTTGATAAGTGTTACCCGGACTCTGCACCAGACGAACAAACCATTCGCAAGTGGATTGAAAAATTTAAAAGTGGTCATACAAGCACCGAAGATGATGCACGCGGTGGACGTCCAAAAGAGGCTGTTTCAGATAAAAACATCAAAAAATTCAACAAAAGGATTACGAATGACCGTAAAGTGAAATTGATCGTGAAAGCTGAGGCTCTAAAGATATCGTGTTGGATGTATCATACACGAATATTTGGACATGCGAAAGCCCTGTTCAAAGTGGATGCCGCGTTTGTTCACAGTCGACCAAAAACAACAACGTGTTGATGATTCAGAGGAGTGTTTAAAACTTTTCAACCGCAATAAAGCCGAATTTTTGCGTCGGTATGTGACAATGGATGAAACTTGGCTCCATCACTTCACACCAGTGTCAAGTCGGCAGTCAGCTGAGTGGCGAGCAGGCGGCGAACCTCGTCCAAAACGACCAAAAACTCAACAGTCTTCTGGCAAGGTTATGGCATCCGTATTTTGGGATACACATGGAATAATTTTCATCGATTATCTCCAAAAGGAGCAGACTATCAACAGCGACTATTACATTGCGTTGTTGGACCGTTTGGCCATATTTGAAGAAAAATAAAGCGTTGTTTCATCAAGACAATGCACTGTGTTACAAGTCGATGAAAACGATGGCAAAATTGAATGAATTCGGCTACGAATTGCTTCCCCACCCACCGTATTCTCCAGATTTGGCTCCAGCGACTATTCGCAGAACTCAAAAGAATGCTCGCCAATCACAAAAATTTTGTGTTTTACTATAAAACACTTTTCAGCCCATGTGTTACATTACAATTATTCACTTTATGTCTACATCTGTCAAATATACATATGTATTGGGTATATAACGGTTGCGGTGCGGTTTTTTTTTTCAAAATTTGAATGTTTATTTAAGGAAAACATGTACAATAGTATTATTCAAAGTTTTGCTCATCTGAATCTATGGCTTTTTCCCATCTTTCTGGCAATTTGTGGATCCCATCCCAAAAGAACTGCGCCGGCTTGCAGCCAAGTATGAATCAAGCCAATTTTTGATATTCTGCTCTGATGTGAACCGTATTTCAGTGGAGCGTTCTACATCGACCGGAACAAATGGTAGTGAGAAGTGGCAAGGTCTGGGCTAAAAGGCGGGTGGGGTAAGACTTCCCATCCACTGTTTTCCAAATAGTTCTTAACCGGAATAGCAACGTGGGGTCGAGCGTTGTCATGATGGAAAATTATTGTTTCGTGTCTGGTCGCATATTCCGGGCGTTTTTCGGCTACTGCTCTCTTCAAACGGATTAATTGTGTTCGGTATCGTTGTCCATTGATGGTTTCAACCGGTTTTAGCAGCTCATAATACAGCACACCCATCTGATCCTACCAAATACAGAGCATTACCTTCGCGCCATGGATATTCGGCTTTTCCGTTGATTGAGCTGGTTGGCCGGGTTTCACATATGATCTTTTGCGCTTGGGGTGTCGTAATGGATACATTTTTCATCACCAGTAACAATCCGATGCCAAAATGACTTCCTTTTGTGGCGTTCCAGCAGCATTTCGGACATACTAAACCGCCTTTGGACGTCTCTCGGCTTGAGTCCATGTGGAACCCAATTTCTTTGCTTTTGAATATATCCAGCTGCTTTTAAACGTTTTGAAATGGCTGCTTGAGTGACACCCAAGGATTCTGCGAGCTCTTCTTATGTTTGGCAACAATCTTCATAGAGTAATGCTTCCAGTTCTCCATCTTTAAACTTTTTTGGGTGCCCAGGACGTTCATCGTCTTCCAAGCCAAAATCACCAATTTTGAATCGTGCCAACCACTTTTGGCACGTTCGCTCAGCTAGCGCATGTTCACCGTAAACTTCCACCAAAACACGATGACTTTCGGCGGCAGTTTTCTGCCGAAGTTTTGCTTAAAGTAATGAAGAAGAACTCCCCGCAAAAACACTTTTTCAGGCACAAAGTTCGACATATTTGAGTGAAAAAAAAATTATTGTTGTTTACGCTTCAAATGAATAACATACTGAAATGACGTACAATGACAGTAGCTTTCCAACGCATGTTCCAATGGAATAATAACAATAGAATAATACAAGTTACGCCATCTCTTAGCAAGCCGCCAACTTAAGCAAATATGTTTAAGTTATAGACCCAATAGAATAATTGGCTGGTCCGTGATTCAGTTTGCATTTGACGCGCCTATATTTCATGCTGCAGTTACTGGCAACATGGCCAAGCTTTTGGCAGTTTTTACACTGAGTAATGCCAGAAGTTTTGAAGTTCTCCCAAATGTACATATTGATTCATAGGAGAGTTTAATTGTAGATTGCGTATAGTTCACACTGCTTTTCTACTTGAAGCACAAAGTTGTTAAATTTTTTGTCTGTTCGAGTTGTTTTGTAAGAACTCATTTCAATTGCTGTAATTCCTTCGGCTATTAGTTCTTTTTTGATCTCTTCTGATTTATATGATTAGTGAACTCCTTACAAAACTAATAAGTTCTTTTTTTTTGTCTCTTGGCGTGTATGTGTTGTATTCTAAATTTTTATGTTTTAGAAAGTCCTGAACTGCGTTACGGTCAATCCTACTTCGGGTTGTTATAACAGATTTGGCAGCACTAATGTAATGTATTTGTAAAAGTATTGCTTTGTCCTTAGCAAATTTGTTGAGTTCTGCAATATTAACACTAAAGCATAAGATCGGGGGTGGTTTGGGTGTTGTCATGTGATACTTCGTTTGTATATGGCGTAGTAGTGACTGTAGGACTTTTGGAGTTGGTGAGTTAGATGTTTTGTGTTTTTTGGCTTCAAGAGTTTTGAATTCTATTTCCAAACCATGAGTGTTTTCGGATAGCTCCTCTTTTTTATTTTCTGCCATTTCGCTTTCTGAGTCTGATTCTTCATTCTTATCTACCTCCTCCATATCTATTTTCTCTGTTTGGTCAACGACTGGTTCTTTGTTGTCAGCTTCTTCATACAGATCATCCATATTTCCTATTTCCGTTTTAATATTAAGAACTTTAAAGCACTTTTTTTTTATTTATTAATTTTTTTTTATTTATTTATTTATTTATTTTTTTATTTATTTATTTATTTTTTTATTTATTTATTTTTTTTATTTATTTATTTATTTTTTTATTTTGTTCTGTACTTCAACACTTTACACCCAAAAGAAGTTTGAATGTCTGTCACTGAACAACAGTTTACAATTTAAATTACTTAGTTGAACACTTCACTGTTTGGAGATTAAACGAGAACTGTGTGTCACTGACTACAATGGTCAAGTGGACCCTTTTTTTATCTAATTAATGCTAACGCAGCAGATCTATGTTTGAATGCAGATCATACAATTCTCTATTTGGTGGTAAAATACTTTGGATACAAAGGCAAATAGTGCTCATAAGCATTTTAGTTATTTGGTTGCAAATGGGTAAAAAAGATGCTCAGCGTATTTTTATTGATTTGTGTACATATTAATTTCCTTGTTTACATTTTAATTTTAATTAAATTTGAAGTCGAGTTCTTGTGGGAGTACACAAGTTGGCTCTGATATTACATATATATTGTATATGTATCTATATATATCCGAAGGTGATAAGTAATTTTGATAATTTTTTTCTTATTCTTGATCACACTTCACTTTGATTGATTCGGCTTGCGAAGGTTTTTTTTTTCTTGGTTTCGTGTGTTTTTTTCTATTTTTATGTTTGGTGTGTGAAATATGTTATATTCAAAAACAATTATGTGTGAATTTGTTACAATTGTGTACTTAAAGTGTGTATTTGTTATAATGTCAACCTTATGTTTAAAGTGTATTATTTTACAAAAGTGTATTTTACAATATTATTATTTAAATGTATGTAGCGCAAAAAAAAGATGTAAGTTTGTGTATCGTCGACTTCTTGTCACCTATGTTGTGAAGCGGCAATGTATGGTTAAGAGAGAGCAAAATTTAACGTTAGATTATTATTGCTGTATAAACATATTATATATATTTATGTATGCATAAAAATAATCATAAAACTTTTGTTCGCAAAGCTTTTTTTTACCCATTTTTTCTACGTACCCTCCTTCAATATGGCAACGTATTACTTTACATTGATGTAATAGAATGATGAAAATAACTACCGTGTGACTTTCCATGACAAAATCAATTAGCTGTAATTTTTTTCTGATTTTTTATATGTATTTATCTATATATATATAGGGTGAGTTTTTTCACTTGAGACATCCAAATTACTCGAAAAATACGCAATATCGCGAAAAATATTTCAGACAAAAGTCACAGGGTTCTGAAGGGGACATAAGATGGTGACCACGAGTTTCACCTTGAGCCCCATTTTCAAGGTCAAACGAAGGTTACTTTTGATTTTTCAAATGATAATTCCTGATTTTCAGTGCTCAGTCGTATTCCTCAATAAGGCACACGACTTTGTCAGTGCTAGATACCATTGCACTGGCACGCCTAAATCATTTATCGGTTTCCAACGTTGTTAGGGTGTTAGAAGGTCGAGATTTGTTTTGAGGTAGTCATTATTGCTTCGAGAGAAGTTAACACTCAAAAAAATTTCAGATAGAGACCAGATATTTAAATTATCTGAGAGTGTAAGATGTGCACTCTGCCCTTTTTTCTGCTTGAACGGAACTGTACTTCGTTTAGAAGTTCGATATTTGTTTTGAGAAACTGATTATTATTAGTAACGTTCTCTAGGTTAATAATGCAGGCTATTTTATTTCAAGAGAAAATTGAAATGATATTGATTTATGGAGAAAGTGGAAGGAACATCGATGGTGCTGCTGCTCTTTACGCCCAACGTTTCCCTGACCAGATACGATCGCGCGCTTCCTTTTATCGGGTCATCTAACAATTCACTGGTGAAGGAAGTGTGCAACCAAAGAAAAGAAATCGGTCAGATAGGGTGGCTGTTGAGGACAATGAAATAGCAGTGTAAGCTGCCGTTGCACACGATCCTCACATTAGCACTCGCCAAATAAGTCGTGAATCAGGAATTTCTCAAACGACTGTCTGTAAGATATTACATCGGCATAAATACCATCCTTATCATGTTTCAATGCATCAAGAACTTTCTAGTGAAGATTTTCGCAACCGGGTTTCCTTTTGTCAATGGGCACTTCAGCAAATTGAACGAGATCCCATTTTCTTCGCCAAGGTGTTATTTTCTGATGAGTCGACTTTCACCGATCACGGTACGGTCAATCGACATAATATGCATTACTGGGCTACCGAAAACCCTTTTTAGTTGCGACAAGTTGAACGCCAGCACCCTTGGAATGGTTATGTTTGGGCAGGAATTATTGGGGATAAATTAATAGGTCCATATTTTATTGAAGGCAACTTGAATGGCGAAAAGTATGCAAATTTCTTGCGGGATTACTAGAAGAACTGCCATTGGAGTTGCGACAAACAATGTGGTTTCAACATGATGGTTGTCCAGCCCATTATTCCCAAGTAGTCCGGGGCGTATTAAATAATGTTTACCATCAACGATGGATCGGACGAGGGGGTCCGAGGCAATGGCCTGCTAAATCACCTGATCTTACGTTACTTGATTTCTTGTGGAGCTACTTAAAAAGTGAAGTTTACAGAAAAAAGCCAACAACACGTGAGGACATGAAAAGAGGAATAACTGAAGCTTGCCGGAAGATTATGCCAGAAATACTTCTCAGTTCTGTTGGTTCATTTAGAGCGCGGATAGACAAGTGTATTGAAGTGAATGGTCACATTTTCGAGCATTTGTTGAAATAGTCTCGGGAAATAAACGTCGAAATGGAAAGAATTCAATGATTCAACAGTGGGAGCCAAGGGGACCCACTCTATTTAATCACTCCGAAGGAAACAAAATACTGCTACGTCCACGTCGTTGTTTCTGGGTTATGCTAAACGCAGTATGAAAAAGCAAATGACAAGCCTACGAGCAATACGACAGAGCAATGAAAATCAGGAATTATCATTTGAAAAATCAAAAGTGAGCTTCGTTTGACCCTGAAAATGCGTCTCAAGGTCAAACTCGTGGTCACCATCTTATGTCCTTTGTGACTTTTGTCTGAAACATTTTTCGCGATATTTCGTACTTATAGAATAATTTTGATGTCTTAAGTTTTATGGCACCGTCTGACGGGAAAAGAACGCATTTTTGAAAAAGTGTTTCATGTAAAAGAATTGTAATTTTTCAGAGATTACGAATCTGTCAAAAAAAAATCAAAAGTAATCTTCGTTTGACCTTGAAAATTGGCCTCAAGGTCAAACTCTTGGTCACCATCTTATGTCCCCTTCAGAACCTTGTGACTTTTGTCTGAAATATTTTTCGCGATATTACGTATTTTTCGAGTAATTTGGATGTCACAAGTTAAAAAACTCACCCTATATATATATATTTACACTATTACACCTTTTTATTGTGTGGCCGAGAGGCTGACAGTTTTAGCATCTCATAGGATTTGAGATATACTCTTAAACTTTTGTTTTCAACTGTTGCCGTAGAGGTCGAATGTAAATAACATTAAGCCTGAGGAGCAAACGTTGCCGTTCATGTGCTTATTGAACTTGTACACGTCAGTGACACATTGTTACTTAATTTCCCAAATGATTTATTCTTCTAGAGTGCAAGGTTACAGTGACTGTGCACTGGTTTGCTAATACGTTAGAATTTATCCACTACCTTTTGGGATTTGATTAGGATCAATATGTTGCCATATCTTAACTGCGATACATTTTCGTACTCAGTGCTAATAGCGTCTATTGCGTATTACAAAGATGCTTACAGAAGTAAGAAGTTTATCGGTCTCTTTTGCAGAATAATAATATTTATTTAATAATATTTAATAAATATAACTGATCTCGAGTTAGAAGAATTTCGAATTTAAAATAGTTTTGGTATTCTTAGTTATAGTAATAAATAAATTAAGAAAAGGAGATAGTAATTGTGTTCGTTTCGCGTGATGTAGTATACCCATGTAGTATACAGATACATACAAGTTAATACGAAACAGTTTTCAACAAACACACACCTTCGAAACTGTTTACATGCAAGCATCACGTAGTCACGTTCCCGATAACTCCACAGGAGGATCAGTACAACAAACAACCCACACCGATATTATCCTTCCATACCTTATCAGTAATGGTAAGAAAACCTATAAATTTATTTCAATTTTATTTCAATGTTATTTACTAACAAATAAAATAATTTTAAGTGGTTGAAAGTGATTTTTATAATTTACAAGAACAACTTAATGTAACTGACATTAATATATTAAAATAACTTACAAGATCAACTTTACGTAGCTGAAAGGGATAAATTTAAGTAATAAGCAAGGGCAACTTTACGTAACTGATAAGCATAAATTGATTCCAGACCATCGAACCGCACTCCACTAATATCTAGGACGTTTCTCTCTTTTCTTCTTTCATCTGCTCTATCGTCGATTTCTTACCCTAATCCCAGCCGATTTGAAAGACCAACTTCTTCCAATAATTTATGGCAAGTGCACAGCTTTGTGGCGAACGTCAGTGCCATCCATTCTACCGCACACACCAAGTATGATCAATGCTAACCTCAATGGAGTCATTGTAATGCTAAAATAACAATGCTCACATCGTCTTTTATGCTTTCCAGTGTATGGTAGGTCAACATATCAATACCTCCGCAGTTGCGACTCAAAGAGAAAATAAACTAAGATCGTAAGGGTCGACGAACGAGTGGACGACGTTGTATCAGAGTAATTAGGGCTCGAAAACATTAACAGACGCGACCAGCGGTTCACGATCCAACGGCAATTTAAAAACGAAAATCAGTTAAATGAAATCAAAAAAAAAAAAAAAATACAAATGATAACGAAACTTGCGTGGATGGAATTTATGCATTCCTTTCCTGTATAATTTATGCATTCTACATACATATGAACATTTGCATATAAAGGGTGATTCATCGTGAGGTTTAATTTATAATGTAAAATAAAACACATAAATTTGAAAGTGAACTTAAAATTTTTATTATCAGTTAAAATAAAAATTTATGGGTAATCTCGCCAGAAACAGCCCTATCGTTCTCTTCAACGCCCAATAAGTTGAACATATCTAAAGACATTGTGAGCAAAATAAAAGAACAACAACTTGACGAATGGACATCATATAGACATCATTACTCCGTAGTCAACACAAATAGAACCACACCAAACTACAAAACGGTAACAATATCATCCATATCTCCTTTTATCCGTTTGAGACTAGGTCCCACAAGCATCATCCACCAGCACATTTCAAAAAGGGAAAACGCTCCGACCTACCCTCTCTGCAACTCAGCATATGAAATCAACCACCTTCTTGGCTTATCTAACTGCCCAACAAGAGGTCAATTGAACAAATTCCTCAT
Organism: Volucella inanis; assembly: GCA_907269105.1. Lineage (NCBI taxonomy): Eukaryota > Metazoa > Arthropoda > Insecta > Diptera > Syrphidae > Volucella > Volucella inanis. Next base: position 74,840,495 of record OU026153.1, read on the forward strand.
AACAAACATTTCTCCATATACATATACTTCGTGATACTTCAACAGAAAATATAAACCGTATACTAGATTATATTAAAACATGTAAACTAAATGTATAAACTAATAGAGCTGGTAGTCGATTGTAGCTAAGGCTCATTAATTTAAGTTAGCATTTAGTTTTGTAACTAATTGCTAATTATTAATTAGTAATAATAACAATAATACTTTTTGAAAATGATATCATGTAAATGTTGGCAATGACTACATCTGAGGTGGTCCATTCGGAAGGTCCAATTTTGGGCCACTCGTTCGAGCATAGCGACTGGTATCTCGCGGATAACACGAGTAATGTTGGCTTCCAAAGCGTCAATTGTACAATAGTTGGCTTATTCCTGAAGACCAGATACTTTACATATCCTCGGAGAAAATAATCCAAAAGTGTAATATCGCACGATTTAGGTGGCCAATTTACCGTAGCAAAACGTGAAAGTAAGTGCCCACCAAAATGATTTCTCAACAAGTCCATTGTTTTACGCGCTGTATGGCTCGTACCGCCATTGTTTCTAATCATCAGCCCAAATACGGCAATTTTGTTTATTAACGTATCCATTGAGCCAGAAATGGGCTTCATCACTGAACAAAATTTCACGATAAAACACCGGATTTTCATTGAGTTTTTCCAGAGCCCACTCACTGAAAATATGACGCAAATTCAAGTCGCCTGGCTTCAATTCTTGCACAAGTTGAATTTTGTTCGCTTTTAGGCCGAGATCTTCACGTAAAATACGCCAAACCAAGCAGCTGAGAACGACGACGAATCGATTCGTCATGGTTTTCGCGTACACTCTCAGCTACAGCTGCTATAGTCTCTTCACTACGTGCTGGATGTGGTCTAACCGGTCGAGTATCATCCACTAATATAAACTGGGACTCAAATTTGTGAATGGTATTGGCAATAGTGGTTTCAGTAGGTCGATTATGCGCATCGCAAGTTCCTCGAATCGCACGAAAAACATTTCTCTCAGAACGATGATTTTCGTAATACAGCTGAATAATTTGGAGACGCAGTTGTGGTGTTCGTCTTTCCATGATGACTTGCCAAACAATACTGAACAAAAATGACAAAGCAGATTGATAGGAGTCACGCGTGATCTGCCAAAAAAAAGCCTATTGAAAATCAAACCTCACGATGGATCACCCCTTATGTTCCAGACTATCTGAGTCCAAGGAATAAAAAAGTTGATAAAGTTATTACGACGAACGATATCTTAATTTAAGTATATAAAAACATACATGCCTAAAAACTACAATTTAAAGTATTTTTTCTGAATATTTTCATGTTGTCTTCGAAATTGACAACTCGGTAACATGATATAATATTTTAATTTATTGGTACGTTGTTAAACACAAAAAAATTATGCAAAATTTATTTTTATTTCCTTAGTTAATCATATAAAATCTATGCTGATATCACGTGACAGTTTGTTCATTGCTACCAGTTTTTACTTTACATTTTAAATATATATATATGTAAATACAATTATTTTACCCACGGATCTAATTTCTGATAACCTTACCTGTAATCATGTTGATACATATGTATATGATATTTAATACTTCATATGAATATTTTTCTGTCTTTTTATTTAACTAGTGCTTTGCGAAAGTGGGGTATTTCATGATTTATATGAACAAAGTGATTACAATATAGCACATAGAGTTACTGTGCGATAGCTAAAGTTACCCAAAAGCTATGAAGCCAAAGACAAAAAAGTGACGTTTTCACTACAGAAAGTTTTTACTTTAAATGATGATTTCTTTTATATAATAATAGTGAAAATGAAAAGTGAAGGAAAACTGACCTTATTTTAAATGTTGATTGCATTGTTTTTAATAGAAATTAATAAAATCTAAAAGTATCCACCATTGCCAACTTTTATTTTATTAGAATTGTTCAAGCCGGAAGTAATAAAACTTGACATCATATCGTGTATTTAAAATATTTTTGCATTGCCAATGATTTAATGCGGATATAAACATACAATTTGTATAATGTCTTAATTTGAATATTGGACAATGGGTGGAAAAAGGTTTCAGTAAAGCTATGTTCAGACGATTGCCATATCTGACATTATTGTCAGATCTGTATGAAATTACAATTTTGTCTGAAAATATTTGCAGAAATCACATTGTCAGGTCCTTGTCAGATCCTCATCTGACAATGAAATTTCCAGGTATCTGGCATTCGTCTGAACACACAATTGTGCCATTGTCATATGTTTAGGACATTTGCAGGCACATTTGCAGGCACATTTGCTATTAGGTCGTCCCATGAACGATCGACCGACGTTCTGAACGACATCTCTCCGATTTGACTGAGAAGTAGTACAAATACTCATTGAAGTGGTACGAAGCATAAGGCAAAAAAAGTTTTGCAAAATTCAATATAGTTTGCGTGTAACGGAACTTTAAAAATTGTCAAAAAATCAAAATTTATGCTTTCTTTTATGTTTAAAAAAATTATTACTGGCTATGCTCATCAGAATTTGATAAAATATACCTTGTTGAATTCAGTGAACTTTCAAAGATTTGGAATAATTTTTATTTTCAAGGACGAAGGATATTCCAGAATATCCTTTTTACATATGTATATCCTTGAATAACTCAAAAAAATTGTATTTTGTTTGTTTATTTATATATATATATATATATATATATTTATATATATTTATATATATATATATATTATCTAGAGATTCGTTCTCTATTTCCATTTCAAATTTCAAGTTGGGACCTCTATGGGTTCGGCCAAAATAATGTTTTATAGGCGGCTAAATCAAAAAACTAAATATTTATATTATTACGTTACTCCTCTTATTATTCTCACATATAACCTTTTTTTTTTTTTTTTTTTTTTTTTTTTTTTTTTTTTTTGACTTCAATGACTAGTAACTGCACATTTCTCCTTTTCGAGGATTTTAGAAGTTAGGCTTAACTTATTTGCACTTACTGTCTTGAGCTCGGGATTTATTTTAGATTGTATCGTAATAAGAGTTGTGAGTAATAAAAGTTTATTTATGTTAAAAAGAGTGCTTTTGCTCTACGTGTAGGAAAAAATTGAGTCAGATCCGAAATTCTGATACAACGCCACATTACTCTAGATTGAAGATCAAATTGAAGTTGATAAAATGTATTTCGATAAAGACAGACAGATACATTTAACAAGATGACTTAGTGACTTAAAATATTTGCAGTCAAAATTGAAAAAGTCTGTGTTGAACATTGCAGAGAAAGTTTTCTCTGTTACTATTGATAATGATGATAATAATTCCAGAGAGGAAGAATATTTCTTAGGGAAAATAAAAGAAAATTACCATAAAACTACAAGGAAAGACACCAAACTTTTTTTGTTGTCTTAACTTTCAAGAGAATAAAGCGTCGACAAAATTATAGAAGAGTTTCCGGGATCGACAAGCTATATGATCAAGAAATCTAGAAAACTTCAAGAAGATCAAAGCGTTCTGGCAACTTAGGGGAAAAGCTTAGATGCTGATATCAAGCAATTGGTAGAAAGTTTTTACTCTGAAGACGATATCAGCCGTTTAATGCCAGCAAAAAAAGACTACGTATCTATAAAGGTAACAAAAAAACTTTTTTCTCAGATTCAAAAATAAGATGTTTTGCTTTTTTGTTAGATTGAAAATAAGAAAAAAAACATTCAAAAACGCCTGGTTCTGGCTAACCTTAGGGAGATATATTAAAAGTTCAAAGAAGTTCATAATAATGTTAAGATTGGATTTTCCAAATTCGCGTCGTTAAGACCAAAGAACTGCATTTTGGCTGGGGAATCAGGAACCTATTCCGTGTGTGTTTGCACCATCCATCATAATATTAAACTAATGTTTGAGGGTAGCAATATATCAAGGTTGATAGAAAACGAAGATAAGCATCTCAATGATAGCAGAGCCTGCTTAGCTTTGGTAATTTGTAACCCCCCTGATTTAAATTGTCACTTGGGCAAGTGCCTTAATTGCCTAAACTATTCTAAATTAAGGAGAATCTTTGACACTACTTTTAGTAATCACTTCATAGAAGACGTAACATACTATCAGTGGACCCACACAGACCGATCAAAATTGGAAGTGAGATTTGAAAACTGAGGATTTCATTCACAATTTTTTGAAACAGCTTGGTGTTTTCATTCATCATGTTTTTATAACTGATCAACAAAACAGGTACATAAAGAAAGTCAAAACTCTCTTAACGAAAACGGACATACTTGTTTTATTAGACTTCCGAAAATTACGGTTTTGTTGTGCAAGATGCAGTGCAGGGATACCACTGGACTGACGAACAGGCGACGATTCACCCTTTCGCAATATATTTCCGGAACCAGATGGACAATATTAAAAATGAAAGTTTTGCTGTAATCAGTGACTGATTAAAGCATGACACTATCGCAGTACACTTATTTCAGCGCCATCTCTTAGAGTTCCTGCACAAGAAATGCCAACATTTTAAGAAAATTATTTATTATTCCGATGGATCTGCTGCGCAGTACAAAGACAAAAAGAATTTTTTTAATTTAACATCGCAGGAACAGGATTTTGGAATGAATGGAATTTCCTTGCGACCTCTGATAGTAAGAGCGCATGAGATGGAATTTGGTGGTACAATAAAAAGAATAGCTGCCAGAGCTAGCCTAAAAATAGTATAGGGAACACATAACAACTCCCTTACAACTATATAACTGGGCAACTGAAAATATAAAAAATATAATGAGTATAATGAAGAAAAATTATTGATGGAATTGAGATTTTCTTATTTAAGAATTGTGTCGGAAACAAGAAAACTTCATCATATTTCATCTGTTTCACAAGGAGTAATTAAAGGAAAATATTTTTCCTTTTCATCGGAAGAATATGTATGTATATACTCTTAAAATATAATAAATAATAATTTTTTTTTTTAATTTTTAAGGCCTTGGGAGGTCCCAGTGAGACTTTTTTTTTAATTAGAATATTTAGCTGAATAACTCAAGGATATATGTAAAAAGGATATTCTGAAACATCCTTCGTTCTTAAAAATAAAAAAATATTCCAAATCTTTGAAAGTTCACCTTTTCCTGAATTCAACAAGGTATATTTTATCAAGTTCTGATGAGCAGAGCCAAAGTTATGATTTTTTGTAAATATAAAAAAAAGCATAAATTTAGATTTTTTGCCAATTTTTGAAGTCCCGTTACACGCAAACCATATCGAATTCTGCAAAACTTTTATTGCTTTATGATTCGTACCACTCCAATGAGTATTTCTACCACTTTTCAGCCAAATCGGAGGGAGGTCGTCCAGAGCTCCCCATATTACTTCGGCGATTTATCGTGGAATGACCCTATTGTCAGATAATTTTTAATATTTGACAGAGCAAAAGGAAGTGTTGCAGAACGCAAGTTTCGGTGCTTTTTATTACACTGTCTTTTTTTGTAACATTTCGGCCGTTTGAGGTTCTACTACTTTCGTAGTCTCCGACGAAGTCGAAATATACAAAACATCCAGAATTACAAAAATCTTATCGGAAGAAAGTTGAGAGTGAATGGTCGCAGGACAAAATTTTGAAACTCATTCAAGAAATTCAGTCGCGACGCAGTTTGTGAGATGCTGGATGCGCACAACACAAAATGCCAAAGGAAGCCTTATGGAAGTCGCTGACAGTATCCATATGAACCTCAACGACTGTAAGGACAAATGGTCGAATCTAATTCTCCTACCTGGAAGTATTTTAAACTAATGCTGTTCTTGGAAGCAAATAAAGTTCTGCAGTCTACTCAATCGACGTCGTCTATGGAATTGGTAATTATCTATTCGCCTTTGTTGGTTTCATGTTTCAGAATTATTCATTCTTTGTGTTCCTTTTTCAGAACTCTGCTGTCGACGATGAAACACTATTGGTGGATGTGAGCGAGCATAATACGCTGAACTTCTTGTCACCGTCACCATTGACATCTGGGCAAGGACGCAAACGCAGTATTACTACGTCAACACCATCGCCATCTTCGTCCCATTTAAAGCAAATGGCGGTAGAAGCACTGCAGTCCATTCGTTCGCATCCACTGCCTTATGCGACTATGGCTTCCAAGTTGCAAAACTTAACCCTAGAATAAGATGCGTAAGCACTGTCTAAGCTGAGACGTGCATTCAATGATATAATGGATGAAGTTGCTCTTATTGTTTCAGTTTCATTATCTTTTATATATTTTGTTCATATTATAGCCTTCGTCTAGGAAGGAGCAGCCGCAGGAACAGCCATTGGAACAGTATGAACTAACGTCCATTACTAAGCAGCCAGCAACAGAAATTATTAACAGTGGCGAAATCGTCAGTGAGAGGGCACAACCACCAACCTATACAATATTAAAAAACATAATTTGTTTCATAAAATATTTTTCATAAATAAAGATCTTATAGAAAATACAAATTCTTTTTTTTTTTATTGAAGTAATTTATACTGCCATTCTAGTTCACCCTCTTCGACGAAGTACGTCTTGAACTCATTTGCTACATCTTTGGCTTCGAGTAGAGTTTCAGAACGGGTTCCTTCTAATAGATACAATGTACTGCTTTCCACACCCACATCGCGTCGCCAATTACCTGGGATAAGTTCGCCGATATCACTATAATGGTCGAATGAATTACTCGGAGTATACTTCTTTTTATTTGTTATAATCAAGTTGTTGTGGAGAACGCAACACGCAAGCGACTTCTCGGCATCCAAATGTATGGGCTTCCGCAGCACTCGGAAAGATGAGATCTCGGATGAGATCGTTGATACAGGAATGCGGAACAGATATTGCATAGACCGAAAACGTTCGCCGGTAGCCGTTCAGCCGCTGAAATGCTCGCGCATATTCTTTCCTTGCTTCTGGATGTGTGGAGTCACCAAAGCTAGAAAATCATTGAATGGTTTAGAAACCATACGCAAAAAATTGCGTTAAAATTCTGGCTCCTCAGCTCTTAATTCGACAATGAATTTTGCATAAAGTCCTTCCTACAGACGGTGGGCCACCCAATCCTTCGTCCAAACACGCCGACGTTTTTGTGGCAATTTATCTTCCTCGCTGCTTTCCAATACATACAATCGCAAACGCATCTTTTTTTTTTCCATTTCGATTATTTTATCAATTTACTATCCATTTTATTAAAATTCTCAAAAAAAAAAAAAAAAAAACACTTCACTCACTGCCGAATGAGAAAACAATTTTTAATTTGGTTGACAATGCCTGTCAACGAATCTGAATTTTTTTTTTAAACAAACATCAGCCAACCGTGTGAACTGACAATTTTCAACGTAACAACGTTGTCTGGCAAAATATTGTCAGACCAGCCATATGACAATGGAATTGTCAGAGTTTGGGACAAAATATGGCAAACGTGTGAACTGGCAATTTAGCATTATCAGGTAGTTCACTATTGTCAGCACTGACAATATTGTCAGATCTGGCAATCGTCTGAACATGGCTTAAGGAATGATACTTCAAGGAAGCAAAGACATGTCCGTAATTGAATTCAGTGGGATTGACCTTCTGTCAAAGCTGAACGAAAAACCCACTTAATTTCTGTCATGTACATGAGTAAACTTAATCTGCCAAACTATTTACATTCGGATTGCTTTCATAGCGGGAAAAAGTAAAATGAAAAATAAATAAATAATAAAATGAAATAGAAAAGAAAAAATTTTCTTTGTGTCAGCTGTCAAATTTTGCGCACTGAATGTCTATTCTATTGAGACCTTGCTTTAGACCATTAAAGCAAGCTAAATCAAACAAAATCGTATTATGTTCATGCAATACGATATGTAACGACACATTTCATAAAGTTGTTTTAAGGCTGGTCAACCATTATAGGCAATAGCATACTGAAGCTAATATCTGAACTGGACGAAAAATTTCCTTAACTTACTTCAAATGAACAAATTGTCCATAATAGGATTTTTAAAACATATTTATCTATCAAATCATTTGTATGTTACGTGCATTTCTTAGCGAAAATTATAAATAATCAATAACAAAATCCTGCCTTTTTAATTCGGTTTTTTTTTTTCGCTTTTTCTAATCTTAAATAAAAAGCCTGTCTTGTTTGTCATTTTAATTTATTTGTGTTTGCAAAGCCATTTTTTTTTTTTCATTATTATTGTATTACTTTACATTAATTTAATGAAATGATGAAAATAATTACCGTATGATTTTCCATGACAATATCAAGTGGCTGTAATTTTTGTCTGATTTTTATATATTTTTTATTTTCTTGCAAAAATGTATGTAACTGTATTTTTCCTTGCATATTCATAAAAACTGTTTTCTATTTCTTTTTTATTTGTGGTAGGAAAGGAGATGATTTGGACATGAAAATAAATGGTGAGTAAATTGTTTATTGTTTAATATTTATTATTATTATAATTTATTACCATATAAATAAATTTACATGCTAAAAAGAGAGAGTACTAGCTGCAAGTGCCTTCGGCTCTATTGATTTGTTTTGAAATTAAACTTAATATTAAATTTAGACATTTTCATGAGGTTATACATTTTAATAACATTGTGGTGATTTGGATTTCTTAAGACCTCGTAAATAAAATGTTACGAAGGGTTTAATAGTTGATTCGTTTGTTTACATGAGGGAGATAGACCTATTAGTGGGTACACTCAGTGTGACCTATACGTAGTCTAACAAACAGTGTTCGCCGATTTAGAAGAAGTGTTGGGATAAATTGGATGTGATCTGTCAGTGTTAATGATTTAATAGTGATGAATGTAGCTGCACCAATCCAAGAGTTGTTTTGTTCTGAGATGGCTAGGTATCCACATCAGCTTCAACTTGTGAGGCATTCTTATGAGACCTGATTTTGTATAAGGATTTCCAACAGCATGTATTACAAATAAGCTATCTTTTCAAAATGTTTTTGCATTGCCAACCATTTAGTGCGGATATAAGCATACATTTTGTATATTGTCTTAATTTGAATATTGGACAATGGGTGGAAAAAGGTTTCAGTATAGAATAATATTTCAAGGAAGCAAAGACATGACCGTAATTGAATTTAGTGGGATATACCTTCTGTCAAAGCTGAACGAAAAACCCACCAAACTATTTACATTCCGATTGCTTTCATAGCGGGAAAAAATAAAATGGAAAATAAGTTAAGAAAATTAAAAACGGCAAAATTATTGCATTTACAATGGAATGGATAAGTATCCTCGCAAAAATAAATGAAATAGATAAGAAAAAATTTTCTTTGTGTCAGCTGTCAAATTTTGCGCACTGAATGTCTATTCTATTGAGACCTTGCTTTAGCCCATTAAAGCTAGCTAAAGTATTTATTTGAAGTAATACTTTTTTGTCATTTTAATTTATTTGTGTTTGCAAAGCAATTTTTATTTATTTATTTATTTTTTTTTTTTTTTCATTTCTTATACGTACCCTACTCTAATATGGCAAGGTATTACTTTACATTAATTTAATGAAATGATGAAAATAATTACCGTATGATTTTTCATGACAATATCAAATGGCTGTAATTTTTGTCTGATTTTTATTTATTTTTTATTTTTTTGCAAAAATGTATGTAAATGTATTTTTCCTTGCATATTCATAAAAACTGCTTTCTATTTGTTTTTTATTTGTGGTAGGAAAGGAGAAGATTTGGACATGAAAATAAATGGTGAGTAGATTGTTTATTGTCTAATATTTATTATTATTATTATAATTTATTACCATATAAATAAATTTACATGCTAAAAAGACAGAGCACTAGCTGCAAATGCCTTCGGCTCTATTGATTTGTTTTGAAATTAAACTAAATATTAAATTTAGACATTTTTATGAGGTTATACATTTTAACAACATTGTGGTGATTAGGATTTTTTAAGATCTCGTAAATAAAAAGTTAAGAAGGGTTTAATAGTTGATTCGTTTGTTTATATGAGGGAGATAGACCTATGAGTGGGTACACCCAATGTGACCTATACGTAGTCTAACAAACATAGTGTTCGCCGATTTAGAAGTGCTGGGATAAATTGGATGTGATCTGTCGGTGTTAATGGTTTAATAGTGATTAATGTAGCTGCACCAATCCAAGAATTGTTTTGTTCTGAGATGGCTAGGTATCCACATCAGCTTACACTTGTGAGGCATTCTTATGAGACCTGATTTTGTATAAGGATTTCCAACAGCATCTATTACAAATAAGCTATCTTTTCCTATTATAAAATTTATCACGTACTTTTGAGGATAGTTCTATGGTTTTTATGATAACTAGTTCCTTGGCGGCAAAAATGGATGCGTTGGTTGATAGAAGTCCAGTTGTGAGTATGTCACTATTTTCGTGTGTGGTGGCAAAAGATGTGCTGTCCTTAATTTTTGACCTGTCGGTGGTAACTGCGGCAAAGATGGCATGGTAAATTGATGGCGGCATATTTATTTTAGGATATTGTGCCAGTTCCATAAACAAAGATGAGGGGATGATGTTTCATGGTGGATGCGATTGTGTGTGTTTGCCAAAGCAACCTATGGGAATTTTCATATTTTTTGCCAATATTAAAAATGAGAAAATAGCGGATTTGAGGCACTTGAAGCTTTTTCTTTCCATACAAGAAATTATTGAGTCATTTGAGAATTAAAGTTTTATAGACAGTATCGTTTTTGTTCCTAGTATCCGGTCTTCTGTGGTTGGTAGTCCAGCTTTCACTAATATGATCTTTACGGGATTGTGGGGAAAGCTTTTGAGGGCTGTTGCCATAAAGGAATGGACCGTAGTCGATTTTACTTAAAACTATAGCTCTCGAAATTGAACTAAGGGTGTAAATGTGCGCATTTCATTTACTGGCTAGATAATTGCCAATGATTGGCAGCGCAGTTAGGTTTTTTTTTTTTTTTTTTTAATTCTAAACAATGATAATTCCGCTTACTATTTGGAGTGAAAAGTAACCTCCTTGACCGCCAGAATGCGCTGCTACTGCAAAAAAGGTTATGGTGCCTTGAAGTCCGTTCATATTTAGGCAGACATACCAAATATCAGTGCGATACTGTCTTTAGTTTTGTTTTGACAGCTGGTTGTTGTTGACGTATTTGGCATCATGTTGAGTATGGACAGAAACGATTTTCGTTCTCTCATAAAACATTATTTGTTGAGAGGCAAAACGGCGAAAGAAACAAAAGAAAAGTTGGATAAATATTATGGGGCTAATCCGTCAGATTACACCGTCAAATATTGGTTTCGAGAGTTTCGTGGTGGCCGCAACTGCACTACCGATCAAGTAGTAGTAGTAGTACGCTACAATTACGAAAACCCCTCCACCACAACCAATTCAACCGAAAACAAATACACAAGCTGTTAACAAGCGAAAAATATATCAAACAGTATTCAATTAAACACAGCAGTCAACTCTCCAATTCTTACTCCAATACAAAAAGCACTAAGCCTTCTCCAGTACAAGCCTCAAACACCAATACAGACATATCAAAAAAAAAAATTTGATTGATTACCCTATCAATTGTAATATTTTAATTTTTTCATCATTCTACAAGTATACAAGGAAAGGGTTAGGAAATTTGTTAAATGATATCAATTCTTTTTCAATTTATTATTCAAATTATTCTTATTATTCATTCTACATTATCATTATCGCCTGAATCATTCTCCAAACATGAAACAATAGGCTTATGATAACTAAAATGTGAATTATAAATTTTCGATCGTAATTTATCTAAATATCTAACAAATCTAGTGGATGTATTACGATTGCTATAGCTATGGCGGCTGCAACCACACCTTCTGATTAACGAACGATTGTTGTTTTGTATCGTTACAAAATCTTCATTAAAATACAATTTTAATTACAATACAATTCATTTATATTCTGATATATAATACTTACTTGGTGTTACAATGAGGTAAATATTTGAGACTTAGATTGAACAACTTCTTAATTTTGCCTAATAGGCCATCACCTTATGGCGATGCTGATATTTAATTTAATCGCGCCACCTCAGTGTGGGTAGGGTAAACTACCTAAGTAAGGACGCGTTCACCGCAACACTCTCCCCGGGTAGTTTCCCCGTCTCCGTGCCTTTGACCGACATCTAGCCCGCAAATTGTTGTGAAACAAGCCAATTTTTTCTTACCACTCTCCCATCATCATTAAGTTCCGCCACAGGTTTTAGACCGCTCGATGTCCCCACTAAAAAGTGATTTGACGTAAGAGCTTCCTCATTTTCACTCTCTATTGGTGTGTATGTCAGAGGATGCGAATTTACAATATTTGCGGCCTCCATCAGCATGCTGCGCAGCAACTTGTCATTCGGATTCCGCATCAGCGTAAACGTGTAGAGTACCTTCTTTATAGACTGGGGGTATAAATTTCCAGCTGGTGTTGGCATTCGTAAAGGTTTCCCTCAATTTTTTGGAGTCCACCAATTTCCAAGCTTCTCCCAGCTCCCGGTCAGCGCCACGGAAGTTGGTCCCATTGTTACTGTAAAACTCGATGGGCGTGCCACGTCTAGTCATGAAAGCACGTATGCACTGGATGCAAGAGTCCGCAGAGTGTGGGCAATGTCCAGATGGACGGCTCTAATGGTGAGGTACGTAAAGAGTACTCTACAACGCTTTTCAGACCGCCGACTAACACTTACTGCTATCGGACCGAAATAGTCGATGCCGACATAGAAAAACGGTCTGCAGAACGAAGTAAGTCTGGCTGCGGGAAGTGGTGCCATTATGGGCGCCTGTGGTTGGGCCTTGTTATTCTTGCACACTTGACACATCCTTTTTACTGCTTTCAGGGCTGCTCGTAGATTGGGTATCCAATATTTTTGGCGATGTTTATACTGCCGGTGGACAGAATTAATTCTATGTGCGGTGGTTGGATGTATCCGAGGCATGATGATCGGCTGTCATAATCCTTGGGCTGTTGCCTTATAGAGGTGAATCCTTCCATTCGCTCTAACGATGTGATTGGTATCCAGGAACGGGCATAGGTTGTAGATCTTACTCCCCTTTTCGACGTAGCTTATAGGTCACCGCGGTTAGAGGCGTCAGCTGATCAGGTCCTTTCAGCAGAAGAGAGTTCAAGGATACGTCTTGGGTGGCGACAGCAGCATCCCATACAAGCCTAACCTTACCGGGTTTATTTGGGTTTTCGACGGGAAAGACTGGTACCACGATTTTTCCCGGCAGTTACTTGACTCTTTCGGTGAAAGTTGCCGGGCGTACCCTTTGATCTGTCGTCGGTAGACAAGGTGGTAGTTTATGGAGGTAGCGCACCGAAGTTGTCAGCACGTAGGAAACTTTTCAGCATTTCGCTCAGTTTTGTGTCGCTGCATTCGTATATGTGATAGCTTCGACCCTCATTGCTGTCCGTATCTACGGCACCGAAACTCCCGTGGATTACCCATTACAAGCGCGTTCTGGTGGCTACAAATTCGTGAGATCCGCCTTCTATATACTTTAACGGGAGCCCGAGCTATGCGTTGTTGACACCAATTTGGAGACGTGGGACTGCTTTACGGTACGAGTCGACTGGTATTCCACGAAGGTGACTGAACTTCTCTTGCAGTTCGTCCATACGAAGTGTTTGTGTTGGTAGGCCTAGGTTGCGCACGGTGTGAACGTTAGCGATATAAAATTTCCTTGCGTCTTTCCCAATGCTGGATATCTCGAAGTTAAGTAGTTGTGAGCTCCCTTCATACCTCAAAGTATTTCCTATCCATCTCAGGCATAGTGGCTGGGGCTTACCTTGAAGGTTCAGGAGTCTTGCCATCTCCTCATCCATCAGCGTTACAAAGGAACCGTCGTCAATGAACGCCTAGGACTCCAACTTGACTCCATTACCGTACAGCTGAACTGGTACAATTCGAAGTAGGATAGGATCCGTCAAATAACTACTAACCCGGAGTGTATCATGATGAGTGCCCACTGTTCCGGTATTTAACCGCGGTGATTTGACGTTTGGAAGTTCGTTGTGTAGAAGTGGATGATGTTTCCGTGTACAGTCATGTGTTTCGCATTCGGTGTTGGACCCACAGCTCCTATAACCATGATTCGTCAAGCACCGCCTGCAAAATTTGTGCTTTCGCACCTTTTCCCATCTGGCACCACGATCTAGTCCCAGGAACTGCTTACACTGGACGGAAATTAATCAGCGTGCACCAAGGTAGCGTCTACGTGTGAATCCCAAAATTGAGGCGCATCGTCGGCGGAAGCTTTTCCACGAACTCTTGTAGAAGCACAGGATTGTTTAGATAATCTATTAATCTGAGAACGTGCCCAACTCGGAGTTGGGTCCCCGTCGAAAATGGGTAGATCTTGCATCATTAGGTGTCGCGCTGCGATTTGGTTCCTGCTTAGAGTCAGATTCCCGGCTCAGTTTGGTTGAGACGAGAATTCGCAACTGATCTGGAGTTCCGCTCTGGGTAGTACTCGCGTCGGGAGTTGTCTGGATGGTGCGTATTCGACCTAAATCCGGTGGCATTATTCTGGTTGGTATGAGCTTCGGGGCGGTGTAATCGCAACGTCGTCTGTTGATGTTCTCGCTCGATGGCTCCTCTCGAAATAGCTCGAGGCCCCATCACTTCTGTTGAGTTACCGTCGACGTCCGGGAATCGTTCGCTTCGGCGGTATTGACCCAGCTTCCAATTACGGCTCGGGCTGTTGGCAACCTTTCCACTTCCGAAGCATCCTCCTCATTAGCGTCCGATTCAATCACCTGGTTTAGAATACTGTACTTCTTTATGTAATCCTCCATGGCTCCTTGGAGCTCTAGCTCCTTTTTTTCTCTTTCTCCCGCAGTTGCCTCAGCTCTCCGATCCTTTCCAATTCTACTTAAAGTCTTCACGTAGACAATCTGGATGAACTTGAGCTCCTTGAGCACTGGGACACTGGGCGCAAATAAACTATCCCTTTTCTCATAAAGGGAACTGGGACAACGTGGAGTTGGTCTAATCGAACGAACTTTACAGCTGAAGTGGAGGTGGGTCCGCTGCATTTAATACGCGGTTGCGTTGATAATGGCCAACGATCGCATGTTCTTGAAACTGCATTCAATTTATCCGCCGTCCGAGATCCCCGAGGCATCCGGCTTGACAACTCGTTATAGCCAAGATGTCTGACGAGGGGAGCCTTGCCGTTCGCAGTTGAGAGGTTCCATAGTGAATGAACAATGGCGGTTCTGCGTTTCCTGTCGGGTTGAACGTTACTGGTCCAGTCATTTCAGCCTTGGACCCGGCGAAAAACCTCGTGGCGATGGTGGCTGGTTCACGTCGGTAAAAGATGTCATCTACATGGGGCATAGGAACTCCTGGTGTATTAAAATTTTTAAAGCTGTACGTCGCTGGAGCAAGAGACCGGCTACCCTTGATCCGGAAAACTCATTGTCCCGGTAGTCATCCTTTATAGAAGCGGGTGATACGTATAGGGGGGCGGGATGTCCACAGCTGGCAGCGGCCTCGGCTGCTCTGGACGCGGAACATCCGACTGCAGGAGCACTGGTTGGAGCTGTTGGTGGTGCGGATACGACACCTGAAGGAAGCTGCAGAACGAATAGCTGTGGTTGTTGCTGACGCAGGCGACACAGAAGCGATAACAGGATCTGGCAGCGTGGCGTTGGTTGGTGCAACTGGCGCTCCGGAAAATTGGTTTAACGGTGGCGACACGTAGGCGGTGGCAGGATCTCCACGACTGGCAGCAACTACGGCCGCATTGAGCGCAAAGAAATCCGCTTCAGCGATACTGGTTGGCACAATTGTCTGGTCGCATGCTGGCGCAAAAGTTGCATGTCGGGTAGCAAATTCGGGTCCCCTTAATATACAAATCTCTGCAGTAACGGCGGATCTAATCGGCCTTGGCGACACGTGGACAGTGGCAGGATTTCCACCACTGGCAGCAGCAGAGAATCCTGCTGGTGTGATACTAATTGCAGAAATCCTGGAAGGCGTGGTGATGATCGGCGAATTTGCTCATTCGTTTGCGAAATTTCTGCACGTGGTTTGTAGATTCGCTGAAAACGCGTTACGGTTAGCGGCACTGAGTGACGACGTTGATGCCGTTATAGCGGAACCTTGTGGTAGTTTGGCGTGTGGGCTGAATATTATTTGGCTATGTTTCACTAAATTTGGAGATACTCCTCCCGAAAGACTAAGAAAACTACTACTGCACTTACCTGCACACGCTGCGCACATAAAGGTCTTGGACTCGATGAAGCTGTCCACGCCAGCACACTCGAAATGCTCCCATGCATCACATGCGTCGCACTGCACCATGTCCCCCGTTGAATCCGGTTGGTCGTACGAACGGCATTTGGATTCTTCGTTGGGGGTATGTTTTTTCCCCGGTTTGGTCTTTTTCGGCATGTTGAAGATGTCCAGGCAGATGAACTTGCTGAATGCAGATGTTGCAGCTATGGCGGCTGCAACCACACCTTCTGATTAACGACCGATTGTTGTTTCGTAACGTTACAAAATCTTTATTAAAATCCAATTTTCATTTATATTCTAATACATATTACTTACTTGGTGTTACAATGAGGTAAATATTTGAGACTTAGATTGAACAATTTCTCAATTTTCCCTAATAGGCCATTCCCTCATGGCGATGCTGATATTTAATTTAATCTCTATATATGTACATTTGTGACAGAAGGATTTTTAGCGCCTACTAGGTGACTGATCGCGTCACCTCTGCGCCCTACCTAAGTAAGGGCACGTTCACCGCAACAACGATCATTATTGATTTTTAGATTAAATTCGCGATCTAAAAATCTATCAATGGTTGTGCCTCCTCTAAAGCGAAATTGATATTAAAATCTTCACTTAAAATAAAAATCTATTCTTACTTCTTTAGTTAATCATATAAAAATAATAATCATATGGAAAATAAGTTAAGAAAATTAAAAACCGTAAAATTATTGCATTTACAATGGAATGGATAAGTATCCTCGCAAAAATAAATGAAATAGATAAGAAAAAATTTTCTTTGTGTCAGCTGTCTAATTTTGCACACTGAATGTCTATTCTATTGAGACCTTGCTTTAGCCCATTAAAGCTAGCGAAATCGAGCAAAATCCCGTTATGTTCATGCAATACTATTTATTGATATGTAACGACACATTTTTCTAATCTTAAAAAAAGTATTTATTTGAAGTAATACTTTTTTGTCATTTTAATTAATTTGTGTTTGCAAAGCCATTTTTATTTATTTATTTTTTTTTATTTCTTATACGTACCCTGCTCTAATATGGCAAGGTATTACTTTAAATTAATTTAATGAAATGATGAAAATAATTACCGTATGATGACAATATCAAATGGCTGTAATTTTTGTCTGATTTTTATTTATTTTTTATTTTTTTTTGCAAAAATGTATGTAAATGTATTTTTCCTTGCATATTCATACAAACGGTTTTCTATTTGTTTTTTATTTGTGGTAGGAAAGGAGAATATTTGGACATGAAAATAAATGGTGAGTAGATTGTTTATTGTCTAATATTTATTATTATTATTATAATTTATTACCATATAAATAAATTTACATGCTAAAAAGACAGAGCACTAGCTGCAAGTGCCTTCGGCTCTATTGATTTGTTTTTTAATTAAACTAAATATTAAATTTAGACATTTTCATGAGGTTATACATTTTAACAAAATAAAAACATACATGCCTAAGAACTATAATTTAAAGTATTTTTTCTGAATATTTTAATTTTCTTCGAAATTGACAACTCGGTAACATGATATAATATTTTAATTTATTGGTACGTTTTTAAACACAAAAAAAAAAAAAAATTATTCAAAATCCTGTCTTATTTCTTTAGTTAATCATATAAAATTTATGCTGATATCACGTGACAGTTTGTTCATTGCTACCAGTTTTTCTTTTATATTTTAAATATACATATATGTTAATACAATTATTTTACTCACGGATCTAATTTATGATAACCTCACCTGTAATCATGTTGATACATATATGATATTTAATACTTTATATGAATATTTCTCTTTAATTTTATTTAACTAGTGCTTATTTTTGTACATTTTATTTACTTTGTATTCTTTACAGATCTGCTTTGCGAAAGTGGGGTATTTCATGATTTATTTGAATATATAGCATATAGTATTACTGTGGGATAGCTAAAATGACCTAAAAGCTGTGAAGCCATTTAAAACAAAAAAGTGACGTTTTTATTACAGAAAATTTCTGCTTTAAGTTATGATTTCTTTTATATGATAAAAATTAAAATGAAATGTAAAGGAAAACTGACAGCGCAGCAGTGATGAAGTTCGTGTGGGAAATATTTCAAAGGGTAATAAAAGAAGATTATTTTTTTTTATATTAATTAAGCTGATCAAACAATTCAAATCGTGTTTTCAAAATGTTTTTGCATTGCCAATCATATAGTGCGGATATAAGCATACATTTTGTATATTGTCTTAATTTGAATATTGGACAATGGGTGGAAAAAGGTTTCAGTATGGAATAATACTTCAAGGAAGTAAAGACATGACTGTAATTGAATTCAGTGGGATATACCTTCTGTCAAAGCTGAACGAAAAACCGACCAAACTATTTACATTCCGATTGCTTTCATAGCGGGAAAAAATAAAATGGAAAATAAGTTAAGAAAATTAAAAACCGCAAAATTATTGCATTTACAACGGAATGGATAAGTATCCTCGCAAAAATAAATGAAATAGATAAGAAAAAATTTTTTTTGTGTCAGCTGTCAAATTTTGCGCACTGAATGTCTATTCTATTGAAACCTTGCCTTAGCCCATTAAAGCTAGCGAAATCGAGCAAAATCCCGTTATGTTCATGCAATACTATTTATTGATATGTAACGACACATTTTTCTAATCTTAAAAAAAGTATTTATTTGAAGTAATACTTTTTTGTCATTTTAATTTATTTGTGTTTGCAAAGCCATTTTTATTTATTTATTTTTTTAATTTCTTATACGTACCCTGCTCTAATATGGCAAGGTATTACTTTACATTAATTTAATGAAATGATGAAAATAATTACCGTATGATTTTCCATGACAATATCAAATGGCTGTAATTTTTGTCTGATTTTTATTTATTTTTTATTTTTTTGCAAAAATGTATGTAAATGTATTTTTCCTTGCATATTCATAAAAACTGCTTTCTATTTGTTTTTTATTTGTGGTAGGAAAGGAGAAGATTTGGACATGAAAATAAATGGTGAGTAAATTGTTTATTGTCTAATATTTATTATTATTATTATAATTTATTACCATATAAATAAATTTACATGCTAAAAAGACAGAGTACTAGCTGCAAGTGCCTTCGGCTCTATTGATTTGTTTTGAAATTAAACTAAATATTAAATTTAGACATTTTAATGAGGTTATACATTTAAACAACATTGTGGTGATTAGGATTTTTTAAGATCTCGTAAATAAAAAGTTAAGAAGGGTTTAATAGTTGATTCGTTTGTTTACATGAGGGAGATAGACCTATTGGTGGGTACACTCAATGTGACCTATATTCAGAAATATCTTTATTTATATACTCGCTATCGGGAAATTTATTACTATAAAATAGAAGAGATTGAAAAATAAACTCCATTATTTTTTTCAATGTTTGATTGGGAGAGATATACATATATAGCTATCATTACAATTTACTGGCTATTATCTAGAGTTAACTGTGAAGAACATATAGAATACAGAAATAGTATTAACTTGAATAAACATCCATATTTAGGACACATTCTAAAGTATTGTTGAGATTTTCGTAAATTGCAACACCACCGGCTCGCACCGAAGTACGTTTGAATTTAACGACACAATTAAAAATTCATACATTTACACATTCGTCATTGTTTAGCCATGTTTAGTTCGATATTTGCAGTACCAGTATTCGTTAAATCTTGTGCATGTGCTTTCCAACTTTGACAATTAAACAAGAAAAATGAAATTCCATTTCTTTTAGTGATGAAGTCCTGTAAGATGGAGCCAATTGTTAAAAGTGGATTTAATGTGATCCTGCGAAATTCTTCTTGTAAATTATCTTTATTATTCCATTAATTTTTTCTTTGAAATTTACAAAATTTATGTTAACATTGGCATTTGCCGTCAGCCAGAAAAGAGATTTGACTTCTTCTTTCGTATTTATTCCCATATTAAATAATACCATTAAAAATAAATATGTCATTAAAAGGCTTCATTCAAAATTTGTTGTCAATAATTCAAAGCTATTCTAGGAAAAAAATACAATGCCCTCCAGTTGTTTCCAATAAGGACTTCTTCTGTATACGACAGCGTGTTCTTTTCCCAAATTGCTCTTCGTGATTCTTTTAGAAGGGGACATACACCCAAGAAGTATTGAATGTCTTCTCTTGTCCTGAGATTACACAAAGCACATTCATCATTTCCTTCTGCTCTATGAGGCCTTGCATTTAAATATAGCAGCTCTCCCCGTGCCTTGAAGATTAGGGAAATTGTATTTGCACTGTGTTGATCTATAAAGTAGTTTCCGTCTCCTAGATCATAGGTAAGAGTGCTATACATGCATCTAGTCAGGCTTTGTCGTGATTTCTGCTTAAAGAGAGATAGGCAGGCGGTATCTATTTTTATTAGAAGTTCCTGTACAGATAGCTTTAGTGAGGTGATCGAAGATGATGACCGCAGTGGTAGACCATCGACATCGGAAACCGATGAAAACATTGATAGAGTAAAAAAAAGGTTTGTCGATAATCGCAAATTAACCATCAGAGAGATAGCTGATGACTTGAACATTGCCTATGGATCCGTCCGTTAAAGACATTTTGGTTAATGATTTGGGTTTTCGTCGTGTAGCAGCAAAGTTGGTGTCTCAATTGGCGACCGTTCTGATGTCGCAAAAGAGATGATATACGAAGCTGAACCCGATCCCACATTTATCAAAAGGATCATTACTGGAGACGAAGCGTGGGTTTATGAATACGACACACAATCCAGACATCAATCAAGTGAATGTCGTTCACCAAATGAGCCGAGACAAAAAAAAAAAAAAAAAAAAACCGTTTTCATTACAACGGTGTAGTGCATCATGAATTTTTGCCAGAAGGCCAGACAGTAAACAAAGAGTATTATTTAGGCGTTATGAGACGTTTGGTTGTAGTAATTCGCCAAAAGAGACCAGAACTGTTGGCAGAAAACTCGTGGATTTTGCACCATGATAGCGCACCGTCGCACAGTGCCATCATTATTATTATGTGTACCAGAATATCTGAGTCCAAAGAATAAAAAAAGTATATAAAAACATACATGCCTAAGAACTATAATTTAAAGTATTTTTTCTGAATATTTTAATTTTCTTCGAAATTGACAATTCGGTAACATGATATAATATTTTAATTTATTGGTACGTTTTTAAACACAAAAAAAAAAAATTATTCAAAATCTTGTCTTATTTCTTTAGTTAATCATATAAAATTTATGCTGATATCACGTGACAGTTTGTTCATTGCTACCAGTTTTTCTTTTATATTTTAAATATACATATATGTTAATACAATTATTTTACTCACGGATCTAATTTATGATAACCTCACCTGTAATCATGTTGATACATATATGATATTTAATACTTTATATGAATATTTCTCTTTAATTTTATTTAACTAGTGCTTATTTTTGTACATTTTATTTACTTTGTATTCTTTACAGAACTGCTTTGCGAAAGTGGGGTATTTCATGATTTATTTGAATATATAGCACATAATGTTACTGTGGGATAGCTAAAATGACCTAAAAGCTGTGAAGCCATTTAAAACAAAAAAGTGACGTTTTTATTACAGAAAATTTCTGCTTTAAGTTATGATTTCTTTTATATGATAAAAATGAAAATGAAATGTAAAGGAAAACTGACAGCGCAGCAGTGATGAAGTTCGTGTGGAAAATATTTCAAAGGGTAATAAAAGAAGATTATTTTTTTTATATTAATTAAGCTGATCAAACAATTCAAATCGTGTTTTCAAAATATTTTTGCATTGCCAATCATATAGTGCCATATATGCCAATCATATATACATTTTGTATATTGTCTTAATTTGAATATTGGACAATGGGTGGAAAAAGGTTTCAGTATGGAATAACACTTCAAGGAAGTAAAGACATGACCGTAATTGAATTCAGTGGGATATACCTTCTGTTAAAGCTGAACGAAAAACCCACCAAACTATTTACATTCCGATTGCTTTCATAGCGGGAAAAAATAAAATGGAAAATAAGTTAAGAAAATTAAAAACGGCAAAATTATTGCATTTACAATGGAATGGATAAGTATCCTCGCAAAAATAAATGAAATAGATAGGAAAAAATTTTCTTTGTGTCAGCTGTCAAATTTTGCGCACTGAATGTCTATTCTATTGAGACCTTGCTTTAGCCCATTAAAGCTAGCTAAAGTATTTATTTGAAGTAATACTTTTTTGTTATTTTAATTTATTTGTGTTTGCAAAGCCATTTTTATTTATTTATTTTTTTTTTTTTTCATTTCTTATACGTACCCTGCTCTAATATGGCAAGGTACTTATTTACATTAATTTAATGAAATGATGAAAATAATTACCGTATGATTTTTCATGACAATATCAAATGGCTGTAATTTTTGTCTGATTTTTATTTATTTTTTATTTTTTTGCAAAAATGTATGTAAATGTATTTTTCCTTGCATATTCATAAAAACTGTTTTCTATTTGTTTTTTATTTGTGGTAGGAAAGGAGAATATTTGGACATGAAAATAAATGGTGAGTAGATTGTTTATTGTCTAATATTTATTATTATTATTATAATTTATTACCATATAAATAAATTTACATGCTAAAAAGACAGAGCACTAGCTGCAAGTGCCTTCGGCTCTATTGATTTGTTTTTTAATTAAACTAAATATTAAATTTAGACATTTTCATGAGGTTATACATTTTAACAAAATAAAAACATACATGCCTAAGAACTATAATTTAAAGTATTTTTTCTGAATATTTTAATTTTCTTCGAAATTGACAACTCGGTAACATGATATAATATTTTAATTTATTGGTACGTTTTTAAACACAAAAAAAAAAAATTATTCAAAATCCTGTCTTATTTCTTTAGTTAATCATATAAAATTTATGCTGATATCACGTGACAGTTTGTTCATTGCTACCAGTTTTTCTTTTATATTTTAAATATACATATATGTTAATACAATTATTTTACTCACGGATCTAATTTATGATAACCTCACCTGTAATCATGTTGATACATATATGATATTTAATACTTTATATGAATATTTCTCTTTAATTTTATTTAACTAGTGCTTATTTTTGTACATTTTATTTACTTTGTATTCTTTACAGATCTGCTTTGCGAAAGTGGGGTATTTCATGATTTATTTGAATATATAGCATATAGTATTACTGTGGGATAGCTAAAATGACCTAAAAGCTGTGAAGCCATTTAAAACAAAAAAGTGACGTTTTTATTACAGAAAATTTCTGCTTTAAGTTATGATTTCTTTTATATGATAAAAATTAAAATGAAATGTAAAGGAAAACTGACAGCGCAGCAGTGATGAAGTTCGTGTGGGAAATATTTCAAAGGGTAATAAAAGAAGATTATTTTTTTTTATATTAATTAAGCTGATCAAACAATTCAAATCGTGTTTTCAAAATGTTTTTGCATTGCCTATCATATAGTGCGGATATAAGCATACATTTTGTATATTGTCTTAATTTGAATATTGGACAATGGGTGGAAAAAGGTTTCAGTATGGAATAATACTTCAAGGAAGTAAAGACATGACTGTAATTGAATTCAGTGGGATATACCTTCTGTCAAAGCTGAACGAAAAACCGACCAAACTATTTACATTCCGATTGCTTTCATAGCGGGAAAAAATAAAATGGAAAATAAGTTAAGAAAATTAAAAACCGCAAAATTATTGCATTTACAACGGAATGGATAAGTATCCTCGCAAAAATAAATGAAATAGATAAGAAAAAATTTTTTTTGTGTCAGCTGTCAAATTTTGCGCACTGAATGTCTATTCTATTGAAACCTTGCCTTAGCCCATTAAAGCTAGCGAAATCGAGCAAAATCCCGTTATGTTCATGCAATACTATTTATTGATATGTAACGACACATTTTTCTAATCTTAAAAAAAGTATTTATTTGAAGTAATACTTTTTTGTCATTTTAATTTATTTGTGTTTGCAAAGCCATTTTTATTTATTTATTTTTTTAATTTCTTATACGTACCCTGCTCTAATATGGCAAGGTATTACTTTACATTAATTTAATGAAATGATGAAAATAATTACCGTATGATTTTCCATGACAATATCAAATGGCTGTAATTTTTGTCTGATTTTTATTTATTTTTTATTTTTTTGCAAAAATGTATGTAAATGTATTTTTCCTTGCATATTCATAAAAACTGCTTTCTATTTGTTTTTTATTTGTGGTAGGAAAGGAGAAGATTTGGACATGAAAATAAATGGTGAGTAAATTGTTTATTGTCTAATATTTATTATTATTATTATAATTTATTACCATATAAATAAATTTACATGCTAAAAAGACAGAGTACTAGCTGCAAGTGCCTTCGGCTCTATTGATTTGTTTTGAAATTAAACTAAATATTAAATTTAGACATTATAATGAGGTTATACATTTAAACAACATTGTGGTGATTAGGATTTTTTAAGATCTCGTAAATAAAAAGTTAAGAAGGGTTTAATAGTTGATTCGTTTGTTTACATGAGGGAGATAGACCTATTGGTGGGTACACTCAATGTGACCTATATTCAGAAATATCTTTATTTATATACTCGCTATCGGGAAATTTATTACTATAAAATAGAAGAGATTGAAAAATAAACTCCATTATTTTTTTCAATGTTTGATTGGGAGAGATATACATATATAGCTATCATTACAATTTACTGGCTATTATCTAGAGTTAACTGTGAAGAACATATAGAATACAGAAATAGTATTAACTTGAATAAACATCCATATTTAGGACACATTCTAAAGTATTGTTGAGATTTTCGTAAATTGCAACACCACCGGCTCGCACCGAAGTACGTTTGAATTTAACGACACAATTAAAAATTCATACATTTACACATTCGTCATTGTTTAGCCATGTTTAGTTCGATATTTGCAGTACCAGTATTCGTTAAATCTTGTGCATGTGCTTTCCAACTTTGACAATTAAACAAGAAAAATGAAATTCCATTTCTTTTAGTGATGAAGTCCTGTAAGATGGAGCCAATTGTTAAAAGTGGATTTAATGTGATCCTGCGAAATTCTTCTTGTAAATTATCTTTATTATTCCATTAATTTTTTCTTTGAAATTTACAAAATTTATGTTAACATTGGCATTTGCCGTCAGCCAGAAAAGAGATTTGACTTCTTCTTTCGTATTTATTCCCATATTAAATAATACCATTAAAAATAAATATGTCATTAAAAGGCTTCATTCAAAATTTGTTGTCAATAATTCAAAGCTATTCTAGGAAAAAAATACAATGCCCTCCAGTTGTTTCCAATAAGGACTTCTTCTGTATACGACAGCGTGTTCTTTTCCCAAATTGCTCTTCGTGATTCTTTTAGAAGGGGACATACACCCAAGAAGTATTGAATGTCTTCTCTTGTCCTGAGATTACACAAAGCACATTCATCATTTCCTTCTGCTCTATGAGGCCTTGAATTTAAATATAGCAGCTCTCCCCGTGCCTTGAAGATTAGGGAAATTGTATTTGCACTGTGTTGATCTATAAAGTAGTTTCCGTCTCCTAGATCATAGGTAAGAGTGCTATACATGCATCTAGTCAGGCTTTGTCGTGATTTCTGCTTAAAGAGAGATAGGCAGGCGGTATCTATTTTTATTAGAAGTTCCTGTACAGATAGCTTTAGTGAGGTGATCGAAGATGATGACCGCAGTGGTAGACCATCGACATCGGAAACCGATGAAAAAATTGATGGAGTAAAAAAAAGGTTTGTCGATAACCGCAAATTAACCATCTGAGAGATAGCTGAAGACTTGTACATTGCCTATGGATCCGTCCGTGCAAGACATTTTGGTTAATGATTTGGGTTTTCGTCGTGTAGCAGCAAAGTTGGTGTCTCAATTGGCGACCGTTCTGATGTCGCAAAAGAGATGATATACGAAGCTGAACCCGATCCCACATTCATCAAAAGGATCATTACTGGAGACGAAGCGTGGGTTTATGAATACGACACACAATCCAGACATCAATCAAGTGAATGGCGTTCACCAAATGAGCCGAGACAAAAAAAAAAAAAAAAAAAAAACTGGTTTTCATTACAACGGTGTAGTGCATCATGAATTTTTGCCAGAAGGCCAGACAGTAAACAAAGAGTATTATTTAGGCGTTATGAGACGTTTGGTTGAAGTAATTCGCCGAAAGAGACCAGAACTGTTGGCAGAAAACTCGTGGATTTTGCACCATGATAACGCACCGTCGCACAGTGCCATCATTATTATTATGTGTACGAGAATATCTGAGTCCAAAGAATAAAAAAATAAATTGATAAAGTTATTGTGACAAATATAGGACATCGTTCAAGTATATAAAAACATACATGCCTAAGAACTATAATTTAAAGTATTTTTTCTGAATATTTTAATTTTCTTCGAAATTGACAACTCGGTAACATGATATAATATTTTAATTTATTGGTACGTTTTTAAACACAAAAAAAAAAAAAATTATTCAAAATCTTGTCTTATTTCTTTAGTTAATCATATAAATTTTATGCTGATATCACGTGACAGTTTGTTCATTGCTACCAGTTTTTCTTTTATATTTTAAATATACATATATGTTAATACAATTATTTTACTCACGGATCTAATTTATGATAACCTCACCTGTAATCATGTTGATACATATATGATATTTAATACTTTATATGAATATTTCTCTTTAATTTTATTTAACTAGTGCTTATTTTTGTACATTTTATTTACTTTGTATTCTTTACAGATCTGCTTTGCGAAAGTGGGGTATTTCATGATTTATTTGAATATATAGCATTTAGTATTACTGTGGGATAGCTAAAATGACCTAAAAGCTGTGAAGCCATTTAAAACAAAAAAGTGACGTTTTTATTACAGAAAATTTCTGCTTTAAGTTATGATTTCTTTTATATGATAAAAATGAAAATGAAATGTAAAGGAAAACTGACAGCGCAGCAGTGATGAAGTTCGTGTGGGAAATATTTCAAAGGGTAATAAAAGAAGATTATTTTTTTTATATTAATTAAGCTGATCAAACAATTCAAATCGTGTTTTCAAAATGTTTTTGCATTGCCAATCATATAGTGCGGATATAAGCATACATTTTGTATATTGTCTTAATTTGAATATTGGACAATGGGTGGAAAAAGGTTTCAGTATGGAATAATATTTCAAGGAAGTAAAGACATGACTGTAATTGAATTCAGTGGGATATACCTTCTGTCAAAGATGAACGAAAAACCGACCAAACTATTTACATTCCGATTGCTTTCATAGCGGGAAAAAATAAAATGGAAAATAAGTTAAGAAAATTAAAAACCGCAAAATTATTGCATTTACAACGGAATGGATAAGTATCCTCGCAAAAATAAATGAAATAGATAAGAAAAATTTTTTTTTGTGTCAGCTGTCAAATTTTGCGCACTGAATGTCTATTCTATTGAAACCTTGCTTTAGCCCATTAAAGCTAGCGAAATCGAGCAAAATCCCGTTATGTTCATGCAATACTATTTATTGATATGTAACGACACATTTTTCTAATCTTAAAAAAAGTATTTATTTGAAGTAATACTTTTTTGTCATTTTAATTTATTTGTGTTTGCAAAGCCATTTTTATTTATTTATTTTTTCATTTCTTATACGTACCCTGCTCTAATATGGCAAGGTATTACTTTAAATTAATTTAATGAAATGATGAAAATAATTA
Organism: Volucella inanis; assembly: GCA_907269105.1. NCBI lineage: Eukaryota > Metazoa > Arthropoda > Insecta > Diptera > Syrphidae > Volucella > Volucella inanis. Next base: position 74,868,489 of record OU026153.1, read on the forward strand.
CCGTATGATTTTCCATGACAATATCAAATGGCTGTAATTTTTGTCTGATTTTTATTTATTTTTTATTTTTTTGCAAAAATGTATGTAAATGTATTTTTCCTTGCATATTCATAAAAACTGTTTTCTATTTGTTTTTTATTTGTGGTAGGAAAGGAGAATATTTGGACATGAAAATAAATGGTGAGTAGATTGTTTATTGTCTAATATTTATTATTATTATTATAATTTATTACCATATAAATAAATTTACATGCTAAAAAGACAGAGCACTAGCTGCAAGTGCCTTCGGCTCTATTGATTTGTTTTGAAATTAAACTAAATATTAAATTTAGACATTTTTATGAGGTTATACATTTTAACAACATTGTGGTGATTAGGATTTTTTAAGATCTCGTAAATAAAAAGTTAAGAAGGGTTTAATAGTTGATTCGTTTGTTTATATGAGGGAGATAGACCTATGAGTGGGTACACCCAATGTGACCTATACGTAGTCTAACAAACATAGTGTTCGCCGATTTAGAAGTGCTGGGATAAATTGGATGTGATCTGTCGGTGTTAATGGTTTAATAGTGATGAATGTAGCTGCACCAATCCAGGAGTTGTTTTGTTCTGAGATGGCTAGGTATCCACATCAGCTTCAACTTGTGAGGCATTATTATGAGACCTGATTTTGTATAAGGATTTCAACAGCATGTATTACAAATAAGCTATCTTTTCCTATTACAAAATTTATCACGTACTTTTGAGGATAGTTCTATGGTTTTTATGATAGCTAGTTCCTTGACGGCAAAAATGGATGCGTTGATTGATAGAAGTCCAGTTGTGAGTATGTAACTATTTTCGTGTGTGGTTGCAAAAGACGTGCTGTCCTTAATTTTTGACCTGTCTGCGAAAACCAAACTCCAGCCTTTAGATCTTTTATCGGAGGTAACTGCGGCAAAGATGGCATGGTAAATTAATGGCGGCATTTTTTTTCTAGGATATTGTGCCAGTTCCATTAACAAAGATGAGGGAATGACGTTTCATGGTGAATACGATTGTGGGTGTTTGCCAAAGCAACCTATGGGAATTTTCATATTTTTTGCCATTATTAAAAATGAGAAAATAGCGGATTTGAGGCACTTGAAGTTTTTCTTTTCATACAAGAAATGATTGAGCAATTTAAGAATTAAATGTTTTTAAAGACAGTATCGTTTTTGTTCTTAGTATCCGGTCTTCTGTGGTTGGTAGTCCAGCTTTCACTAATATGATATGACTCCTACGAGTCGCTTGATGGTATGGTGCCTTTATAATATTGATTGTAGCTTTTGGGGGCTGTTGCCATAAAAGAATGGACCGTAGTCGATTTTACTTAAAACTATAGCTCTCGAAATTGAACTAAGGGTGTTAATGTGCGCATTTCATTTACTGGCTAGATAATTGCGAATGATTGGCCTCGCAGTTAGGTTTTTTTTTTTATATTCTAAACAATGATAATTCCGCTTACTATTTGGAGTGAAAAGTAACCTCCTTGACCGCCAGAATGCGCTGCTACTGCAAAAAAGGTTATGGTGCCTTGAAGTCCGTTCATATTTAGGCAGACATACCAAATTTCAGTGCGATACTGTCTTTAGTTTTTTTTTGACAGCTGATTGATGTTGACGTATTTGGCATCATGTTGAGTATGGACAAAAACGATTTTCGTTCTCTCATAAAACATTATTTGTTGAAAGGCAAAACGGCGAAGGAAACAAAAGAAAAGTTGAATAAATATTATGGGGCTAATGCTCCGTCAGATTACACCGTCAAATATTGGTTTTGAGAGTTTCGTGGTGGCCGCAACTGCACTACCGATTAAGTCTGCAGCGGCAGGCCCTCCGATGCGGTTACAGAGGACAATGTCAAAAAAATACATGAAATGGTGGTGGCTGACCGGAAAGTTAAGGTGCGCGAGCTAGCAAATACCACAGAGATTAGTACTTAGTGCATACTCCATATTTTGGGCAATATTCTGCATATGAAAAAGTTATCCTGCCGCTGGGTGCCGCGCATTCTCACTCCTGACCAAAAACACGAACGCGAAAGCACTTCAAAAGAGTGTTTGGACTTGCTGATGCAGAATCGGGCGAACTTTTGGCGTCTACTGGTAACTCTTGAACACCAGAGAACAAAATAAGTGCCCGGCAATGGACTGAAACCGACAAGAGTGCTCCGAAGCGGCCGAGGGAGGATCAATGGGTCGAAAAGGTTATCGCGTCGGTTTTCTGGGATATTGTCATGGCATTCTTTTCGTGGACTACCTCGAAAAAGGAAAAACCATCACCAGCGAGTATTACTGTGCAATATTGGAGTGATTGAAGGCCGAAATTGCTGCAAAACGGCCTCACATGAAGCGAAAAAAAATTTGTATTTGCAAGACAATGCAAAGGCGCACAAGAGCATCGCAACCAAGGAGGTTACTTTTCACCCCACCTAGTATATCTATTATTAAATGCTATGCAAAGAATACTTGAATTGGTAACATTTTCAATATTGATATTATTATAATTAAGACTAAGATTGTTGCATGAGGTCTTACGACAGATGTGTAAGGTTTTGCATATATCGACAGAAAGTTTAGCACCAGAATAGATAGATCATTTTGATATGTCGTAAATAGCATTCAATAATACATTTTTTGTTACACCAAGATCAATGTGCTTACTCAGAATGTATATGTCATCCGCGTAAACACAGTGATTGAAGTTTGTATATATATCTAAAAATTTGGTTATATCGTCAAAAGCAATGATGAATGATAATTGCAACCCATGCGCGATCCCAATAAAAAGTTCAAATGAAGGTGAAAAACACTTGTTAGATTTTATGCAGATTCTTCTAGTGATAAGGAATAAATAAACATTCATACCCATTGTAGAGTAATGTTCACAAAACAGTGTAAAAAAAAATATGGTTCGAAGCAAGATAAAAAATGTATAATAGAATTTATTTGCAAGGTTGCAAAACGATAATATGTATATAAGTTTACTTAGCTGTGGTCACTGCTGCTGTCGAAATCCAAGTGGACGAGATGTTCGACTTCGAGTATGCACCAGCCAACATCTTGCGCACAACCGTATACACACAACTTATGCGTTTTGTTGCTGCACAAATCGTAAGTTCCGATTGCATGACCATGCGATTTATCGTGTGCAAATTGTTGCTAGGATGCAACTGCATGCTGGTCGTTCGATAATTTTATGTGCAGTGACTCACTTTTTTTTTTTTTTTTAATTAATCAACAAAGCAAAAATAGTATTTACGAGTAAATAAGTATTGTATTAACATTATCAAACACCCATGATCTAAATTTATCTAGAACTAGGTGTATGCTTATTCTGTCGAATGCTTTTTCGAAGTCCAATGCGATTTATCGTGTGCAAATTGTTGCTAGGATGCAACAGGCTCAGGAACGGCTGTTAGTGGTTCACCTACAAGAAAATGAGCTGGAGTTAATGGGTTCAAATCAGTATCAGATATTGCACATAAAAAGGACGAGAACTTAGAATAGCTTCAACCTGGGTAAGAACAGTGTATAATTCTTCAAAGGTTAAACTAGAAGACCCTATTACACGACGCAAATGTAGCTTTACTGACTTTATGCCAGCCTCCCACAGGCCTCCAAAGTGTGGGGCAGAAGGTGGAATGAAATGCCAGAAGATTCCATCCTTAGCAAGAGTGGAAGCGATGGTATCGTTATGAGATTGACTCATGAATAGTTTATGCATCTCAGTTAAACACCGACACGCTCGCTAAAAATTAGTACCATTTTGGTACATTTTCACCGACGAGAAACGAATCTTCTTAAAGCTGCGATGAATGCATCCGTGGTAAGATCGCTCACCACTTCGAGATGTATAGCTTTCGTCGACATACATACAAATAACGCAATGTATGCCTTTGACAACTTGGGCTTACGAGTCCTAAGATAATTTGATTGTCAGTGGACCAGCATAATCGCAACCGGTGTTCAAAAATGGACGGCTAGGGTGGATACGTTGTACTGGAAGATCGCCCATGATCTGTTGACTCGTAAATTTGCGCTGCGTAAAACACGTCTTACATCGATGAATAATTTTTCGGATCAAGTTTCGGCTACCCAGTATCCAAAACTGCTGTCGAACGAATGTAAATGTCTCCGATACTCCAGCATGTAAGTAGCGGTGATGAATATCTGTTACTATGAATGAAGAAACATTATTATTGTTTGGGACTATGATAGGATGTTTAATGTTATAGGCCACGGCTGCGTGTTTAATGCGTCCCCCTACGCGAATAAGTCCATCGCTATCCAAAATTGCAGCATATCTCAACAGCCTTGACTTTGAAGCGGGCTGATGTTTGGTTCTCAGTTGATGTATATAATCTTTAAAGGACTTGAGCTGCATGAATTTAAGGATGACAAGTGTAGCAGCTTTGATTTCCGGATATCTCAATCCCTGGGTTACTTGCTTAGAGATGTTTTGCCGACAATTGGAAATAAACCGAATACAGTAAGCGACTATTCTTTGCAAACGATACCACGAAGAGATTTTGTCGATCAAGTTCTGAATAACATGTCCATCAAACGACGTGACTGTGACTAGTGCATGCCTTAGAACATGCTTTTCCTCCCCTTTTACGGCTGTTGTTTCCACACTCAAATAGAAGCTAGATTTTTGCCAATGGTCTTCCGAGAGTGACAACCAAGGTGGACCGCTCCACCATAAAATATGCCCAGAAAGATTGGAATCAGCCGGATTTGACTCCGACAGTCTCGAGAATGGCGGCAGTACGGTTGGCCACGAATGTTGTCCAGCGACGAGGCACCAAGCAAATGTTTTTGTGATATTGGCCTTTATCGACGATTTGACTGAATTTAACAACCGAGTGAGCAAAACCGCACCACAAAGCTCCAAACGCGGGATAGAAACAGGTTTGATCGGAGCTACCTTAGTCTTTGCTGCAACGATAGTAATCTTAAAGTTACCCGAACTGGTTTTGCAGCGAGCGTAAACGACGGCGGCGTAGGCTAACGAAGAAGCATCCGAGAAGCCGTGAAGTTCTATAAGTTTATCGGAAGGAAATACATTTCGCGGAACCCGAATTTTTTCGAAAAAGCTGCTTGCGATAGGTCCATCTGTCTGAGAGGACCGATAGTAAGGAATCATCCCAACCAAGTTTTAAATCGGATGACCAGAGTACCTGAAACATTAGCTTAAAAAGGATAACTGAAGGAGCCAGGAATCCGAGTGGGTAAAAAATACGAGATCTTTCGGAGAGAAGTTGTCGCCTTGTTGGAGAGAAACACGAATTCAATGGAGCTTCGGACAACAGCGCGACTAATTCTGCCTGAAAATCCAGCAAGGTTTCAACTCAGTTTGCTCCCGTCATAACATCGTCGACATAGACATCATTTAGAAGGATTCGAGTGGCGTTTGGATATGTTGCTTTGTAGTCTTCTGTAATTTGCTTCAGGACGCGTACTGACAAAAAGGGAGCAGAAGCTGTACCATATGTCACGGTTTTCAGATAATAATGTTGAATTTCATCGTTGGGATTTTGACGCCATACAATGCGTTGATAGTCAATGTCTTGATCGCGAACCCATATTTGGCGAAACATTTTAACCATATCGACGGTGAACACATACCTATGCTGTCGAAAACGTAAACATACACCGATTAAATCGCGTTGAATTGGGAGTTGGCTATTTAACGATTGCCCATTCGTATCTTTTACAGAACCATCAAACACGACGCGTAATTTAGTAGTTGAACTGTCGAATTTAAACACCGCGTGATAAGGGAGATAAAAACATTGTCCGTACATTTGCAGGTTGATGATCGAACTAATATGGTTCGAGACAAGATACCAAATATATATAAGAATTTATTTGAAAGGTTGCAAAACGATATTATGTATACAAGTTTACTTAGCTGTGGTCACTGCTGCTGTCGAAATCCAAGTGGACGAGATGTTCGACTTCGAGTATGCACCAGCCAACATCTTGCGCACAACCGTATACACACAACTTATGCGTTTTGTTGCTGCACAAATCGTAAGTTCCGATTGCATGACCATGCGATTTATCGTGTGCAAATTGTTGCTAGGATGCAACTGCATGCTGGTCGTTCGATAATTTTATGTGCAGTGACTCACTTTTTTTTTTTTTTTTTAATTAATCAACAAAGCAAAAATAGTATTTACGAGTAAATAAGTATTGTATTAACATTATCAAACACCCATGATCTAAATTTATCTAGAACTAGGTGTATGCTTATTCTGTCGAATGCTTTTTCGAAGTCCAATGCAAGAATTGTGACATGATTGCGGGCTGATATGGTATTAGAAATGTAGAAGTCGCTATGTAGTAATGCATCGGCATAACCTTTGCCTGGTTGAAATGCTACTTGTTTTGGGCTTATGAGATTTTTGGATTGAATAAATTATTTTCTCAAGTACTTTTGACTAACATGGAATAAGTGAAATTGGTCAAAAACCGTTAACATCGCTTATAATTCTCTTTGGTTTTCGTAGTGGGAGTATGGTAGCCAATTTTCAGTAATGGGGAATAAGTCCTGTATTGAGGATATTATTATATAATGACACCAGCCTAAAGATGGTTAGAGTTTTGCCGCTGAGATTGTTTTTTTTTTTTTTTTTTTTTTTTTTTTTATAATCCCGCGCGCACACCAAGGGGATATGAAAACCCTTTTACTGACTTTTTCCCACGACGCGGGCGGGTGATGTAGTAGTTTAAAACTCAGGTGTATTAGGTTTCGATATTTTTCCCAGAGGTGGTTGCCAATTTGGACGGGACGAGCAAGTGCATCTCCTCAACCGGTGGGTGTCTCAGTACCTGCTAGTTGTTAGTTCGTTACATTTAGCCCAGCCAGCAACCATTCCAACATCAGTGTTATGCCTTCATGTCAGAGTTGACGCCGACGGGATTCTCATATAACTACATACAAATTCTACGAAGACTTTTTCAGAGAATTGCCTCGCGCGGGATTCGAACCCGCGACCCTCTGCTTGAGGAGTGTATGCATATACCACTACACCATGGCCACCCACCACGCTGAGATTGATCAGTAAGCAATCAAACTCTAATTTTGTGATTTGTTCTACAATGCGTCGAGCTAATAGATAGATAGGACCACTATGGAAAGAGGTTGATACAGTATCATTTTTCCTGTTGATGAAGTTGGGGAGGGGATAAAATATGATGTAATTTAAAATTCAATTTTCATGATCGTTCTAGAAAAACTTAAGACGTGTAAGGAAGCAGCAAAATTTACATCCTTTAAGTCTCTATTTCGACATTATTGTGGTCTAAATATATAATAGTTTTAAGACGTGCTAAGGGTCAATCGAAGATGATGAATGCAGTTGCAGACCATCGACATCGAAAACCGACGAAAACATTGATGGAGTAAAAGAAATGTTGGTCAATAACCTCAAATTAACCATCAGAGAAATAGCGGAGGACTTGAAAATTGCCCATGTATCCGTCCAAGACATTTTAGTTAATGATTTGGGATTCCGTCGTGTAGTAGCAATTTCTCTCAATTTCATGTAAAAAAGAGACCGTGTTGACGTCGCAAAAGAAATGATTTGCGAGGCTGAATCCGATCCCATATTCATCAAAAGGATCATTACTGAAGACGAGACGTGGGTTTTTTTTTCAGTCAAAAAAGAAGGCAATGATCACGGTTTTCATGGATTACAACTTTGTAGTGCATCATGAATTTTTTTCCAGAAGGCCAGACAGTAAACAAAGAGTATTATTTGGGCGAGACCAGAATTGTGGGCAGAAAACTCGTGGATTTTGCACCATGATTACGCACCATCGCACAGTGACGTCATTATTCGTAATTTTTTGACGGAAAATGCAAATACCATCCAACAGCCACCGAATTCACCTGATTTGGCTCTCTGTTTCAGTAGCCGAGAGGAAGTAATGGAAAAATCGCAGGAAGCACTGATGGACATACCGAAAACCGAATATAAAAAATTTTTCGAAAATTGGATCAAGCGCTGGCAAAAGTGTGTTGCAGTCGATGGGGATAACTTTGATTACCGTCGGAAAACCTGGTAAACTTATACACTTCAGTCAAATTTTGTGCTTTCACTTCCGATATAATCTCTGCCTCTGGCACATTTATAAGCCATGGGGCATAAACTAAACCTTTTGACGCGTTCATTATGCATAGTGATAGAGACCGGGTAAAGGTTTAAGATTTTTCGTTGCGACAAATCGATCTGCTATTTTCTGATTTTTTGGATATCGTTTTTTTTTTTTTTTTGTACGTGGTTTGGAAATTAAAACTACGGAAAGTTCGCTAAAGCGATTACCCCGTTTTATTTTTGACCCGGAGGCCATGCGGATAGGCGGTTTTTTATTATCTGTGCGAGAAAAAGAGTCCAGCGAGCTTGAAAGAAAGAAAGGGAAACAGAGAAAAAATAGAAATGAACTAACTGACGCGAATGAGAGGACAGTCGATTGACAATTATGCGTCACCACAAATACAAATTATAGTCGGTGACTGAGTTTCGACGTTATTTTCAATGATCTGTATTCGTTTTGGTGTCATATTTTCCATCACCCAATTGCAAAAATAGTTACAATACTTACCTCTAGACTGTAAAATTAAGCATTCGTTTTGTGCAAACTATGTGTACATATATCCAAAATATCAAGACTAAATGCAAAAAAAAAAAAAAAAAAAAAAAAAAAAAAAAAAAAAAAAAAAAAAAAAAAAACTGATTGTTAGATTGTAGATTCTCTGCAGAAGTGACTAAGCGATGTAAGAAAAGATGTAAGAACTGTAATTGCACTGACATGACGTTTTTGAATTTAAAACAAATGACGATCATACTAATGGCTTTTTCGTTTGAGCTTTTCTCCGTACTCCGAAGAAGAAAAGGGACGTAAAACCATTTCCTCTCATTTTTTCAGAAACAAAATTTGCTTCTCGTTTCCATTTGATAATCAAAATTTCTATTGTATGCCAAAATGTATAAACGTTAAATAGTATTGTTTGTCAAACTAGGTTTCTGTTTTATAAAGGAGTAAGTGCTAAAGAAAAAAGGTTTGTTTTCGTTATGAACAGCGCAAACATTCAACATAAAATGGAAACACCAACCAATAATAACTTCAGGCAGAAGAGACCTCTTTTTCTCACAGAAAAACATACCAAGCCAAACATAGTTACAATTCAATCAATTAATAAAATAGCATCGAGTACGAACAGATAAAGAGTAAAATTCACGATATAATACTGGACACCAACCAAGTACCACACTTCGTTTACCATCTTACCATCTGCACCGCAACCCAATCGAGCACCTATTAAAAATGAAGTATTTATTTGAAAAGTTTTGCTTTTATTTTAAAAAAGGAGTGTAGACATGGAAGCTATGTATGTAACACAATATCCGATAAATGGCCGCCCCGTGACTGATGGCACACGTTGGTTCTTTTGGTGAAATTTTCGATGAAATTTTGGCGAGTGTCGGCTCAATTTCATCATCGTGGATTTTCACAATTCGAATATTTTTTCAACCCCAATAGTTAAAAAAATCATTATTTAATATGAAAGCCAATGGAACATTACCCCTACCATGATTCATTCATATGAAAAACATTCGAATATTTTTTCAACTCAGATATTCCAAAATCATCCAAAATACAAAATTATTCGTTGGTATGAAAGCCAAAGGAACATTACCCGATGGACAACGCTTAATTCGAGTGAAAAAATCATTCATTCATATGTAACACATTCAAAATTTTTTCCAACTCTAAAGTCCAACAAATCATTCATTAGTATGAAAAACAAAGAAAATCTTTCCCAATCCCGATATCCATATCCAAAAAAAAAATCATAAGGAACATTGCTTCCAAACCGACAGTCCACACTTCATGCAAGTGAAAAAAATCATTCGAATGAAGAAACCAGTATGAAAAAACAATCAACCCTTTCTGGACTGGGAAACTGGGAGTCGAACGTTTGATTCACATCTTCGATTTACTTTAACTCAACTTTCATATTCTGCTTAACGGGGGAACACTATCTTGCTGGTACTAATTCAAAATCATTTCGAAAACATTGTTCTATTAAATTTCATTTCAAGCTTTTGTTTTAAAAAGATTTTGATTGTAAAAAGTAAAATAAATTGATTTTAATACAATACATAAAGAAGTATTTTAAAAATGCTTAGTGTAGGTTTGTATTTTGCGTTCTTAAATCAAATCTGGAACTAAACAAATAGAACCAGCTAATATACGTAAAAAACCACAAGATATAATGGATATACCAGATAAAACGTAAGGAAGTCTTAGAAAAATTTCAAAAAAGGGATGCAAATATATAGTTTTTTTTTTCTTTTTAAGATTTATTAATAATTTCCGTTACGGGTATTTTGGAGTCCGCTCTGCCGCCTGTTGTCAGGACCGACTCAATTACGCCAAAACAAGAATTACCTGCATCCTAAATAAAACAATTTACCAATAATATTTTCATAAACACCTATTTGTTGAATATCTTTTACTTACATTTTCTATACAAACCTCTGACCACAAAGCACAAGCGCAACAACAGCTGTGGATGATTCGATGACAGATGTATTGACGATTCCGGTTCGTTCGTTTAGTATGATTAGTCAAACTGACTTATAGACACGACGTTTAGCAGAACAAGGTCATATATTTGTTGTTGTAAAGTTCTCTGTTTCAAAATCTTGTGACAACAAATTTAAGGGGGTGTCCTGAATTAAAATATATATATATATAAAATTATATGTCATTCATTTGAAGCGTAAACAACAATAATTTTTTTTTCACTCAAATATGTCGAACTTTGTGTCTGAAAAAGTGTTTTTGCGGGGAGTTCTTCTTCATTACTTTAATATGAAAAAAACTGCTGCCGAAAGTCATCGTATTTTGGTGGAAGTTTATGGTGAACATGCGCTAGCTGAGCGAACGTGCCAAAAGTGGTTTGCACGATTTAAAAGTGGTGATTTTGGCTTGGAAGACGTTAATCGTAACATATTACGAGCTGTATGGCTCGTATCGCCGTCTTATTGAAACAAGAGCTCACCGAGATCATGTCCTTGAAGTTCAGGAAGCACATAGTCCGTTATCATGGCTCGATAACGATTACCATTGACGGTAACATTCTAATTTACCTCATTTTTGATGAAATATGGACCAGTGATTCTAGTAGCTTATAAACCACACCTTACTGTTGTTTTTAATGGATGTAATGGTACCTCTTCGGGTTGCTTATGAGCCCAAATACGGTAATTTTGTTTATTAACGTATCCATTGAGCCAGAAATGGGCTTCATCACTGAACAAAATTTTACGGTAAAACACCGGATTTTCATTGAATTCTTTCAGAACCCATTCACTGAGTATAATGCAAATTCAAGTCGCCTAGCTTCAATTCTTGCACAAGTTAAATTTTGTACGCTTTTGGGCCGAGACCCCCACGTAAAATACAAGCTACTGAGAACGACGACGAATCGATTCGTCATGGTCTTCGCGTACACACTCAGCTACAGCTGCTATAGTCTCTTCACTACGTGCTGGATGTGGTCTAACCGGTCGAGTATCATCCACTTATTTAAACTGGGACTCAAATTTGCGAATGGTATTGGCAATAGTGGTTTCAGTAGGTCGATTATGCGTACCATAAGTTTCTCGAATCGCACGAAAAACATTTCTCACAGAACGCCGATTTTCGTAATACAGCTGAATAATTTAGAGACGCGGTTGTGGTGTAAGTCTTTCCATGATGACTTGCCAAACGATACTGAACAAAAATGACAAAGCAGATTGATAGGAGTCACGCGTGATCTGACAAAAAAGCCTATTGAAAATCAAACCTTATGTACCAGACTATTTGAGTCCAAGGAATAAAAAAAATTTGATTAAGTTATTATGACGAACGATGTCTTAGTTTAAGTATATAAAAACATACATGCCTAAAAATTACGATTTAAAGTTTTTTTTTTCTGAATATTTATTTTCTTTGAAATTGACAATTTTGTGACATGATCTAGTTTGAATTTATTGGTATGTTTTTAGGACATTTATACTTATTTCTAGAAAATGTCTTGGGCTGATTTGTGGTGATTTAACTGGAGTTCAACTAAAATAAACAAAGGAAAATTTTTCAAAATATATTTTTTCAGTTATTCATATAAAATTTGTGTTTATATTACGAAACACTTGTTTATTGCTATCAATTTTTCTCTTACATTTTAAATATATAAGAATATACAATGATTTTACTCACGGATCTAATTTCTGATAAACTTACCTATAATGATGTTGATATGTGATAAGCTTCGTATGAGTATTTTCTTTCTTTTTATTTAACTAATGTTTATTTTGTACGTTTTATTTACTTATTATTTGTGTTCTTTACAGAACTGCTTCGCAGACATGCGCTAATTATTTTATGATTTATGTGAATAAAACGACTTCAATTTTTTTTGCCAATGGTAAAACTTTTAAAAATTGGATGAAAGCACCAGAAAATGAAGATTAACAAACCAGTCGTACAGAAACTGAATATCTGCATATGTTACTTTGTCTCAGTCGTAAACCAAAAGGAAAAATTATTACGATATAGCACATAGTATTACTGTGGGGTAGCTAAAATGACCCAAAAACTGTGAAGCCATTTAAGACAAAAAAGTAACGTTTTTATTATAGAAAATTGCTACTTTTAGTGATGGTTTGTGTTTGTTTGTGCGTCCGACTTTGGCACACGCACCGCAGTATTGGACTGTGAAAGTGAAAAAAGAAGGAAAACTAACAGCGCAGCAGTGATGCAGTTCTTGTTGAAGATATTTCAGAGGTTAATAAAAGAAGATTACTTCCGATATTAATTAAGCTAATCAAAATGTAATATTCAGGATGCTGCTTAATTTAACCACAGTTAGTAAATAAAAAATTGATATATTTTTCTAGTCGTAATGGTTGTAGAATCATAGATGACCTATTTTAAATGATAATTGCATTGTTTTTAATAGTAATTAATATAATCTAAAAGTATCCGTCTTTACCAACTTAACTTATGGTTTATAAGAATTGTTCAAGCCGGAAGCAAAATAACAACATCAAATCATGTATTCAAAGTATTTTTGCATTGCCAATCATTTAATGCGAATTTAAGTATAATTTTTATATAATGTCGAAATTTGAATATTGGACAATGGGTGGGAAAAGGTTGCAGTAAGGAATGATACTTGAAGGAAGCAAAGACATGACCGTAGTTGAATTCAGTGGGAAACCCAATCAATTTCTGTCAAACTTACGTGAGCAAACTATTTACATTCGAATTGCTTTCATAGTGGGAAAAAGTAAAATGAAAAGTACGTAAAGAAAATTTAAAACGGCAAAATTATTGCAATTAAAATGGAAGAAATAAGTATCTTCACAGAAATAAATGAAATAGAAAGAAAAAATTTTCTTTGTGTCAGCTGTCAAATTTTGCGCACTTAATATCTATTCTATTAAGACCTTACTTTATCCCATTAAAGCTAGCGAAATATAGCAAAATCCCGTTATGTTCATACAATACTATTTATTGACGTAATGACACATTTCATAAAGTTAGTTTAAGTCAACCATTATAAGCAATAGCATACTGAAGGTAATATCAGAACTGGACGAAAAGTTTTCCTAAGTTACTTTAAATGAACAAATTCTCCATAATAGGGTTTTGAAATCATATCAATCTGTCAAGTCACGTTGTCATTTGTTTTGTGTATGTGCATTTGTTAGTGAAAATTATAAATAATCAATTACAAAGTAATCCACGCCTGTTCTGTTTTTTTTTTTCGCTCTTTTTAATCTTAAATAAAAAGTATATCAATTTTTTATGATTTTTTCTACGTACCCTGCTTTAATTTGAGTTCTGTTCAGTGAGGCTTTTCTGGTTTTGTGTTCAGTGAGAAAAATTTCTGTCCGAAACTGTTCTGCTTTTTGTTCAGTGAGGTTGTCAGAACAGAAAAGTAGAGAAAAGCTTGCACCTACTCTTGACATAGAGCAGACTGGTGTGCAGATGTCAAAATCAAATTTGACTATCGTTTTAATTTCTTTCGAATTTTGCGATTTTTGTGTTCATTTTGAGTAAAAAAAAAAGTTATGAAAAGTTCAACAATAGAGATAGAGGGAAATATGGGCAATCAGTGCTAGTTGAATGTTCTCCAAATACATGGCAGAATTTACAAAATAGTAAGTACAAATTTAATGGATTTAACATATTTTACACAGATTTTTTCTTCTTTTTTTTAGATGAAGAATTTCGCCAGGAAATATTTAACCAGTCGTTCGGAGCCGAATCAGCCAAAAGCCAGGATTTCGTAAAAATTGCAACAACTGCAGAAGAAAAACAAAAAGCAATTTGGCTGGAGAAGGACTGCCAGCTCCTCATAGGTCTTTATAAAGATTAAGAGCTAAAGGTCGGCAAAATATTTTCCCTCGAAACAAAAGAAAAAAAAAAACTCTGGGAGTAGATTGCTGGAAACATGCAGGAGTTCGGATCAGATTTCACTGCGGTCCAGGTTGAGGGTATGTGGAAGAGCCTTGAACGTGGGTTCAAGACTAAAATAAAGCACTATGTCACATCAGGAAACAAGAGGGCCACTTGTGCGTATGAAGAGTATTTAATTTATATTCATACATTCTAATTTCTTATATTATAAATATAAACGTATTTCCATAAATACAATAGGGAGATTTCAAATGTACTGCTGGACCAACCTGCAATTATTCCAGCCTATCGGTTGGACAGTACCACTGGAAGGGGAAAAACAAAGGAGGCAATCTGGGTGGAATCTGGAATTTCTTCCATTGCAAGTAGGTGTATAACATTAAATAATACAAAACATTCAAAACCCCTCCATTTCTTTTTTATAAGGAATGTCAGCCAGTGAAATTGATACTCCGCTGGATAGCATAGAAGAAACATCTTCAGAGAACGTAGGGCCACCAAGAAAACAGAAGAAAACCAGCACTGAGACAGAAGAGCTGAAGTGGAGGGAGCACTTCGCTGAAGAAAGGAGATCATACCATGTGTACAAATATGCCAAGCTTGAGTTGCGGTTGGTTCTAATAGATTCGCTAAATAAAAAATAAATGCATAAAAATAAAAGTATAAAAATAATTTTATGATATTTTATTTAGTTTTTCTTATCTCCTCAATTAAAATACGGAAACACTTCTTCACACAGCCTATATCGAAGGCTGAAGTCTTGCTGACATACTCCTCTCAGTTTGCAATAATAAAGCTGTCGAAAGCGCTGTTTAAGAACACCAAAGGAGTGCTCTATTATGATCCTACGGGAGCTTAATTTCCGGTTAAAAAACTTCTGCCTTGAAGATAAGTAGCCATTGTCGCGATATGGGTTTATTACAAACTGTGAGCACGCATAAACGGAATCTTCCAATAGAAACCCGCTTCCACATAAATTAGGTAGTTTGGGATATATATCCGAATTCTCAAAAACCCTGTTGTCATGAACAAAACAGAGATAGTCTTGTAATGCCCTTTTTATCAATGTAGTCCTTGCCTAGAGGGAGGGGGTTAATTTTGATTTTTGTACCATCTATGATCCCTGCAAAAGTAAGAAAAGAGGTAGGTTACTACATCGTTTGTCAATTATTATATGTAATTAATTTAGTACTTATTATACATTCAATTCCAGTTTTGTTTCTCATATACGAGCTGGTTTCCATTTTCTCATCTTCAGTAGGCCATCAGATGACCGAGTCGCAAAGATTGCTGATGAAATACAGCATTCTATTGATAAGACTGCATACAGTTCCCAAGGCGTGGTTGAATCTATCGGAAATATCCCTGTAGGAGCAAACCTCAGCAAACTAAAGAAAGTGCGCTATATGCATTTCAGCAGAATATGTTTTGTGGGCCACTAATTTGACGTAAATATCCGATGTTGCAAACGTATCTACCAACCTTTTATAGAGACTGCGAGATATGCGAAAATGTGTCACAAATTCCTTTTCATTGTAGGAAGGAACTATTTCTTTCAAGAAATGTGCGATACAGTTCCTTGAATCTTTCCCGACAGAAAAACGAATAACGCTCACTCAAGTTCATATCTCTGGAATCTGTTGTTCCATCGCTCGACAAACTGATAACACTGCCACCATCACTGTCCACTAGTTCTTCTAATATAATTTGTTGAATTTTATTTAAAGCCACTTTTATTTACTCAATCTTGTATTTAATTTTGAGAATCTTTTCAACTTTTCAATAACTTCACAAGAAATGACAAATCCGGAATGTCAATATTTTTGACAGCTAACATTTGGACTGTACTTTTCTGTTCTAACTTTGATTTGACATTTTTCACGAATCGGTGATTTTTTTGTTCTAGTTTTTCCTCACTGAACAAAGTATGGTAACGTATAACTTTACTTAATTTAATGAAATGATGAAAATAATTACCGTATGATTTTCCACGACAATATCAAATGGCTGTAAGTTTTGTCTAATTTTTATTTATTTATTTATTTGTATATATATTTATTTATTTTATTTTTTTTTTTGTGAAAATGTATGTAAATGCATTTTTTTTTTGTATTCATAAAAACTGCTTTCTGTTTGTCTTTTATTTTTGGTAGGAAAGGAGATAATGTGGATATGAAAATAAATGGTGAGTAAATTGTTTATTGTTTAATGTTAACTGTGTGATTTTCTCTCTGTGAAGTGCAAAATCTGTTTTCCTCTTAAAAAAGTGCTTTCCTAATCTTCTACCTCTTATTAAAAGTACGCGTGTGTTGGTGAGTTCTTTTAGTTTAGTCCTTTTAGTTTGATACACTTATTCCAGCTATTTTCCAAATTCTTGATCCCGTCCGAAAAGTAATTTTCCGGAAGGTTTGCAAAAAACTCCTCCGTGGCGTCGAGGAGTTTTGCAGCGATTTCGGCCTTCAATCGCTCCAATATTGCACAGTAATACTCGCTGTTGATGGTTTTTCCTTTTTCGAGGTAGTCCACCAAGAGAATGCCATGACAATCCCAGAAAACCGACGCCATAATCTTTCCGGCCCATCGAGCCTCCCTCGATGCCAGCTTCAGTCCATTGCCGGGCATTCATTCTGTTCTCTGGTGTTCAACAGTTGCCAGTCGACGTCAAAAGTCCGCCCGATTCTGCACCAGCAAGTCACTCTTTCGAAGTGCTCTCGCGTTCGTGTTTTTGGTCAGGAGTGAGTATGCGCGGCACCCAGCGGTGAGCGCTTCAGTATCGCACTGAAATTTGGCACGTCTGCGTAAATATGAACCTTTTTTGCGGTCAAGGAGGTTACATAACACAGAACCCACACAATCAATACACTCCCCGATATCAGCTGTCACAAAATCTTTGTTAGATAAAAATGATTATTTCATGTGAATTTCAAACCCTGAACATGCTGAACTATAAAAAAAACTCTTAACTAAATTGCATTTTTTTTTTAATAAAAATAAACCTCAAAATAATGTAAGTAAAACCAAATGCTTCCAAAAATAAAAATTAAGCCATTTCGAATAAAACCTTATACATTCTCCACTGGAATGAAAGGCTTCTATAATAGTTAAGACGAGTTAAAATTTTTAATATAATAACCCATTGTATTCTTCAAGAAACGCATTATTGTTTCGGCTCAACACCTATCATTCCTAATTATTATTGCGGTTACTTTTCTAATCTTCCGAGCAATAATACTTCCAAACATGGAATTGCTATTCTAATAAAAAAAAACATCCTTCACACTAAAGTAAACATTAACTCAAACCTGCAAGTACGAGCGGTAGAAGTTCAATCCAAAATTAATTTTACCATCCTAGCGTATATTTCCCACCCTCTCAACCAATTAGCCAAACTGATTTAGGTGATATAATTTGCCAAGTGAACTCACCAGTATGTGGTGATCTTAACGCATGGATCACACTTTGGGGTTCTTCATTCAAAGAAAGAAAGGTGCTCTATTACAAAGATTTTTATCTGTATCAAATCTTATTATACTAAAAGATGGTTCCCCTACACAATTTTCGACCCATTACACTTTTAACTCATGTTGATATAACATGCTATTCTCCCGAGTTGCAAGGTAAAGTCTCTTGGAATGTCTTGGATGATCTGCATAATAGCGATCCCTTCCCAATAATATGCTCTATTATTGTCGGCTTAAGTTTTGCACATATCTCAGTGAACCTTAAATTCAAAATTGATTACTGAATGGATTTGTTTTCGCAAGCACATATCAGACTTTTTGACATTTAACAAACGTTCACTTAATATAAACAAAGAAACCGCACTTCTCCATAAAGCTGTACGTTCTACCGCAAACATGTCGAAACCGTAAAGTAAAATAAAATCCACAAAAATAACGGTTGCCTGGTGTAGTGGTAAACTCAACAAACTACGTCTGAAAAAAATGAAAGCTTGGCGCATCTTCAAAAGATACCCAAATCAGGCTTACTAAATTCTTTTCAAAAAAAAGAAAAAAAAATTAATAAATAAATAATCCGGAATTTCGTAGAGCAATCAAGACTGCTAAATCGCACAGCCTACAAATATTTACATCAACCATAAGTCCAATCTCTTCCACAGCTAAATTATGGAATAACATCCGCTGCTTAACTGGCGAATATACACAGCAAACAATAAAGGACCCCCACAGGTCCTATCTCGCACCCATCTAATCTTGGTAACTATTTTGCACTTACATGGTCCAACAGTTCAAAAGACGAACACTTTCAACCCAATTATGTTGCCCAAAAACTAACTTCTCTCAGTTCTACTATAGATATCAACACCATGTCCCCAACCGCAAAACCTACTGACGAAAAGATTTCCCTTTTGGAATTTGATAGTTGCCTAAGCAAACTAAGTGGCAAAAACCAAGTAGAGACATGATCTCATATCCAATGATAAAAAACTTCCCAAATCTCACAACTAATAGACTTATTCAATTGTTTAATAATTCCTTGATCCAAATTCCCGGTGGCGTTACCGTGTGGAGCTTTTTTTTTTTTTTTTTTTTTCTTTTTTTTTTGGTTAAGTTAATCTTAGCGTCATAGCTTAACATTTGCAAAAGTTACGTAGCTAAGAGTACATCTATTTTTGTGTGTGTTGGCGATTTTTTCAAATCTAAGAAATGGATTTGAATTTGCTACAACAAGCTTGTATTAAATTTTGCGTAAAAAACGGATTTAATGGTGCGCGAATGTTGAAAATGTTGGAAAAGTGTTTAGGCAACGATTCCCTAAAGAAAACGGTCGTTTAAAAGTGTCAGGAGCGGTTCAAAAGTGTTCGTGAGTCAATCGAAGATGATGAACACAGTGGCAGACCATCGACATCAAAAACCGACGAAAACATTGATGGAGAAAAAGAGAAATGTTGGTCAATAACCTTAAATTAACCATCAGAGAGATAGCGGAGGACTTGAGCATTGGCTATGGATCCGTCCAAGACATTTTAGTTAATGATTTGTGTTTCCGTCGTATAGCAGCAAAGTTGGTGCCAAAAGTCTTAAATTTCATGCAAAAAAGAGACCGTGTTGACGTCGCAAAAGAAATGATTTGCGAGGCTGAATCCGATCTCACATTCATCAAAAGGATCATTACTGGAGACGATGAGTACGTACTGGATTTATGAGTACGATACGCAATCCAGACATCAGGCCAGCGAATGGCGTTCACAAAATGAGCCGAGACCAAAAAAACTACGTCTTTTTCAGTCAAAAAAGAAGGCAATGCTCACAGTTTTCATGGATTACAACGGTGTAGTGCATCATGAATTTTTGCCGGAAGGCCAAAGAGTAAACAAAGAGTATTATTTGGGCGTTATGTGACGTTTGCGTGAAGCAATTCGCCGAAAGAAACCAGAAATGTGGGCAGAAAACTCGACATCAAAAACCGACGAAAACATTGATGGAGAAAAAGAGAAATGTTGGTCAATAACCTTAAATTAACCATCAGAGAGATAGCGGAGGACTTGAGCATTGGCTATGGATCCGTCCAAGACATTTTAGTTAATGATTTGTGTTTCCGTCGTATAGCAGCAAAGTTGGTGCCAAAAGTCTTAAATTTCATGCAAAAAAGAGACCGTGTTGACGTCGCAAAAGAAATGATTTGCGAGGCTGAATCCGATCTCACATTCATCAAAAGGATCATTACTGGAGACGATGAGTACGTACTGGATTTATGAGTACGATACGCAATCCAGACATCAGGCCAGCGAATGGCGTTCACAAAATGAGCCGAGACCAAAAAAACTACGTCTTTTTCAGTCAAAAAAGAAGGCAATGCTCACAGTTTTCATGGATTACAACGGTGTAGTGCATCATGAATTTTTGCCGGAAGGCCAAAGAGTAAACAAAGAGTATTATTTGGGCGTTATGTGACGTTTGCGTGAAGCAATTCGCCGAAAGAAACCAGAAATGTGGGCAGAAAACTCGTGGATTTTGCACCATAATAACGCACCGTCGCACAGTGTCATCATTATTCGTAATTTTTTGAAGAAAAATGTAATAAATACCATCTAACAGCCACCGAATTTACCTGATTTATCTCCCTTTGAGTTCTTTCTGTTCAATCGAGTTAAAAAACCACTACGCGGGGAACCCGTTTCAGCAGTCGAGAAGTAATGGAAAAATCGCAGGAAGCACTAATGGACATACCGAAAACCGAATATAAAAAATGTTTCGAGGATTGGAGCAAGGGCTAGCATAAGTGTGTTGCAGTCAATGGGGATCACTTTGAAGGGGACAATATAGATATCGATGAATAAACTTGTATTATCAATTTTCTGAATGAATTTTGATCAATGTGGTATTTTAGAAACAGGTATCATTCTACAGCTTTGGAAACAGGCAACTCTATTGCCTCTACCTAAACCAATGAAAGATATCAACAACGTAAATGGTTATAGACCCATTTCACTCATACCCTGCATTTCTAAAGTACTCTTAAAACCGAATCCAGTTGCTTTTCAAACTAAAAAAGGGTGTTCTGACGCCTTTCTATATCTGGATTATATTACCAATGTAAACTAAAACAGCACTTCAAAAGAAATGTTCAACCAAGCTTATCTTAGTACAATATCTAAACTGAATCTCTATGGTTGGGCCTTGGTTTTCACTGATGATTTTACAAAACGGTTCTATAATGTACGTCGGACTCTTAGACAACAAGGTTTTCATTTTCACTGCAGAGGCATTTGCGATTCTTAAAACCATAAAGACTTTTTCGACATACACTGGCAAATTTTTGTATTGTCTCAGACAGCCTTTCAGTGATCCAGGCTGTAAGAAATCTTAATCAAAACACGATGATAATATCTCAAATAAGTGACCTTATAAAAAACCAACAAACTATTAAATGCCGACTCGATCTTACGTGTGATATCCAAAAAAAAAAAAATTTCACTAATAGAATGGAATAGCTTCCGTCATCACTACTCTAACATCAATCATGATAAAACACAACCCATCCTTCCAACAACAACAACTAAATTAATGAACACATATTTCATAAGAATGCGCCTTTGACACACGCCCAGCACTCGTCAACATCTCCTTCGTAAAGAAAGTCAACCAACATGCCCAATTAATTAGGCATCCATCCTCGAAGCTTTAAAAAACCCAAGCCATAAAAATATTGCACTTATAAATTCGTTTATAAATTCGCTTGATATATAAATATTACTTTTCCAAAAATCTTAATAATTCTTAACAGTATTTTTGTATATATGAAAATAAATTTTCAATTCAGAAACGAAAGTCTTAGTAGCTTGTGCTCGCCTTTTTTAAATCAGCTTTATAATTTTAATTCTAAGGTAATAAATTATAATAATAATAAAATAATGATATTTGTTATATTTTCATATCACATATAATGGCATTATAAGTTTTAATAGAAGTTTAATTCTGCATTACATTTCTACTCTGATATCATTATTAATGTACCTATATAAACGTAGCGGAAAAATAACAAATTTTGTTGACAGTTTTGGCTTTCATTCTTCTTTAGTATAATAACTATTGTCAGTCATGGTCTGACCTCGGTATCGACTAGACGTTTATTGCTGCAAGTCTTTATAAAGCGCGCGAGTTACAAAAGTTCCGTTACTTCTTTATAATACTAATCTACCGTTCTTTTTTCTCGTAAAATTACATATTCATAAATACGCTTAGTGTTTCTATGAGTTAGTAAAAATTTATTATGTTTCTCTTGCGGTATGTGCTCCGGGAAACCAGTTTAATAGACTTGATATCGAGCCGCTATCTGAACCATTTTCTAAAAAAAAAAAAAATTCTCAACCTACCAAATCTAATTCGACCGATCCGAAGTTCATTACTATTAAGTTAGTTAGTTAGTTAGTTGACTTTTATTTTCAATAAATGTTTTACAATATAACGATTAACCTAAGTTTTTAATGGCTTGGCCTATGGCCGTCTACCAGAGTTCATTACTATAAGTGCGAGTAATGAAGATGATGACATGAAATGTCAGATTTTCGCTCAGTCGGAAAGGAAATAAGAAGTTCTCGAGTAAACATTTGTGCCTGAACTTTAAATTTTCATTTTTTATAAAACAAAGTGGTACGTGTGCTTGACGTGTGAGAATTTAAGGGCTCGTTACAAGTACCGTTTTTTTTTTATTTTTTTATTTATTTATTATTATTATTATTATTATTATTATTTTTTTTTTTTCTCTCTCTCTCTAAGAATTATTTGCCATGCTGTCGGCAGTTCAAATTCGAACCCTTTTTCTTCACGAATTTAAAATGGGACATAATGCGTCATTGGCAATGAAAAACATTTATGACGCATTTGAGGATGTAGGGTTAAACGAACACACTATACGTCATTGGTTTAAAAAGTTCCGTTTTGCAGATTTCAGCTTCGAAAATGAACCACGTGAAAAGACGGAAGCGTTAATTGACGACGATGTTTTACTATAAAAGCAACGGTGGGTGCGGACCCAATTAAATTGGTGCGGCAGATTGCACAAAGCATGGTTGTATCCCCAATGACAATAAGTCGACACATTTCTCTTATAGGTAAGGTAAAGAAATTCGATGACTGAGTACCCCATGAACTGAACGAATACCAAAAACTACGGCGTCTGGAAATCTGCGCATTGCTTGGATTAGGAAACCAGACTGTACGGTTTTTGCACCGGATACTGCATGATAATCGTAAAAGATCTTGGTAGTGGTTGGATGCAGATGGAAAACCAGAACAATTTCCCAAGCCCGATTTTCACACAAAAAAGGTTATGGTGACGATTTCGTGGACATCGATAGAACCAATTCACTTTTCATTTTTTCAACGAGAAGAAACGATAAACGCTACCAAGTATTGTGAGGAAATCGACATATTGCATTCCAAAGTGGTGAAAAGCAACCTGCGTTGGTTAATAGGCATGACAATGATAGACCCCATGCCTCACAAGTAACGGTGCAAAAACTTTTGCAGTTGGTATTTGAAATTCTTCCGCATCCACCGTACTCTCCTGATATTTTTCCAAAGGATTACCATCTTTTTCACAATCTGGATTCATTTTGCCGGCAAACGGTCTTTCGGAACGGTGCAGAGGTCATAAAAGCCTTTGAAGATTTTATAGCCTTAAAAAGTCAGCACTTCTACGAAAAAGGAATTTCGACCATGTATCACATTGGAAGAATGTCATAGATGCTAACGAATCCTATTTTGGTTGAATAAAGATTTACGGAAAAATAGTATTGGCTTTTAAATTTTTTATATAAAATCATGTGGTACAACCCAATAGTGTATTTTTCCTACTGTCATACTGCTTACTTTTAACCGTTTTCGTCCATCACCAACGGTAAATATTATCTGGTATAACGTTAAAGTTAGGGAATATTTCTCTACCCCATGCGTTGCAAAAACTGCCAAATTTTAGGGCACACCACGAAAAAAAACAAGGAAAGCCTATCTGAAGCAAAAAGAAATTTTTAAAATAAAAGCCATACACAAATGTACGCTGTCGGAAGCAAAGAAAATATTTAAAACCCAAAACCCGACCCCTATGCTTCCTTACACTTTTGCAAAAACAATAAAACCCTCCGACAATCCCCGTTCCGTCCTGACATCATCAACCGTCCTCTAACGCATCGAAAATAATTCAATGGAACATCATTGAAGGCTATTTAAATAATTATAATGATTTATTAATACTTATTAAATCAATCACTACCAAAATGATTGCCCTTCAGGAAGCCCACTTGACATTCATAACCAATATTCCCATCCCAGTCAACTATCATTTTATCCCTCAAAACCATTCCCTAACTCCCTATGGCGGAATTTTTTTCTTAATTCATTCTTCAGTTCAATTTTACCAATTTATCCTTAACGATGACTTCGCAGCCCTTGGCGTTACAATCTAATCCAAATTAAAATTTCCAAAATTCCACCTGTTCAACCTTTTATTTCAACCAATTTAAAGAATGTCCTTGACTCTCAACATGAACCAACTCTAGTACTTGGGGACTTTAACATCTGGAGTTCTAGCTGGGACTTGCCTAAAAACAACCATCGTGGTAACACTATTTCTAATCAAGTACCTATGTAAGTCCGATTACCAACTCCTTATTTATGGATCTCCCACACATTTTAGCACTCACCCAACATTAATCCAAATTGACCTTTCTTTCTGTTCCCCAATTCTAACTGTTGATACCAAGTGGACTATTTTTAATGACCGCTGTGGAAGTGACTATTTCCCTATTATAATTTTTATGTTCCATTCTCCCCCTCCTTCCGCGAAAAGAAGACCTAAATTCAAAACTGACGAAGCCAATTGGATTTTTTTAGCAACGAGTTCTAGATAAACATAGCTTTTTCACCCTTTCAGTGACAATCTTAACAAAGATGCTGCTAATATCCACAAAATCATTCTCCGAAACGCTAACCAATCTATTCCTCAAACTACTTTCTCAGCATTGAATCCAAGAGTAACCTGGTGGAATCGTGAACTTGAGCAGCTAAATAGAGAAAAGAAATGACTTTGGAATTCTCTAAAAATTTCCACTGAAAATGTTATCAATTATAAAAGTGTTATAGCCTTATACAAAAAGAAAATTTATAAATTTACTTCTAAATTAATCCTAATACTCCCACTGGCAAAATTTGGTCTAATATCAGAAGACTGTGGCATTAATACTTTCCCCCACTACCTCCCCTAGCATTAATATCACTAACCCCCACTCCATTGCCAAGCACTTCTCTGAATTCTGGTCTAAAGAGTCTCACGATTCAAATTTCTTCAATTGTTTTTGTCAAAATGAACTTCTTTCTACCCTTTCTGTCTCCTACTCCCCTCAGAAAATGGAAAAATGATTGATATCAGCCTTTTGGAGTTAGACATAGCATTAAACAAATTAAAAGGCAAATACCTGCCATAGATAGAATATCATATGAAATGATAAAGAATCTCTCTCTTTCCATGAAAGCTAGACTTGTCAAACTTTACAATTCTATTTACCATAACTTTATCCCCCAACTTTATAAAAACAGTAATTTAGTTTCCATACTTAAACCATAATCTAATAAAACTCTTCTGGAATCGTACAGATTAATCTCCCTTAACCCTTGCTGCACCAAAGAATTTGATAAAATAATAGCTAATAGACTCTAGAGGTTTGTTTCTCACAACAAACTTCTCTGTAGTTATCAAATGAGATTTAACAAAGGGAAAATTTATCACCGAATTCCTTCTTTATCTGGACTACCTTATAACCAACTCCCTTTCGAAAAGTAGTCATCTTTCCCTTATCTCCCTCGACATCATAAAATCCTTTGGCAAAATCGGAGTCCACACAATAATCAATCAACTTAAAGCCTGGAATGTAGACCCGAACATCATTAGGTATATCTACAATTTTATGAAAGATAGAAAGATCTTGGCCAGAGTTGGAAGCTCATCATCGTCTTTTTTGAACCTCTTCAAGGCATCCCTCAAGGCTCCGCCTGTCTGTTCCACTGTTCCTTATAGCATTTAACAAACTCTCCATCACCCTATCCCTTTACAAAGAAAAAAAATTTTGCGCCTATGCTGTTGATTTTACAATTGTCAAAGATCTAAATAAAAATACTTTTTCCCACATTATTGACCTCAACTCCATTTTTCAAGACATACTAATTAGACGAGTATTCTGAAGCTTAATTATCCCCTATTAAAAGCGAACATCTCCATATTTGTAGAAAACACAAATGCACATGTAAAATTGTTTCAAATATCTTCAATCTATACAAAGTTGACACACTAAAAATCTTGGGCTCAATTTTTCAAAAAAAATTACAGATGGAATGAATATATCGAATTTATCCTTCCCATTTTAGGAAAAAAAAACTGAACATAATAAAATGCAAAAAATTTAACTGCAACCCTATTTCCCTCATTTCTACCGCCAAATCCATAACAGTTAGGAAAATTAACTATGGTCATATTCTTTATGGTTTCTCCTTCAAATCCCATCCTTACAAAATTAAAACTATTTATAATTCCGCAATAAGAAAGGTCCTCAACGCCTTCTGTATCAGTCCAATCAATAATTTACTGTTCGAAGCAAAACTGCCAACTCTTGAAAACCTTAGACATCACTCCACACTGAAGTTATACAGATCCACTATATTCTCCAAAGATTCCCCACTCCATGCTTAGTTAAAAAGAAAAAAATAGAGAGAAAAATAATGTCCTGTATCTTACGTTTTTCTATTTTCTGTAATGAACTAAACATCCCTTACTAAACCATTCAAACTTCACTTACATATCCACCTCCTTGGTTATTTCAATCTTCCTCCATCATTTCCTGTCCAAAATTCCATAATAAGTTCCACACCTCCCCCCTCAAAAACAATTTTCAAAAAAATCCTTTGATTTATGTATACAGATGGCGACAGAATTGGCGACAGGATAGGTTTTAGTGTCACAACAGAAAACGAAACGATTGCTCCTTTCTATTGCCCTCATATTCCTCAACTTTTACAGCGGAAATCACAGTCATTTTTAAAGTGCTGTAATTCACTTAAACTGCAAAAAAAAGTTTGCTATTTGCACGAACTCTATCTTCCATTCTACAATTTCAAATACCTCGTTAATATGGCTGTCAGGTCTCACGTCCAGATAGCGGGCAATGAATTCCCTGACAAAACACCACCAACTACAATAATCACGATTTAATCCTTATCGGTTGTTGGTATGCGCGAGTTAATGTATATTCGTTGTTTTGAATCAAAAAAATATGTTTTTTCTTTTTGCTTCGCCGAAATGCGTGTATTTTATTTATATTCTTAAGACTGATTACATTTTTTTTTTTTTTTTGGATTAAGATTTTTGTTTATTTAATGGTACTATTTACAAATTGACTTAGAACTAGATTTATAACTAAAAATAACCTTGTCGGCTCAACAATAGGGTCCCGACGTTAGTCTTATGGCTGCGGTTACTTTGTTTTTACAATATTTATGTTTACTTAATCTATTACATGATTTTTTATTCTACCATAAATATTAAATAGAATGAACAAGTTTAACATTTAAGTTAGTTAATTTCAGGGTGCTATCCTCTGTTATGTCCAGTGTTGTTTTTTTTTTTTTTGTAAAATGGCGTCGCCTCGTTGTAAATGATATTTTCGAAGTCTGGATCACTGATCGCCCTTACATCCAGGTATATGTGACTGGGATTCAGTGGCTCTTACCAAAGTAGCTATATTTCCTGGTTTGGGTGGTCACTGACATTTAGCAAAATTTTCTTAGAGATCTGCATTATGAAATGGTCAATTGGCTTTGTTTTTGCTACATTGTATAGATGTTCGTTCTTGTGATATTTCAGCGTCGTCGGATTCCGATGAAGTCCCGTGCAGGAACGCAAGATCTTCCATTCAAAGATTTTGATTTTTTCCATGATGGTGGGTGAAACAGTATACCAAATTGGGCACGCATAGGTAATAACCGGTCTGATTGCTTATAAATCAGTAATTTGGTCCGCTGGCTAAATTTACTAAGTTTACTTGCAAAACTTGCACGATTGAGAATTATGCTGGCGTGGCCATTGAACTTAAATTTTTCATTAAAGTTTATGCCTAGGTACTTTACCGTTTGTTTAGGTAATTTTGAGTGCATGAATGTAGCAAAGCTCGGTCCAAAAATTGCTACTTGTTCTTTGCAGTGTGCCACGAACTCGACGTACACTTTCTCCTTGGAACGCTCCTTCTTAACCATTGCAGGTAGAATTTCTCGCCTTTTTTCCCAGTGATAAATTAATTGGGTTTTTGTTTTTCAGGGTAGTAAATTCAATCGCTCGCCTGCTCATGTCGAATGTATGATAATGACTGTATAATATGACGGTGTAATTGTTACTCACTTCAACACTTCACTGTTTGATTAAACGAGAAGTCGCAGGTCACTTCACTGAACACTTCACTCTTTGATGTATGATGTTGAACTGACTGATTACAATATTCGATCTTACTGCTATTTATACGGTTGTTATCGTATTGTTGTTTATGTCGATTATGCAAACGCATCGGATTATTGTGTTGAAGTATGTTTTCCGTATTGCAAGATAATGAAGCATGGTTTCGTTGTTTACGTGTTTTCGAATTACAAGTTACTGTTTTTGCTTGTTGAAACATGTCATTGTTTACGTTTGTAGTGAGAGATAACGAACATGTTGTTGTTGTTTCCGTTTATAGTGAGAGATAACGAAGTGATAGGCAGGTAGAGAACTTACGATATTAACTCCCCTCCTTAAAATGAAGCATCCTCGCTTTAGATTAAATTTCTTTCTTGTCGGAGTCTTAAAAGTTCTGCTTCGTGTATTTCGTTGATTCTTTGCCTTCTTGCTATTGCTCTTTTTGCTCTGTAGCATTCAGAGTTTGGATGCGTCATGGATGAGTAATGTCATTATGCATAGCCCCAGGATGAGATAAATTAAGTTTTGTATGGTATGTTCTTCGACTGGGAAAGTTGATATTTTTTGGATGTTGCTGAATTTGTAATCGGCATATGATTCGATTATGCTTAGGACGTCTAGTTTTTCGTCATGTTTGAGTATGCCATTTTTGAATTCTTGTTGATGGTTAAAATATTGTTTCCCATCAACAGTTGTGGAGTAATTGAACTGTATTAATTTAAGTTCGTCTATTTTTACATTATTCCAGGTATGCTCGTAGTCTGTGATAATATTCCTGCTTTCGAGTATTTGGAGTGGTGCATTGTTCTCGTGTATAACTTCGTATTTGGCTGCCTTATTTTCTAGTATATTAATAGTACAATTGTCTGGAATGTTAATTTTACAATTATAGTTTCCTATGTAATTTTAACATTTGTCAATACGAGTAAATATATTGTTGCATTTTGGTATCATAGGATCTAACAAAAGTTTTCCTTGCATAAGTGCTAGTGGAGATAGATTGAATAAATTACATTTCAATTTTAATATTGGATATTTATAGATAGTTGATTGCATGATTAAAATAACAGATGTGTATATCGGCATATTCTAAAATATTTATAATAGGTAAGTGTAATGCTTCATTAGATGTTATTTGTTGAATATTTTTTTAAATTTAAAGTACCTGAATAAAAATTTCCATTTTTAGCGAAATTTATTGTAATAGCAATAGAGGTTAGTTCATTGTATACTTCTGTAAGAACAAGGTCGTCCATTATGGCCTTAGGGTCGAGAATTTTTAGTATTTTCTCAAATTGTGAATTTATTATATTTTGTTTATTAATCTTTATTGCAAATTTCGCTATATTTTCTTTCATAAGGTGCTAGAATTTTGGAAAGGTTTGCTATATAGTATAGAAATATAATGTCCTGAAAAACGTATACAGGATCTGTTTCTATCATAACGTATTTTTTGTTTCTTAGATCGGTTAGATTGTCGCAGAAGGCGGTAGAGATAAAAAATAAAATTATCATTCTTTGCATGCTTGCACTCGTATATTATCCTTATGTACATACAATTGTACCGTGGTTTGTAAGTAAAGTATTACCCCTATCTTCGTTTACAATGTGTTTGGCGTATTTCTGCACGTTTTTGTTTCGACGGTGTGTTTTGGAGTAAAAAATGTCTTCTTTTTTGTGTGTGATGCACTTGCGTTTTTTATTATGGTGTGAAAGTACCTTATTTTGGTTTTTTATTCTAGTTTTTGTTTGATGTCAGGATACCCTCCTCGATTAAAAAACACGTCCTCGGGTTTTTCTCCTGTCACTGAATGGTTGGTTTTATTGTATTGTCGTACCGTGTTGAAAATTTTCTCTTCTGGTGAAGAATTATTTTCTTGTGTTAGAACTCTAGTAAGTTCGATTAGAGTGTTGTGTGTACGCTCGACTTGACCGTTGGTTTCCGAATGGAATGTTGGTGTTACTGTAAGTATAATTTGTAGTTTTTCATATACTTGTTCGCTGAATATCCTTGTGCATGCTAATTCGTTATCGGTCATTATGAATTTTGCGTTGGGGTAATTTTGTATAAGATTTCGTCAATGTACATATTTATGTACATTCTTTTTACTCGGGACTTTGTGTACGTAACAATATTTAGAGTATTTATCAGTTGTGCTAATATATGTGTTTCCATTCATGTGAAATAAATCTAAATGAATATGTTCGCCAACATGATATGGTATAGGTGTGGCACCGATTGGTTGTTTGTTTAGTCTGCGTTCGTATTTATTTTTTAGGCAGATATCACAGTTGTCTGCTTCCTTTATAGTTTTCCAAAAATATGTAGTTAGTATTTCTTGAGCGTTATTTTTATAATTCCTATGTGCTCGTAATGCATACACACACTATTTCTTTGTGCCTATCTATATTTTTATTGTCTTTTGTAATTTTGTGTGCTAAAACCATTGGTACATTTGGAAACGTTGAAATATTGTCATTTTCGATGTGGAATAAAGTTTCCTCATCAATTTTTATGACGTTCGTTACCTTTGGTTTCATTATTCGTTAAAATCTGTCTAATAGTTCTTCTTTAGTTGAACAGAAATGTGTGTGTCGTGCATATGAAAATATGTTTTGTGAAGAAATTTCTACTGAGTTGTTTGTACTATAGTTTAAAAGTATTTGGATTCTAAATGTATTGAACTATTGTTTTATGCGTTTTAGTTTATCGATTGTGAACTTTGAGCGAGTGTTGTGAGTCGCTTAAAGTGTTGTTAATCTGTTGTAGTGAGGGGTTTTACTATTGCGGCGAAATTCTGTATAAATTTCCTATAGTAGCTAGCTAAGCTAAAAATAAGCGCAGTTCTTTTAGATTTTTTGGGGTTGGAAAATCTTTTATATGTGGTTTGAATTTTGTTAGGATCTACAGCTATTTTGTTACATTTAATTATATGTCCGAAGTATTCTACTGAATCCTGGAAAAAATGTGATTTTTCGTTTGAAATTTTCACATTTGCATTGCGGAGTGCACACGTACGTACGTATGTGTTCCATATGTTTTTCGGGTGAGGAGGAATATATGAGTACATCGTTAACATAAGCGTACGCGAATTTGCCAATATATGGATGTAGGATATCGTCTACGTATCCTTGAAACATAGAAGGTGCGTTCTTTAAGTCGGATTGCATTCTAAGGAATTCACACTGAATGCGCTTTTTTCCCTATCTGATTCTTTGATTAAGATTTGGTGAACACTTGACTATAAGTTTAATGTAAAAAATGTTGCTTTACCTAGATTTTGAATAGTCATTGCAACGTCTAAGATAGGGTATCTATCAGTGATAGTTTGAGCATTAAGCTTCTGAAAATCTACTACCATGCGTCTTTTAGTTTTCTCTTCATTATCAGCCACCTTTTTTTGCGACGGTTCAGATTGGAGAGTTTTATATCACTTTTACTAGGTTGTATAATCCGAAAGTCTAATAAGCTTTTGATTCCATAAACGGCTAGCTTGCTTTAGTCTGTTCAACGACTTTTTCAAATGACAAACTTTGCTAGTGTCATCAGTAAAACCTTCAGTCTGTAGCATAAATATATCTTCATTTACTTCCCCTTAAAGGAAAGATGTGACAGCATCGATTTGATCTATATCCAGATCATACTGTGCAGCAATTGAAAGTAAAAACCGGATCGTATTGAATCGCACAACAGGAGAAAGAACTTCTTTATAGTCAATTCCTTTCCGTATCATCCCTTGCCAACTTAAGGTGCCTTGTATCGGCTGATATTTCCATTATCGTCTCGTTTAGTTTTAAATACCCATTTACGGGTATTTTTGTTCGCTGGTAATTCAACGAGCTTCCAGGTATTGTTTTCTTTGAAAGAATCGAGCTCCTCTAGCATGGCTTTACGCCAAAAGTTATAGTCAGCTCTGTTCTGAACTAAGTTTAATGAAATTGCATCATGAAGATCACCTGACTTTGCTGCATATGAAACATAGTCATCTCTTTTTAAAGGTTTCGGTTTGCTTTGACTTCTTCTCACCATCTTGAGGAGGTACGTTGAATACTTCTTCAAAAGTATCAGTCCGCTTGATGTTGGCATTTTCAACGCTTGAATCGCCGGCACTTGCATCACTGTTGTTTGCACCTTTTATGTTTAGCCCACAGTTCCACCGAGATCTGAGAATAATTCAGAAAAATTCGTAGTCATAATTTTAATGTCGAACTTTTGGAATGGGAACCATTGTCTTGCATACAAATACGTGATTCATATTTGGAGTCTTCCTTGACCACGCCTCTTCTGGTAACTTTTGTGTTGACGAATTGCTTGGATATCTGTTGATGATATATACTGCTTCTGCTACATGACTTAGGCAAGTTCGCGTTCAATCTGATCCATCGTCGGTTATCCTCTTCGACCAGCCTTTAATTGATCTTATATCGGATATGATCTTCTATTTTGTACGTACAATATTAACTTCAATCGCTTTCCTGCTCCTTTGACTTTTTCATTTAAGGATTTTAAATCAATAAATATGGAAGATCTAAGAAACTCCGCATTCTTAGCACCACGGGATGGCTGTCGCTCAATTTTTAATCCTGATGCCAAGCTAAACTATTCTCAAGAAGTGGTTAATGAGTTGTATCATTATTGTATCAATTTGTATCAACTAAGAGTAAGAGTTGCATTTCAGAACGAGGTTTTGAAATCGAATCGGTTTAAGAAAATGATGTCATAAACTATGTTGCAGCTATTAAATTAAATGCAATCGGCCAAGATGGAATACCAATACGATTTGTGAAACTGATTTTACCTTATACTATTTCTCACCAACCCATATTATCAACCACGTCTAAAATCTTGGAAAAGAGCTCGACTTGTACCTGTTGCAAAAAAAAAAAAAAAACCCGATATCTCTTAATAGCCTTCTATATGGGGGAAAATCGTGTTTTAGTTCTAACCACAGTTTCTCTTCTGCGATAACAGAAGATAACAGATGTGTAACGCTCCTTTGTTTTTTTGATTTCTTAAAGGCAAGGTTAACCATAAATTTCTTTGCTGGAAAATATAACATCTCATTGGTTGTGGTAACAGTGCAGAGAAGCTTTTTGAAAACTTTCTTTCAAATAAATTTCAGAGAGTTATAACTTCCGATTTTTCTTCCGCTCTTCTGCCAATGAAGCAGAGTATGCCACATGGATTAGTAATTGGTCCCATTACCTTTTGTATGTTTATAAATGACCTGCTATCTGTCTGTAAAGTACTTCTGTCCATCTCTGTGCTGATGATGTTCAGCTCTACTTGGCTAGGCCATTTAACAATAAAGCTTAACTTGTAGACAACCTAAATGAGGACCTCTCCAGTATTTATTTATGGTCTGTAACTTATGGATTACTTTTAAATCCAGAAAAGTCGCAAGGTATCCCCATACCTAAAAATAAACTGCCCATCCACACTCTTCCTAATATCATGCTTTCTGAATTTAAATTAAAGTTCATTCATACTGTTACTAGCCTGGGGTTTGTTATCGACTCAAACTTATCAGGATACGACCATATAAACTATATAATAAAAAGGAATTATGGATGCCTTAGGAAACTGTGGCTAAGTGCAGATTTTAATCCTACTGCCACTAGACGGAAATATATAATAAGCTGCATCCTACTCTTAATTACATATGCTGAGGTTGTATATTGTAATGTCGATTTCTTATCCAAACGCAAGCTTCAAATTGCTTTCAACGATACGGTAAGATATTTATATGGGCTACGAAGATATGACCATATTTCACAGCAGGCAAACAGCCTATTAGGTACAACCCTTAAACATTATATTGAAGCTTGAACTGTATATTCCTATATAACCTTATAACAACTAAGACTATGTATCTATATGAATCTATATCTATATGAAAAACTTAATTTTACTCGTTCCATTAGAACCCTTTGTTTAATTCCACCGCGTTACAACCATCTTGATTCGTCCCGTTTATTTGTTTATTTATGCTGTACAGTTATGGATCTCAATACCAACCATAAAAATACAGTTTTTCTTCATTTCTCAAACCTATCCTAATGTCTTCCTTCTAATTTCTCTCCTACCTTCAACTATACTCTACCTATTCTTTTTCCTTATATTTAGCCTATCTTTCTATTCTTTCCTTTCTTCTTCCTCTCATCCTTTACCTTATTATATTGTAAACTTAATTGTAAGATTAAGATAATGTACTATTGAAATTATTTTCTTATTTTCTTAACTCTATGTACTATAAAACATATTTATCTTAACGTACCTTAATATTGTAAATTAATAATAAAATTGAATTGAATTAAATGATAACGAGTTCTAGCATGAAAACATTTTGAGCACCTGTTACCTATAAATGTTTTAGTATACACATAAAATAAAAATTATCTAAAACCACATTAAATCATTTTTTATCCATAGACTTTGGAGCTTAAAGCGTAAAACATCTTTTTCGAAATTGTATCTGCTGCTGGTTTTCCCAAATATCATAAAATCTATGGATTTTTCCTGCAAATTTGATGATGATATTTTTTTTCATTATTGTTACGTTATAAGAAAAAATAGTAAAGAATTTTGTAGAAAAAAGTTATCTCAAAGTCAAAAATTAGCATGTTCAAAAAAAAAAAAAAAAAATGGAACAGGTTTAAAAATTCAATATCTGTAGATTCAAACAAGATATCAATTTTATTTAAACGCAGTTACAAAGGTTAGTATTTCTTCTAAAAACTAAGCCCTAGACTAATGTCTAGGCTTAGCAGTGACTATTCGATTTTTGGCCACTGGTGATTCTTATTATTCTTTGATGAATTTATTTAAATTTTCAAAAAAAGGATATCTTGTATTGTACCCGAAGTTTGCACTTATAAATGGTCTTCAAAGTTATTGTATATGCAGGTAAGTCACATATAGATATGCTGTATTGACTAGTCATTAACTAAAATTTTTTTAATCACATAGGTTCCGGTGACAATCAGAATGCCTGAAAATTATAGATGGTTTTAATAAGAGGTGGCAATTTAAGCATTGTATTGGTGTATATATCGTCGTCATATAGTCATCACCTCACAGTGGTAGTAATTACTTTAACTACAAAGGGACCTTTAGCGTTGTGCTTTTGGCCGTAGTAGACTCACCATATTCTTTTATATTTCTTGACGTTGGCGATGGTGGTGGTTACAAAAACAATACGCTTTGGACGGCTCTCAATAATAGAACAATGAATTTGCCAAATGATGAGATATTGCCAGGAAGAGAAAATCCAGTGCCCTACGTTATAGTCAGTGTTAAAACCATTTAGCGGTACTTATCCAAAAGGTTCTTTGGAGCGCATTTTCAATTAAAGATTAAGCAGTGCACAAAAAGTTTCTGAAAACACTTTCGGTATTTTTACCGAAGTTTTCCGTGTGTTAAGAAAATCGATGCTTTTAAATTCTGCAAAATCAGCCCTAGTTGCTAAAACATGTGCCTATTTGTATAATTTTCTCTGCAAAAGCGAATCGTCGCAATCAAAATATATGGACTGTATTGCTAAACCAATAAAACGGGAAGAGCTGAAGTCATCTTTTCTCCCAGTGAAAACGTGTGCTAGGAAATCTTCGTCTGCTGCCAAGGATATTAGGCAAGAGTATGCTTAGTATTTTATAAGCCCGCTAGGTTCGGTACCATGACAAGAAAAGTATGCTTGATTAATGAAACACATTTTTAATTAATACAACTGCATATTTAATGAAAATTTTTTCAAACAAATTTAGGTGACAATTTGAATTTAATCTTCCTATAAATGCAAAATTATAAATTAAAGATAAAGAAATGAAAATGTATCAAAAGATGAAAAAAAAAATGCTTGAAAATCGGGGACGTCAATGCTTACGACCTTTGTTGGTTGCTCTGACTGCTCCTCAATTTCTTCCATCTTCGCCCAAAAAGTAACTTTTCAATGTTGTGTTCTAACAAGCAAACTTTCCTGGCATTTTTTAACTTCCTTACACGTGTTTCGATCATCTCTTCAAAAATTTTGTTTTCATCTCCGGTCTACGATTCGAGAAAACAACTTTTCATTATTCCAAATGCTTCATTCAGTTGCGGATCATCTTCATCTGATGTTGACGTTTTTTGTTCTTTTTTCAAAGGTGATGCTCTTCTTTTTACTGGACAAAGATCCGGTGTTCTGGGAGTATAATATTTC
Organism: Volucella inanis; assembly: GCA_907269105.1. Lineage (NCBI taxonomy): Eukaryota > Metazoa > Arthropoda > Insecta > Diptera > Syrphidae > Volucella > Volucella inanis. The sequence continues at coordinate 74,905,155 of OU026153.1, forward strand.
TACATTAAGTATGAATCATGTAAGGTAAATTTCATCATTTTGCTTTCTTTTCGTCTGTCCTATGCATGAGCAGGTAGGTACGTACCTCCGTATGAATACTTGAACTGGTTTCATATTTTTGTTCACTCTGTAAGCTTTCCTGAAACCGAATGATTGAATACATACGAGGGCGGTCCCAAAAGTACCAGATCCAACAAAGAAAACACAAAAATTTTTTAATCCATTGTTTTGATTGTTCTTTTGTCTCAGGTGTAAGGTGATGGACCCATGTTTCATCCATTGTTATGAAACGGCGCAAAAATTCTGCTTTATTGCTGTGAAACTTCGCTAAACACTCAACTGAAATATCTTCACAACACTGTTTTTGCTCGAGTGTGAGCAAACGCGGCACACAGCTTTCTCATGTCCAAATTTTGAAATAATATGCGATGTATCGCACTTTTTGAAGTGCTCTCGCACTTTCAGTCGACGGTCATCCAGTACCGCTTTGTAGATTTTCTTCACCATTTGTGGAAATGTCACCTCATTTGGTCGACCACTGCGATGCTCGTCTTGGTAGCTCGTACAGCCTCGTTTAAACTCAGCAACCCAAAATGTTACTGTTGTAAACGAAGGAGCAGATCGTGTAGATCAAAATAAACTATTTGAAACATTTCAGAAATGTTTCTCTGTTAATAAAATGTTTATGAAATGTTTTAAAAATATTTCTTTGGTGTGGTCGATTTGTCCGAGACAATTTTCGAAATTTCTTTACCTTTAATCAAGTATAAAATTTTTTGGGTTTTTAATACTTCAAATACCATATATTTACTTAAAGAAAACTTACTTTTTTCTTTTAATTCTAAAAAGACTTGTTCTTCGCAACAATTCTGTTGTGATAATTTTTATTTCTTTTATGACAACTACCACCAAAGTACAGTACAAAGTACCGTTGCATAACTTAAAGAATTTTCTTATCTTCTCTCTTTTGTTTTTTGAGGGTAAAACCAATGAAACTGCATCAGGAGAAACAACAACAACAATGAATACTACTCGCACAGAATCACTTAAAAAAAAGCAGTCAGAAGAGTTTGTGTGCGAGAAGCATGCAAGAGGTTTGTGAGAAGCTCGCAATTGCAGCACAGAACCGCATCGAATATCGTTTCACTATGCGGACGTACATAAGAATACATGTGAACAGTTTTATCACAAACAAACGCTTCTCGCATCGCATCGATTTCTCGCATCACTGTGCGCGCAGTCATGAATTTCATGAATATGCATGAATTTCTCAACGTTAAAATAAAATCCGACTATTAAATTCGTTGTTGGTACAAATATTTTGTAAAGGCGGAGATTATACTTAAGCTGTATGCTTAATTTGGTTGTTAGTACGGCCCATTGTTTTCTATCATAAAGATGAAATAGCATTTTTCATTGCTTGTTCCAAAAAAACAAAAGAAATCAGAATAAAGCAAGATGTTGAAACTATTATAATGAACGATCATTCAATCCGTTTCTTTTTTAATTATTGGGTCTATACCTTAATTCGGTGCGGTTTGCTAAGAGATGTCGTAACTTGTATTATTCCATTGTTATTATTCCATTGGAACATGCGTTGGAAAGCTACTGTCATTGTACGTCATTTCAGTATATGTCATTCATTTGAAGCGTTAACATTTTTTTTTTCACTCAAATATGTCGAACTTTGTTCCTGAAAAAGTGTTTTTGCGGGGAGTACTTCTTCATTACTTTAAGCAAAACTATGGCAGAAAACTGCTGCCGAAAGTCATCGTGTTTTAGTGGAAGTTTATGGTGAACATGCGCTAGCTGAGCGAACGTGCCAAAAGTTATTGGCACGATTCAAAATTGGTGATTTTGGCTTGGAAGACGATGAACGTCCTGGGCAACCAAAGAAGTTTGAAGATGAAGAACTGGAAGCATTACTCTATGAAGATTTATGCCAAACACAAGAAGAGCTCAGAATCCTTGAGTGTCACTCAAGCAGCCATTTCAAAACGTTTAAAAGCAGCTGGATATATTCAAAAGCAAGGAAATTGGGTTCCACATGGACTCAAACCGAGAGACGTCGGAAGGCGGTTTTGTATGTCCGAAATGCTGCTGGAACGCCACAAAAGGAAGTCATTTTGGCATCGGATTGTTACTGGTGATGAAAAATGAATCCATTACGACAACCCCAAGCGTAAAAAATCATATGTGAAAACCGGCCAATCAACCAAATCAACGGCAAAGCCGAAAAACTATTTGGAAAACAGTGGATGGGAAGATCTTGCTCCTTTTGACTACCATTTGTTCCGGTCGATGCAGAACGCCCTCACTAAAATATGGTCACATCAGAGCAGAATATCAAAAATTGGCTTGATTCATTCTTGGCTGCCAAGCCGTCGCAGTTCTTTTGGGATGGGATCCACAAATTGCCAGAAAAATGGGAAAAAGTCATAGCTTCAGATGGGCAATACCTTGAATAATACTATTGTACATGTTTTTCTTAAATAAACGTTCAAATTTTGAAAACAAAAAAACCGCCGGTATAAGTTATATACCCAATAGATGTTTGCATATAAAATAGTCGTACTCAAAATATTTTCTTATCTTAATAGGAATAAAAACGTGTAAAGTGCTGTATGAAGCACTCTTTAACGCGACTTTGTGAATTCTTTGTTTCGGTGTGGTAGACATAATTTACCGAATCAGTAATTTTTAGTGATATTAATTGGTCCGTGTTTATGAATTTCTTTAATTTCAATATTCCAATTACTGATTGACCTCATAATAAGTGTCTTTATTCAAATATCAAAATAAATAAACTGATTACTATTTTACTGTGTCATAAATGTGCACATTGTTTATTTCAAATTCACAGGTTTTAAAACGGACGAACAATTATGGGGTATACAGAGCTGCGGGGTCGACAGAACCGGACCTAACTGGACCTAACAACTGCTAAAACAGAAGCAAATAGCGTGGGCTGCATGCTGATACTACAATTTGGCGAATTACACCAATCTGTGCAGTTATGCCACAGAAATATGGAGCATTGAATGTAACTATAGTAACGATTAGTAACAGAAGAAAACAAAATAGTAGAAGTACCTTAACATAAGCCACACCTTTGGTGTAAATTTTATAAAAAGACTATATAAAATAGCATTTTTCAGGTTTCTTAGTTTAAATCCACAAATGTTCATATTTCCTAATTACTTTTTCCTGATCAAAGATCTCGGCGAGGATGTTTACTATTGGGGTGAAAAAAAAAGTAATTATGGTTTTTTCAAGTAGATTGCGTTATGTCAGTTAATTTTCGATTTGCAATATTAAATTGTACCTAGAAAAAATCGGGGTGCAATTTTGGTTAAAACAAACTACATTACCGCTAATAAAAAAATGTACTTACTTGCATATTTTACTTACGCCATTCGGGGGTTATCTGCCTTGTGCGACTAAATCAAAAAGTATGCCATTAGTGTTGGCTTGCGAATTTCCTACGATTTAGTTAGGCATGATTGTAAATGTCTTACACACAGCGCTTTACGTTGCATATACCTTCTGTTCTCATCAAAGATTTCGATAAAATTTGTTCCTATTTTTATGAACTAACATTCTTCACCGTTTGTTCTGCAAAAAAGAAACCAGAATGAAGCAAGGTGTCGAAACTGTTATAGTTAGATTCTATTATGAGGCTTACGTTTTTTTCCAGGAAAATAGTGTTACCCAAAATAATTTCTTATCTTAATGTGTTTCAGTTTCAGTGTTATTTATGTTATTTACCAAATCAGTAATTTTTGTTGATGATATTAATTGGTGTTTATGAATTTCTTTGATTTAAACATTCCAATTACATACTGATTAACCTTATAATAAGTGTCTATTCAAGTAATAAAACAAATAAAGTGATTATTTTATTGCATTATAAATATACAAGTGTATTTATTTCACATTTAACAGATTTCCAAATGGACGAACAATAATTGGATATTGGATAATTGGGGTCGACAGAAAATAATTGGACCACTAACTGTAAAAACAGTAACAAGTAGCGCGTTCTACCTCAGTGGAAATGAGTATAAAAAATATATATTTTGCTTGCACTTAAACGCAATTGCTTTATTTAATATATTCTTAAGGCTAGGTTAGATTAGGTTTAAATGGCTGTTGAAAAGCCAACCCACTTAGACCTATTGGCTCATTGTGATGCCACGTAGATTTGTGATCCTCCTACTCCAGAAACCATTTGGAGCTCTTAATAAAGCGTAAGAGACTTCTAATGTCTATGTTGCTCAAGTCACTGAAGTCGTTGTGTAAGAAATCCCCTAGGTGGAGATTTCTTCTTTTGGAGTGAGCTGGACAAGTACAGAGGAGGTGAGGGTTTGCCTCCTCTTTCTGCTCTTCCTCTTCATCCATGCAGTTTCTGCAAATGTCGTTAGTAAACATGTCAAGCATTCTTGCATGTTTACCTATGAGGCAGTATCCAGTGATGACAACTGCAAAAAAAACCCAAAGTCCGTTACGTTGCCACATCTTTGCAAAATTTATAGGAAGAGATTGTAATTGAGCACTTTGTACTTCAAATCCACAAATGTTCATGTCGCCTAATAACTTTTTCCTGGCCAAAGATCTCGGTGAGAGTATTTACTATTGAGTGGGCATAAAAGTAATTTCAGTTTTTGCAAGCAGATTGGGCTGCGTCGGTTTATTTTTCGCTTTGCAATATTAAATTGTACCTAGAAAACATCGGGGTGGAGATTTCGGTAAAAAGAACTTCAATATTGCTAATAGAAAAAAATCTACGTAATTGTATATTAGTAACTAAAGCTACATGTGGGGGTAAATCTCGACCTCAACAAATAAACCTCGCTAGTTACTGTGATCTTGACCAGCAGTCTTAAGATGGTTGAGTATAGCATACATTTGTGCATCCCTATACTGTTTCGTCCATTCCTGGAGAAAGCGACGACCCCTTTTGTCGGTATGCTTATATCCATTCACTCTACATGGCCTACCCATCTCAGACTAATGCTCCATTATGTGACCAGGTCATAGAGTTCACTGTTAAATTTTCTTCCGCAAAGTCCGCTACGTAAAGGAGACTAAACGAAGTGATTCAAAAAGCTGTCAAAGCGACCAAGAAAGTCGTTTTCTGCCATCTGCGACTAGATCGAAAATTGTGCCATTAGTGTTAACTTGCCAATTTTTTTTACGATTTTCTTAGAAATGATGGTTAATGTGTTGCACACAGTGCTTTATTAATTAATTTAATTTCAATTTATCCAACTTATATATTCATATTTTAAGTATTCTTTTCAGCAAAATAATTGTGAAGAGAGTACTTTCCATAAAATCGTCATTTCCAACTTCACTGAAAAAATATACAATGGACACGCCTGCTACGTCCATGCATTCTCTCTACACTCTGGTTTCGCATCTGTCAATACCGGCTTCTTATATTTTACACAATACATTATCCAATTCCGTCCAAGTACATCCAGAATTGCTGGAATAGAATGGAAAAGAGGTCACATGCGGAAGAAATTGCACGGTGATTTGAGACGGAAAATACTCGCAACATTTGCTTTATTCAAGCACATTATCTTTACGTTTAAACTGTACGTTGATTTTGATAAAAACGTACTTGACAAATCCATAAGGCCGCAAAACTTTTCACATCCAGTTAATCCCGAGCTTAAGATTCGCATCACAAAACTAAATCGATAATTAATTTCATATACTCCAGATTGAATTATTTCAACAGACGAATTAAATGGAGGATATTTACATTTTTCACATGTAATTTTGAAGTTGAATCCAAAACATTCCTTTTCCTACGATTGAAAAGTAATTTTTCCATCAAACTTTACATACTTTACACACTTCACTAAAGTTGAAATAGTCGAAAAAACAAGCAAAAAAACCACGATTAAGTAATGTTTTTCAAAATTCTCTGCCGTGTAGTGAGAAGTGAAGACGCACTTTTTGCTTGTACATGTCTTTCTTCCGTTTATGTGGAGGTACTATATTTCTAGATCTATGCAGTCTTGAACTCGTGTTCTTTGGATAAACTCTGCTAACTGTTTTAAGCATTTTGTTAATAAAAAATGCAAAATGATAATAGAAATTGAAAAAATCACTGCACTTGTACAATTGCTCGATACAACAGACAATTTTAAACCAAACTTTATTTTTATAAGTATAGGGTTTTCTAATAATGACGTGACAATTTGTTATTTTATTTTAATCAAAAGGCAAATCATTTGAGATATTTCAAAAACTTTATTATTGGTTTGAAGTACAATCAAAACATTTATGAACGGAACTCGACTTCGTTCATATGGCCACCGCGGGCATTTTTGCAGCGGTCGATTCGTTGGACCCAATTTTCAACGACTCGGCCACACATTTCGGCCGAAACGGCCGCTATTTCCCGTTCAATGTTGGCTCTGAGCTCTTCCAACGTCGTCGGCGTATTCGCATAAACCAATGACTTAACGTAGCTCCACAGAAAATAGTCAAGCGGCGTTAAATCGGACGAACGAGGCGCCCAATCGACTGGCTTATGTCTTGAGATAACACGCTCACACGCTGTGCTGTGTGGCTTATGGCACCATCCTCTTGAAACCACATGTCGTCCAAGTCCATATCTTTAAATTCGGGCCAAAAATAATCGGTGATCATGGCGCGATAACGCTGACCATTCACAGTAACGTGACGATCGTTATCGTCGACGAAAAAATATGGCCAATAACGCCGCCGGCATGCAAACCGCACCAAACAGTTATTTTTTGTGGATGAAGTGGTGATTCATGAAGCACATGTGGGTTTTCACCCGACCAATAACGCATATTTTGCTTATTGACGAACCCATTGAGCCAAAAATGAGCTTCGTCACTGAAGATGATTTTGCGATGAAGTTCATCATCTTGGCGCATTTTCTCCAGAACCCAATCGGAGAACGTAGCTCTTTAGTGTACTTTACCATTATGAAAATGTTGAGGTCACTGAATAAATTGACAGTGACATTTTGATGATTAGCGAAAGAGTGCGTTTACAAATTAAATTCAAAGTTGTCAAGTCCCTATTGGAAAACCCTATACAAGCATTTACGTACGTAGACTCTTCGGAGAAGGGAACATTTGGTCATAATTAGACAAAAGGAACTTTCTAGTAGCTGCTAGAAATTGCTCGGTATAACAGACAATTTTAAACCAAACTCTCTTTTTATAAGAACAAGCATTTACGTACGTAGACCTTTCGGAGAAAATAATATTTGGGCATAATTAGACAAAATGAACTTTCTAGCACCTGCTAGAAATTTCCTTTTGTTTGCGTTAACAGGTAGCTGTCCGAAACAGATAGCAGCGCGAAACCGGACCGGAGAAGCGAAGCCTCTCAAGAGTCCATATCTCCATCAGTTTCACTCCAATCGAATTAAAATTTTGACACAATAATCTTAACATGTTGTACATTATTATAAAAAAAATATGTACCCTACTCGCCCCCTAATATAACCCATATCTTTGTTACAAAATTTATACAAAAACTTTGTAGTTGAACATTTTATAGTTGTTTGCTCTTTTGTAGTTCTAATGCATAAGTGTTCATGCTGCCTAATCACATTTTCCTAATAAAGGTTCTCGGTGAGGATGTTTACTATTTGGTTGACGAAAAAGGAATATCGGTTTTTGCAAGCAGACTGTGTTATGTCGGTTGATTCTAGCTTTGCAATATTTAATTACCACTAATAAAAAATATTTACGTCATTGTATTGTATATTTATTACTTATATTACATTCGGGAGTGCACCTCGGCCTCAAATAATAAATCTCGATAGTTAGTGTGCTCTTTGGCTAGCTGCTTTGAGATGTTGAGTATACCTTCCTTTTGTACATGTCAACTAAAGTGCTTTTTCAACCCAGGCAGAAGGCGAAGACCCTATAGGTCAATATGCTTATATTCATTCACTCTATATGCCCTTTCCATCTCAGACCGATGCATCGTTATCTGGCTAGATCGTAGAGTTTACTGTTACATTTTTTTTCCAAAGTCCGTTACGTAAACTAGACCGAAGGAAGTGATTTAAAAAGCTGTCAAAGCGACTATGAAAACCGTTATCTTCCGTGTGCGACTATAAACCCTTTTTTTCTTATCAAAGGTATCGGTGTGATTTTTTTGGTTTCTTTATAAAATAACATTTTTCATCATTTGTTCTAAAAAAATGAAATCAAAATAAAGCAAGATGTCGAAATGAATTAGATTCTGTTATGAACGGCCACATAATCCGTTTCGTTTTCTATTAGTATTTTTACCCTAATACAAATAAAAATGTGTAAAACACGTGTGAACCACATTTTAACGCGACTTTGTGAATTCTTAGTTTTTGTATGTTCGACATTGTTTACCAAATCAGTAGTTTTTAGTGATGATATTAATTGGTCCGTGTTTATGAATTCCTTTGATTTCAACTTTCCAATTACTGATTGACCTTATAATAAAAGTCTATTCAAATAATAAAACAAATAAACTCATTATTTTATTGCATTATGAATGTACAAGTGTATTTATTTCTCATTCACAGGTTTCAAAACGGATGAATAATTAAAGGGTATACAGAAAACTACGGGGTAGACAGAAAATAATTAAGTCAGTCAACTGCAAAAACAGAAGCAAGCTGTATATTTATAAGAAAATTTAGCGAGCTCCACCAAGTTGTGTAAATATGCGAGAGAAGTATGAACCATTGAATGTTATTATAGTAACGGTTAGTATCAGAAGAAAACAAAACAGTAGATATACCTTAATATAAGCCACATCTTTGATGCAAAATTTATAAGAAGAGTTTGTAATTTAGCACTTTGTACTTCCAATCCACAAATGTTCATGTCGCCTAATAACTTTTTCCTGGCCAAAGATCTCGGTGAGAGTATTTACTATTGAGTGGGCATAAAAGTAATTTCAGTTTTTGCAAGCAGATTGGGCTGCGTCGGTTTATTTTTCGCTTTGCAATATTAAATTGTACCTAGAAAACATCGGGGTGGAGATTTCGGTAAAAAGAACTTCAATATTGCTAATAGAAAAAAATCTACGTAATTGTATATTAGTAACTAAAGCTACATGTGGGGGTAAATCTCGACCTCAACAAATAAACCTCGCTAGTTACTGTGATCTTGACCAGCAGTCTTAAGATGGTTGAGTATAGCATACATTTGTGCATCCCTATACTGTTTCGTCCATTCCTGGAGAAAGCGACGACCCCTTTTGTCGGTATGCTTATATCCATTCACTCTACATGGCCTACCCATCTCAGACTAATGTTCCATTATGTGACCAGGTCATAGAGTTCACTGTTAAATTTTCTTCCGCAAAGTCCGCTACGTAAAGGAGACTAAACGAAGTGATTCAAAAAGCTGTCAAAGCGACCAAGAAAGTCGTTTTCTGCCATCTGCGACTAGATCGAAAATTGTGCCATTAGTGTTAACTTGCCAATTTTTTTTACGATTTTATTAGAAATGATGGTTAATGTGTTGCACACAGTGCTTTATTAATTAATTTAATTTCAATTTATCCAACTTATATATTCATATTTTAAGTATTCTTTTCAGCAAAATAATTGTGAAGAGAGTACTTTCCATAAAATCGTCATTTCCAACTTCACTGAAAAAATATACAATGGACACGCCTGCTACGTCCATGCATTCTCTCTACACTCTGGTTTCGCATCTGTCAATACCGGCTTCTTATATTTTACACAATACATTATCCAATACCGTCCAAGTACATCCAGAATTGCTGGAATAGAATGGAAAAGGGGTCACATGCGGAAGAAATTGCACGGTGATTTGAGACGGAAAATACTCGCAACATTTGCTTTATTCAAGCACATTATCTTTACGTTTAAACTGTACGTTGATTTTGATAAAAACTTACTTGACAAATCCATAAGGCCGCAAACCTTTTCACATCCAGTTAATCCCGAGCCTAAGATTCGCATCACAAAACTAAATCGATAATTAATTTCATATACTCCAGATTGAATTATTTCAACAGACGAATTAAATGGAGGATATTTACATTTTTCACATGTAATTTTGAAGTTGAATCCAAAACATTCCTTTTCCTACGATTGAAAAGTAATTTTTCCATCAAACTTTACATACTTTACACACTTCACTAAAGTTGAAATAGTCGAAAAAACAAGCAAAAAAACCACGATTAAGTAATGTTTTTCAAAATTCTCTGCCGTGTAGTGAGAAGTGAAGACGCACTTTTTGCTTGTACATGTCTTTCTTCCGTTTATGTGGAGGTACTATATTTCTAGATCTATGCAGTCTTGAACTCGTGTTCTTTGGATAAACTCTGCTAACTGTTTTAAGCATTTTGTTAATAAAAAATGCAAAATGATAATAGAAATTGAAAAAATCACTGCACTTGTACAATTGCTCGATACAACAGACAATTTTAAACCAAACTTTATTTTTATAAGTATAGGGTTTTCTAATAATGACGTGACAATTTGTTATTTTATTTTAATCAAAAGGCAAATCATTTGAGATATTTCAAAAACTTTATTATTGGTTTGAAGTACAATCAAAACATTTATGAACGGAACTCGACTTCGTTCATATGGCCACCGCGGGCATTTTTGCAGCGGTCGATTCGTTGGACCCAATTTTCAACGACTCGGCCACACATTTCGGCCGAAACGGCCGCTATTTCCCGTTCAATGTTGGCTCTGAGCTCTTCCAACGTCGTCGGCGTATTGGCATAAACCAATGACTTAACGTAGCTCCACAGAAAATAGTCAAGCGGCGTTAAATCGGACGAACGAGGCGCCCAATCGACTGGCTTATGTCTTGAGATAACACGCTCACACGCTGTGCTGTGTGGCTTATGGCACCATCCTCTTGAAACCACATGTCGTCCAAGTCCATATCTTTAAATTCGGGCCAAAAATAATCGGTGATCATGGCGCGATAACGCTGACCATTCACAGTAACGTGACGATCGTTATCGTCGACGAAAAAATATGGCCAATAACGCCGCCGGCATGCAAACCGCACCAAACAGTTATTTTTTGTGGATGAAGTGGTGATTCATGAAGCACATGTGGGTTTTCACCCGACCAATAACGCATATTTTGCTTATTGACGAACCCATTGAGCCAAAAATGAGCTTCGTCACTGAAGATGACGAAGAAAACAAAACAGTAGATATACCTTAATATAAGCCACATCTTTGATGCAAAATTTATAAGAAGAGTTTGTAATTTAGCACTTTGTACTTCCAATCCACAAATGTTCATGTCGCCTAATCACTTTTTCCTGACCAAAGATCTCGGTGAGAGTATTTACTAGGTGGAGTGAAAAGTAACCTTCTTGACCGCCAGAATGTTCTGCTACTGCAAAAAAGCTTATGGTGCCTTGAAGTCCGTTAATATTAAGGGAGACGTGCCAAATTTTAGTGCAATACTGTCTTTACTTTTGTTTTGACAGCTGATTGTTGTTGAAGTGTTTGGCATCATGTTGAGTATAGACAAAAACGATTTTCGTTCTCTCATAAAACATTATTTGTGTTTAGAGGCAAAACGGCGAAGGAAACAAAAGAAATGTTGAATAAATATTATGGGGCTAATACTTCGTCAGATAACACCGTCAAATATTGGTTTCGAGAGTTTCATGGTAGCCGCAACTTCACTACCTAAAAAGTCCGCAGCGGCAGGCTCTCCGATGCGGTTACAGAGGACAATGTAAAAAAAAAAAAAAATGGTGTTGGCTGACCGGAAAGTGAAGGTGCGCGAGCCAGCAGATACCACAAAGATTAGTACTGAGTGCACACGCCATATTTTGGGCAATTTTCTGCATATAAAAACGTTATCCTGCCGCTGGGTGTCGCGCATGCTCACTTCTAACCACTTGCTGATGCGGACTTTTGGCGTCGATTGGTAATTGTTACACACCAGAAAACAAAATGAGTGCCCGGCAATGAACTGAAGCCGGCACGAGTGCTCCGAAGCGGGTGAAGGAGGCTCGATGGATCGGAAAGGTTATAGCGTCGGTTTTCTGTGATTGTTATGGCATACTCTTTGTGGACTACCTCGATAAAGGAAAAACCATCAACAGCGAGTGTTACTGGGCATTATTGGAGCGAAATCGCTGGAAATCTGCCTCACATGCAAGAAAATGCACCGGCGCACTAGAGCATTGCAACCACGGCTAAAATCAATGACTTACGGCTCTAATTGGTGTCGCATCCACCGTATTTGCCCGGTTTGGCTAGTTAGTGTGATTTTGATCAGCTGCCTTAAGATGGTTGAGTATAGCATCCATTTGTGCGTGCTACCTTAAGGAAACTTTCCCTATACTGTTTCGTCCATTTTGGGAGAAAGCGACGACCCCCTGTATCGGTATGCTTATATCCATTCACTCTACATGGTCTACTTTTCACATCCAGCTAATCCCGAGCCTAAGATTCGCATCACAAAACTAAAACGATAATTAATTTCATATACTCCAGATTGAATTCTTTCAGCAGACGGATTAAATATAGGATATTTACATTTTTCACATATAATTTTTAAGTTGAATCCAAAACCTTCCTTTTTTCACGATAGTAAACTTTCCATCACACTTTGCATACTTTATACACTTCACTAAAGTTAAAATAGTCGAAAAAACAAGCAAAAAACTACGATTCCGTAATGTTTTTCAAAATTCTCTGTCACGTAGTGTACATCGTCTTTCTTTCGTTTATGTGGAGGTACTATATTTCTAGATCTATGCAGTCTTGAACTCGTGTTCTTTTGATAATCTCTGCTAACTTTTTTAAGCATTTTGTTAATAATAAATGCAAAATGATAATAGAAATTGAAAAAATCACTGCACTTGTACAATTGCTCGATACAACAGACAATTTTAAAGCAAACTTTCTTTTTATAAGTATAGGGTTTTCTAATAATGCTAGAAATTTCCTTTTGTTTGCGTTAACAGGTAGCTGTCCGAAACAGATAGCAGCGCGAAACCGGACCGGAGAAGCGAAGCCTCTCAAGAGTCCATATCTCCATCAGTTTCACTCCAATCGAATTAAAATTTTGACACAATAATCTTAACATGTTGTACATTATTATAAAAAAAATATGTACCCTACTCGCCCCCTAATATAACCCATATCTTTGTTACAAAATTTATACAAAAACTTTGTAGTTGAACATTTTATAGTTGTTTGCTCTTTTGTAGTTCTAATGCATAAGTGTTCATGCTGCCTAATCACATTTTCCTAATAAAGGTTCTCGGTGAGGATGTTTACTATTTGGTTGACGAAAAAGGAATATCGGTTTTTGCAAGCAGACTGTGTTATGTCGGTTGATTCTAGCTTTGCAATATTTAATTACCACTAATAAAAAATATTTACGTCATTGTATTGTATATTTATTACTTATATTACATTCGGGAGTGCACCTCGGCCTCAAATAATAAATCTCGATAGTTAGTGTGGTCTTTGACTAGCTGCTTTGAGATGTTGAGTATACCTTCCTTTTGTGCATGTCAACTAAAGTGTTTTTTCAACCCAGGCAGAAGGCGAAGACCCTATAGGTCAATATGCTTATATTCATTCACTCTATATGCCCGATCCATCTCAGACCGATGCATCGTTATCTGGCCAGATCGTAGAGTTTACTGTTACATTTTTTTTTGCCAAAGTCCGTTACGTAAACGAGACCGAAGGAAGTGATTTAAAAAGCTGTCAAAGCGACTATGAAAACCGTTATCTTCCGTGTGCAACTATAAACCCTTTTTTTCTTATCAAAGGTATCGGTGTGATTTTTTTGGTTTCTTCATAAAATAACATTTTTCATCATTTGTTCTAAAAAAATGAAATCAAAATAAAGCAAGATGTCGAAATTAATTAGATTCTGTTATGAACGGCCATATAATCCGTTTCTTTTTCTATTAGTTTTTTTACCTTAATACGAATAAAAATGTGTAAAACACGTATGAATCACATTTAAACGCGACTTTGTGAATTCTTAGTTTTTGTATGTTCGACATTGTTTACCAAATGGTCCGTGTTTATGAATTCCTTTGATTTCAACTTTCCAATTACTGATTGACCTTATAATAAAAGTCTATTCAAATAATAAAACAAATAAACTGATTATTTTATTGCATTATGAATGTACAAGTGTATTTATTTCTCATTCACAGGTTTCAAAACGGATGAATAATTAAAGGGTATACAGAAAACTACGGGGTAGACAGAAAATAATTAAGTCAGTCAACTGCAAAAACAGAAGCAAGCTGTATATTTATAAGAAAATTTAGCGAGCACCACCAAGCTGTGTAAATATGCGAGAGAAGTATGAACCATTGAATGTTATTATAGTAACGGTTAGTATCAGAAGAAAACAAAACAGTAGATATACCTTAATATAAGCCACATCTTTGATGCAAAATTTATAAGAAGAGTTTGTAATTTAGCACCTTGTACTTCCAATCCACAAATGTTCATGTCGCCTAATCACTTTTTCCTGACCAAAGATCTCGGTGAGAGTATTTACTAGGTGGAGTGAAAAGTAACCTCCTTGACCGCCAGACTGTTCTGCTACTGCAAAAAAGCTTATGGTGCCTTGAAGTCCGTTAATATTAAGGGAGACGTGCCAAATTTTAGTGCAATACTGTCTTTACTTTTGTTTTGACAGCTGATTGTTGTTGAAGTGTTTGGCATCATGTTGAGTATAGACAAAAACGATTTTCGTTCTCTCATAAAACATTATTTGTGTTTAGAGGCAAAACGGCGAAGGAAACAAAAGAAATGTTGGATAAATATTATGGGGCTAATGCTCCGTCAGATTACACCGTCAAATATTGGTTTCGAGAGTTTCATGGTAGCCGCAACTTCACTACCGAAAAACTCCGCAGCGGCAGGCTCTCCGATGCGGTTACAGAGGACAATGTAAAAAAAAAAAAACGAAATGGTGTTGGCTGACCAGAAAGTGAAGGTGAGCTAGCAGATACCTCAAAGATTAGTACTGAGCGCACACGCCATATTTTGGGCAATATTCTGTATATAAAAAGTTATCCTGCCGCTGAGTGTCGCGTATGCGGTCGATTCGTTGGACCCAATTTTCAACGACTCGGCCACACATTTCGGCCGAAACGGCCGCTATTTCCCATTCAATGTTGGCTCTGAGCACCAAACAGTTATTTTTTGTGGATGAAGTGGTGATTCATGAAGCATATGTGGGTTTTCACCCGACCAATAACGCATATTTTGCTTATTGACGAACCCATTGAGCCAAAAATGAGCTTCGTCACTGAAGATGATTTTGCGATGAAGTTCATCATCTTGGCGCATTTTCTCCAGAACCCAATCGGAGAACGTAGCTCTTAAGTCTACTTTACCATTATGAAAATGTTGAGGTCACTGAATAAATTGACAGTGACATTTTGATGATTAGCGAAAGAGTGCGTTTACAAAATAAATTCAAAGTTGTCAAGTCCCTATTGGAAAACCCTATACAAGCATTTACGTACGTAGACTCTTCGGAGAAGGGAACATTTGGGCATAATTAGACAAAAGGAACTTTCTAGTAGCTGCTAGAAATTGCTCGGTATAACAGACAATTTTAAACCAAATTCTCTTTTTATAAGTACAAGCATTTACGTACGTAGACCCTTCGGAGAAAATAAAATTTGGGCATAATTAGACAAAAGGAACTTTCTAGCAGCTAGTCCGAAACAGATAGCAGCGCGAAACCGGACCGGAGAAGCGAAGCTTCTCAAGAGTCCATATCTCCATCAGTTTCACTCCAATCGAATTAAAATGTTGACACAATAATCTTAACATGTTGTACATTATTATAAAAAAAAATATGTACCCTACTCGCCCCCTAATATAACCCATATCTTTGTTACAAAATTTATAGAAAAACTTTGTAATTGAACATTTTGTAGTTCTAATGCATAAGTGTTCATGCTGCCTAATCACATTTTCCTAATAAAGGTTTTCGGTGAGGATGTTTACTATTTGGTTGACAAAAAAGGAATATCGGTTTTTGCAAGCAGACTGCGTTATGTCGGTTGATTATCGCTTTGCAATATTTAATTGTACTTAGAAAACATCAAGGTGGAGATTTGGTTAAAAAGAACTTAATTACCACTAATAAAAAATATTTACGTCGTTGTATTGTGTATTTATTACTTATATTACATTCAGGAGTGCATCTCGGCCTCAAATAATAAATCTCGATAGTTAGTGTGGTCTTTTGAGATGTTGAGTATACCTTCCTTTTGTGCATGTCAACTAAAGTGATTTTTCAACCCAGGCAGAAGGCGAAGAGCCTATAGGTCAATATGCTTATATTCATTCACTCTATATGCCCTATCCATCTCAGACCGATGCACCGTTATCTGGCTAGATCGTAGAGTTTACTGTTACATTTTTTTTTCCAAAGTCCGTTACGTAAACGAGACCAAAGGAAGTGATTTAAAAAGCTGTCAAAGCGACTATGAAAACCGTTATCTTCCGTGTGCGACTATATTGAAAATTGTGCCATTAGTGTTGGCTTGCGAATTTCTTACGATCTTCTTAGGAATGTTTGTATCATAAATACCTTACACGCAGCGCTTTATTTTGCATAAACCCTTTTTTTCTTATCAAAGGTATCGGTGTGATTTTTTTTGGTTCTTTATAAAATAACATTTTTCATCATTTCTTCTAAAAAAATGAAATCAAAATAAAGCAAGATGTCGAAGTTGATTAGATTAGAACGGCCATATAATCCGTTTCTATTAGCTTTTTTACCTTAATACGAATAAAAATGTGTAAAACACGTATGAACCACATTTTAACGCGACTTTGTGAATTCTTAGTTTTTGTGTGTTCGACATTGTTTACCAAATCAGTAGTTTTTAGTGATGATATTAATTGGTCCGTGTTTACGAATTTCTTTGATTTCAACTTTCCAATTACTGATTGACCTTATAATAAATGTCTATTCAAATAATAAAACAAATAAACTGATTATTTTATTGCATTATGAATGTACAAGTGTATTTATTTCTCATTCACAGGTTTCAAAACGGATGAATAATTAAAGGGTATACAGAAAACTACGGAGTAGACAGAAAATAATTAAGCCAGTCAACTGCAAAAACAGAAGCAAGCTGTATATTTATAAGAAAATTTAGCGAGCTCCACCAAGCTGTGTAAATATGCGAGAGAAGTATGAACCATTGAATGTTATTATAGTAACGGTTAGTATCAGAAGAAAACAAAACAGTAGATATACCTTAATATAAGCCACATCTTTGATGCAAAATTTATAAGAAGAGTTTGTAATTTAGCACTTTGTACTTCCAATCCATAAATGTTCATGTCGCCTAATAACTTTTTCCTGACCTGAAAAGTAACCTCCTTGACCGCGAGAATGTTCTGCTACTGCAAAAAAGCTTATGGTGCCTTAAGGCAGACGTGCCAAATTTTAGTGCAATACTGTCTTTACTTTTGTTTTGACAGCTGATTGTTGTTGAAGTGTTTGGCATCATGTTGGGTATAGACAAAAACGATTTTCGTTCTCTCATAAAACATTATTTGTGTTTAGAGGCAAAACGGCGAAGGAAACAAAAGAAATGTTGAATAAACATTATGGGGCTAATACTCCGTCAGATAACACCGTCAAATATTGGTTTCGAGAGTTTCATGGTAGCCGCAACTTCACTACCTAAAAAGTCCGCAGCGGCAGGCTCTCCGATGCGGTTACAGAGGACAATGTAAAAAAAAAAAAAAAAAATGGTGTTGGCTGACCGGAAAGTAAAGGTGCGCGAGCTAGCAGATACCACAAAGATTAGTACTGAGTGCACACGCCATATTTTGGGCAATTTTCTGCATATAAAAACGTTATCCTGCCGCTGGGTGTCGCGCATGCTCACTTCTAACCAAAAACACGAACGCGAGAGCTATTCGAAAGAGTGTTTGGACTTGCTGATTGGTAATTGTTACACACCAGAAAACAAAATGAGTGCCCGGCAATGGACTGAAGCCGGCACGAGTGCTCCGAAGCGGGCGAAGGAGGCTCGATGGGTCGGAAAGGTTATAGCGTCGGTTTTCTGTGATTGTTATGGCATACTCTTTGTGGACTACCTCGATAAAGGAAAAACCATCAACAGCGAGTGTTACTGGGCATTATTGGAGCGAAATCGCTGGAAATCTGCCTCACATGCAAGAAAATGCACCGGCGCACTAGAGCATTGCAACCACGGCTAAAATCAATGACTTACGGCTCTAATTGGTGTCGCATCCACCGTATTTGCCCGGTTTGGCTAGTTAGTGTGATTTTGACCAGCTGCCTTAAGATGGTTGAGTATAGCATCCATTTGTGCGTGCTACCTTAAGGAAACTTTCCCTATACTGTTTCGTCCATTTTGGGAGAAAGCGACGACCCCCTGTATCGGTATGCTTATATCCATTCACTCTACATGGTCTACTTTTCACATCCAGCTAATCCCGAGCCTAAGATTCGCATCACAAAACTAAATCGATAATTAATTTCATATACTCCAGATTGAATTCTTTCAGCAGACGGATTAAATATAGGATATTTACATTTTTCACATATAATTTTTAAGTTGAATCCAAAACCTTCCTTTTTTCACGATAGTAAACTTTCCATCACACTTTGCATACTTTATACACTTCACTAAAGTTAAAATAGTCGAAAAAACAAGCAAAAAACTACGATTCCGTAATGTTTTTCAAAATTCTCTGTCACGTAGTGTACATCGTCTTTCTTTCGTTTATGTGGAGGTACTATATTTCTAGATCTATGCAGTCTTGAACTCGTGTTCTTTTGATAATCTCTGCTAACTTTTTTAAGCATTTTGTTAATAATAAATGCAAAATGATAATAGAAATTGAAAAAATCACTGCACTTGTACAATTTCTCGATACAACAGACAATTTTAAAGCAAACTTTCTTTTTATAAGTATAGGGTTTTCTAATAATGCTAGAAATTTCCTTTTGTTTGCGTTAACAGGTAGCTGTCCGAAACAGATAGCAGCGCGAAACCGGACCGGAGAAGCGAAGCCTCTCAAGAGTCCATATCTCCATCAGTTTCACTCCAATCGAATTAAAATTTTGACACAATAATCTTAACATGTTGTACATTATTATAAAAAAAATATGTACCCTACTCGCCCCCTAATATAACCCATATCTTTGTTACAAAATTTATACAAAAACTTTGTAGTTGAACATTTTATAGTTGTTTGCTCTTTTGTAGTTCTAATGCATAAGTGTTCATGCTGCCTAATCACATTTTCCTAATAAAGGTTCTCGGTGAGGATGTTTACTATTTGGTTGACGAAAAAGGAATATCGGTTTTTGCAAGCAGACTGTGTTATGTCGGTTGATTCTAGCTTTGCAATATTTAATTACCACTAATAAAAAATATTTACGTCATTGTATTGTATATTTATTACTTATATTACATTCGGGAGTGCACCTCGGCCTCAAATAATAAATCTCGATAGTTAGTGTGGTCTTTGACTAGCTGCTTTGAGATGTTGAGTATACCTTCCTTTTGTGCATGTCAACTAAAGTGTTTTTTCAACCCAGGCAGAAGGCGAAGACCCTATAGGTCAATATGCTTATATTCATTCACTCTATATGCCCGATCCATCTCAGACCGATGCATCGTTATCTGGCCAGATCGTAGAGTTTACTGTTACATTTTTTTTTGCCAAAGTCCGTTACGTAAACGAGACCGAAGGAAGTGATTTAAAAAGCTGTCAAAGCGACTATGAAAACCGTTATCTTCCGTGTGCAACTATAAACCCTTTTTTTCTTATCAAAGGTATCGGTGTGATTTTTTTGGTTTCTTCATAAAATAACATTTTTCATCATTTGTTCTAAAAAAATGAAATCAAAATAAAGCAAGATGTCGAAATTAATTAGATTCTGTTATGAACGGCCATATAATCCGTTTCTTTTTCTTAATACGAATAAAAATGTGTAAAACACGTATGAATCACATTTAAACGCGACTTTGTGAATTCTTAGTTTTTGTATGTTCGACATTGTTTACCAAATCAGTAGTTTTTAGTGATGATATTAATTGGTCCGTGTTTATGAATTCCTTTGATTTCAACTTTCCAATTACTGATTGACCTTATAATAAAAGTCTATTCAAATAATAAAACAAATAAACTGATTATTTTATTGCATTATGAATGTACAAGTGTATTTATTTCTCATTCACAGGTTTCAAAACGGATGAATAATTAAAGGGTATACAGAAAACTACGGGGTAGACAGAAAATAATTAAGTCAGTCAACTGCAAAAACAGAAGCAAGCTGTATATTTATAAGAAAATTTAGCGAGCACCACCAAGCTGTGTAAATATGCGAGAGAAGTATGAACCATTGAATGTTATTATAGTAACGGTTAGTATCAGAAGAAAACAAAACAGTAGATATACCTTAATATAAGCCACATCTTTGATGCAAAATTTATAAGAAGAGTTTGTAATTTAGCACCTTGTACTTCCAATCCACAAATGTTCATGTCGCCTAATCACTTTTTCCTTACCAAAGATCTCGGTGAGAGTATTAACTAGGTGGAGTGAAAAGTAACCTCCTTGACCGCCAGACTGTTCTGCTACTGCAAAAAAGCTTATGGTGCCTTGAAGTCCGTTAATATTAAGGGAGACGTGCCAAATTTTAGTGCAATACTGTCTTTACTTTTGTTTTGACAGCTGATTGTTGTTGAAGTGTTTGGCATCATGTTGAGTATAGACAAAAACGATTTTCGTTCTCTCATAAAACATTATTTGTGTTTAGAGGCAAAACGGCGAAGGAAACAAAAGAAATGTTGGATAAATATTATGGGGCTAATGCTCCGTCAGATTACACCGTCAAATATTGGTTTCGAGAGTTTCATGGTAGCCGCAACTTCACTACCGAAAAACTCCGCAGCGGCAGGCTCTCCGATGCGGTTACAGAGGACAATGTAAAAAAAAAAAAACGAAATGGTGTTGGCTGACCAGAAAGTGAAGGTGAGCTAGCAGATACCTCAAAGATTAGTACTGAGCGCACACGCCATATTTTGGGCAATATTCTGTATATAAAAAGTTATCCTGCCGCTGAGTGTCGCGTATGCGGTCGATTCGTTGGACCCAATTTTCAACGACTCGGCCACACATTTCGGCCGAAACGGCCGCTATTTCCCATTCAATGTTGGCTCTGAGCACCAAACAGTTATTTTTTGTGGATGAAGTGGTGATTCATGAAGCATATGTGGGTTTTCACCCGACCAATAACGCATATTTTGCTTATTGACGAACCCATTGAGCCAAAAATGAGCTTCGTCACTGAAGATGATTTTGCGATGAAGTTCATCATCTTGGCGCATTTTCTCCAGAACCCAATCGGAGAACGTAGCTCTTAAGTCTACTTTACCATTATGAAAATGTTGAGGTCACTGAATAAATTGACAGTGACATTTTGATGATTAGCGAAAGAGTGCGTTTACAAAATAAATTCAAAGTTGTCAAGTCCCTATTGGAAAACCCTATACAAGCATTTACGTACGTAGACTCTTCGGAGAAGGGAACATTTGGGCATAATTAGACAAAAGGAACTTTCTAGTAGCTGCTAGAAATTGCTCGGTATAACAGACAATTTTAAACCAAATTCTCTTTTTATAAGTACAAGCATTTACGTACGTAGACCCTTCGGAGAAAATAAAATTTGGGCATAATTAGACAAAAGGAACTTTCTAGCAGCTAGTCCGAAACAGATAGCAGCGCGAAACCGGACCGGAGAAGCGAAGCCTCTCAAGAGTCCATATCTCCATCAGTTTCACTCCAATCGAATTAAAATTTTGACACAATAATCTTAACATGTTGTACATTATTATAAAAAAAATATGTACCCTACTCGCCCCCTAATATAACCCATATCTTTGTTACAAAATTTATACAAAAACTTTGTAGTTGAACATTTTATAGTTGTTTGCTCTTTTGTTGTTCTAATGCATAAGTGTTCATGCTGCCTAATCACATTTTCCTAATAAAGGTTCTCGGTGAGGATGTTTACTATTTGGTTGACGAAAAAGGAATATCGGTTTTTGCAAGCAGACTGTGTTATGTCGGTTGATTCTAGCTTTGCAATATTTAATTACCACTAATAAAAAATATTTACGTCATTGTATTGTATATTTATTACTTATATTACATTCGGGAGTGCACCTCGGCCTCAAATAATAAATCTCGATAGTTAGTGTGGTCTTTGACTAGCTGCTTTGAGATGTTGAGTATACCTTCCTTTTGTGCATGTCAACTAAAGTGTTTTTTCAACCCAGGCAGAAGGCGAAGACCCTATAGGTCAATATGCTTATATTCATTCACTCTATATGCCCGATCCATCTCAGACCGATGCATCGTTATCTGGCCAGATCGTAGAGTTTACTGTTACATTTTTTTTTGCCAAAGTCCGTTACGTAAACGAGACCGAAGGAAGTGATTTAAAAAGCTGTCAAAGCGACTATGAAAACCGTTATCTTCCGTGTGCAACTATAAACCCTTTTTTTCTTATCAAAGGTATCGGTGTGATTTTTTTGGTTTCTTCATAAAATAACATTTTTCATCATTTGTTCTAAAAAAATGAAATCAAAATAAAGCAAGATGTCGAAATTAATTAGATTCTGTTATGAACGGCCATATAATCCGTTTCTTTTTCTATTAGTTTTTTTACCTTAATACGAATAAAAATGTGTAAAACACGTATGAATCACATTTAAACGCGACTTTGTGAATTCTTAGTTTTTGTATGTTCGACATTGTTTACCAAATCAGTAGTTTTTAGTGATGATATTAATTGGTCCGTGTTTAGGAATTCCTTTGATTTCAACTTTCCAATTACTGATTGACCTTATAATTAAAGTCTATTCAAATAATAAAACAAATAAACTGATTATTTTATTGCATTATGAATGTACAAGTGTATTTATTTCTCATTCACAGGTTTCAAAACGGATGAATAATTAAAGGGTATACAGAAAACTACGGGGTAGACAGAAAATAATTAAGTCAGTCAACTGCAAAAACAGAAGCAAGCTGTATATTTATAAGAAAATTTAGCGAGCACCACCAAGCTGTGTAAATATGCGAGAGAAGTATGAACCATTGAATGTTATTATAGTAACGGTTAGTATCAGAAGAAAACAAAACAGTAGATATACCTTAATATAAGCCACATCTTTGATGCAAAATTTATAAGAAGAGTTTGTAATTTAGCACCTTGTACTTCCAATCCACAAATGTTCATGTCGCCTAATCACTTTTTCTTGACCAAAGATCTCGGTGAGAGTATTTACTAGGTGGAGTGAAAAGTAACCTCCTTGACCGCCAGACTGTTCTGCTACTGCAAAAAAGCTTATGGTGCCTTGAAGTCCGTTAATATTAAGGGAGACGTGCCAAATTTTAGTGCAATACTGTCTTTACTTTTGTTTTGACAGCTGATTGTTGTTGAAGTGTTTGGCATCATGTTGAGTATAGACAAAAACGATTTTCGTTCTCTCATAAAACATTATTTGTGTTTAGAGGCAAAACGGCGAAGGAAACAAAAGAAATGTTGGATAAATATTATGGGGCTAATGCTCCGTCAGATTACACCGTCAAATATTGGTTTCGAGAGTTTCATGGTAGCCGCAACTTCACTACCGAAAAACTCCGCAGCGGCAGGCTCTCCGATGCGGTTACAGAGGACAATGTAAAAAAAAAAAAACGAAATGGTGTTGGCTGACCAGAAAGTGAAGGTGAGCTAGCAGATACCTCAAAGATTAGTACTGAGCGCACACGCCATATTTTGGGCAATATTCTGTATATAAAAAGTTATCCTGCCGCTGAGTGTCGCGTATGCGGTCGATTCGTTGGACCCAATTTTCAACGACTCGGCCACACATTTCGGCCGAAACGGCCGCTATTTCCCATTCAATGTTGGCTCTGAGCACCAAACAGTTATTTTTTGTGGATGAAGTGGTGATTCATGAAGCATATGTGGGTTTTCACCCGACCAATAACGCATATTTTGCTTATTGACGAACCCATTGAGCCAAAAATGAGCTTCGTCACTGAAGATGATTTTGCGATGAAGTTCATCATCTTGGCGCATTTTCTCCAGAACCCAATCGGAGAACGTAGCTCTTAAGTCTACTTTACCATTATGAAAATGTTGAGGTCACTGAATAAATTGACAGTGACATTTTGATGATTAGCGAAAGAGTGCGTTTACAAAATAAATTCAAAGTTGTCAAGTCCCTATTGGAAAACCCTATACAAGCATTTACGTACGTAGACTCTTCGGAGAAGGGAACATTTGGGCATAATTAGACAAAAGGAACTTTCTAGTAGCTGCTAGAAATTGCTCGGTATAACAGACAATTTTAAACCAAATTCTCTTTTTATAAGTACAAGCATTTACGTACGTAGACCCTTCGGAGAAAATAAAATTTGGGCATAATTAGACAAAAGGAACTTTCTAGCAGCTAGTCCGAAACAGATAGCAGCGCGAAACCGGACCGGAGAAGCGAAGCCTCTCAAGAGTCCATATCTCCATCAGTTTCACTCCAATCGAATTAAAATGTTGACACAATAATCTTAACATGTTGTACATTATTATAAAAAAAAATATGTACCCTACTCGCCCCCTAATATAACCCATATCTTTGTTACAAAATTTATAGAAAAACTTTGTAATTGAACATTTTGTAGTTCTAATGCATAAGTGTTCATGCTGCCTAATCACATTTTCCTAATAAAGGTTCTCGGTGAGGATGTTTACTATTTGGTTGACAAAAAAGGAATATCGGTTTTTGCAAGCAGACTGCGTTATGTCGGTTGATTATCGCTTTGCAATATTTAATTGTACTTAGAAAACATCAAGGTGGAGATTTGGTTAAAAAGAACTTAATTACCACTAATAAAAAATATTTACGTCGTTGTATTGTGTATTTATTACTTATATTACATTCAGGAGTGCATCTCGGCCTCAAATAATAAATCTCGATAGTTAGTGTGGTCTTTTGAGATGTTGAGTATACCTTCCTTTTGTGCATGTCAACTAAAGTGATTTTTCAACCCAGGCAGAAGGCGAAGAGCCTATAGGTCAATATGCTTATATTCATTCACTCTATATGCCCTATCCATCTCAGACCGATGCACCGTTATCTGGCTAGATCGTAGAGTTTACTGTTACATTTTTTTTTCCAAAGTCCGTTACGTAAACGAGACCAAAGGAAGTGATTTAAAAAGCTGTCAAAGCGACTATGAAAACCGTTATCTTCCGTGTGCGACTATATTGAAAATTGTGCCATTAGATCTTACGATCTTCTTAGGAATGTTTGTATCATAAATACCTTACACACAGCGCTTTATTTTGCATAAACCCTTTTTTTCTTATCAAAGGTATCGGTGTGATTTTTTTTGGTTCTTTATAAAATAACATTTTTCATCATTTCTTCTAAAAAAATGAAATCAAAATAAAGCAAGATGTCGAAGTTAATTAGATTAGAACGGCCATATAATCCGTTTCTATTAGCTTTTTTACCTTAATACGAATAAAAATGTGTAAAACACGTATGAACCACATTTTAACGCGACTTTGTGAATTCTTAGTTTTTGTGTGTTCGACATTGTTTACCAAATCAGTAGTTTTTAGTGATGATATTAATTGGTCCGTGTTTACGAATTTCTTTGATTTCAACTTTCCAATTACTGATTGACCTTATAATAAATGTCTATTCA
The DNA here is from genome assembly GCA_907269105.1 of Volucella inanis. Classification (NCBI taxonomy): domain Eukaryota; kingdom Metazoa; phylum Arthropoda; class Insecta; order Diptera; family Syrphidae; genus Volucella; species Volucella inanis. The sequence goes on from OU026153.1 coordinate 74,930,946, forward strand.
AATAATAAAACAAATAAACTGATTATTTTATTGCATTATGAATGTACAAGTGTATTTATTTCTCATTCACAGGTTTCAAATCGGATGAATAATTAAAGGGTATACAGAAAACTACGGAGTAGACAGAAAATAATTAAGCCAGTCAACTGCAAAAACAGAAGCAAGCTGTATATTTATAAGAAAATTTAGCGAGCTCCACCAAGCTGTGTAAATATGCGAGAGAAGTATGAACCATTGAATGTTATTATAGTAACGGTTAGTATCAGAAGAAAACAAAACAGTAGATATACCTTAATATAAGCCACATCTTTGATGCAAAATTTATAAGAAGAGTTTGTAATTTAGCACTTTGTACTTCCAATCCATAAATGTTCATGTCGCCTAATCACTTTTTCCTGACCAAAGATCTCGGTGAGAGTATTTACTAGGTGGAGTGAAAAGTAACCTTCTTGACCGCCAGAATGTTCTGCTACTGCAAAAAAGCTTATGGTGCCTTGAAGTCCGTTAATATTAAGGGAGACGTGCCAAATTTTAGTGCAATACTGTCTTTACTTTTGTTTTGACAGCTGATTGTTGTTGAAGTGTTTGGCATCATGTTGAGTATAGACAAAAACGATTTTCGTTCTCTCATAAAACATTATTTGTGTTTAGAGGCAAAACGGCGAAGGAAACAAAAGAAATGTTGAATAAATATTATGGGGCTAATACTTCGTCAGATAACACCGTCAAATATTGGTTTCGAGAGTTTCATGGTAGCCGCAACTTCACTACCTAAAAAGTCCGCAGCGGCAGGCTCTCCGATGCGGTTACAGAGGACAATGTAAAAAAAAAAAAAAAATGGTGTTGGCTGACCGGAAAGTGAAGGTGAGCTAGCAGATACCTCAAAGATTAGTACTGAGCGCACACGCCATATTTTGGGCAATATTCTGTATATAAAAAGTTATCCTGCCGCTGAGTGTCGCGCATGCGGTCGATTCGTTGGACCCAATTTTCAACGACTCGGCCACACATTTCGGCCGAAACGGCCGCTATTTCCCATTCAATGTTGGCTCTGAGCACCAAACAGTTATTTTTTGTGGATGAAGTGGTGATTCATGAAGCATATGTGGGTTTTCACCCGACCAATAACGCATATTTTGCTTATTGACGAACCCATTGAGCCAAAAATGAGCTTCGTCACTGAAGATGATTTTGCGATGAAGTTCATCATCTTGGCGCATTTTCTCCAGAACCCAATCGGAGAACGTAGCTCTTTAGTCTACTTTACCATTATGAAAATGTTGAGGTCACTGAATAAATTGACAGTGACATTTTGATGATTAGCGAAAGAGTGCGTTTACAAAATAAATTCAAAGTTGTCAAGTCCCTATTGGAAAACCCTATACAAGCATTTACGTACGTAGACTCTTCGGAGAAGGGAACATTTGGGCATAATTAGACAAAAGGAACTTTCTAGTAGCTGCTAGAAATTGCTCGGTATAACAGACAATTTTAAACCAAATTCTCTTTTTATAAGTACAAGCATTTACGTACGTAGACCCTTCGGAGAAAATAAAATTTGGGCATAATTAGACAAAAGGAACTTTCTAGCAGCTAGTCCGAAACAGATAGCAGCGCGAAACCGGACCGGAGAAGCGAAGCCTCTCAAGAGTCCATATCTCCATCAGTTTCACTCCAATCGAATTAAAATGTTGACAATAATCTTAACATGTTGTACATTATTATAAAAAAAAATATGTACCCTACTCGCCCCCTAATATAACCCATATCTTTGTTACAAAATTTATAGAAAAACTTTGTAATTGAACATTTTGTAGTTCTAATGCATAAGTGTTCATGCTGCCTAATCACATTTTCCTAATAAAGGTTCTCGGTGAGGATGTTTACTATTTGGTTGACAAAAAAGGAATATCGGTTTTTGCAAGCAGACTGCGTTATGTCGGTTGATTATCGCTTTGCAATATTTAATTGTACTTAGAAAACATCAAGGTGGAGATTTGGTTAAAAAGAACTTAATTACCACTAATAAAAAATATTTACGTCGTTGTATTGTGTATTTATTACTTATATTACATTCAGGAGTGCATCTCGGCCTCAAATAATAAATCTCGATAGTTAGTGTGGTCTTTTGAGATGTTGAGTATACCTTCCTTTTGTGCATGTCAACTAAAGTGATTTTTCAACCCAGGCAGAAGGCGAAGAGCCTATAGGTCAATATGCTTATATTCATTCACTCTATATGCCCTATCCATCTCAGACCGATGCACCGTTATCTGGCTAGATCGTAGAGTTTACTGTTACATTTTTTTTTTCCAAAGTCCGTTACGTAAACGAGACCAAAGGAAGTGATTTAAAAAGCTGTCAAAGCGACTATGAAAACCGTTATCTTCCGTGTGCGACTATATTGAAAATTGTGCCATTAGTGTTGGCTTGCGAATTTCTTACGATCTTCTTAGGAATGTTTGTATCATAAACACCTTACACACAGCGCTTTATTTTGCATAAACCCTTTTTTTCTTATCAAAGGTATCGGTGTGATTTTTTTTGGTTCTTTATAAAATAACATTTTTCATCATTTCTTCTAAAAAAATGAAATCAAAATAAAGCAAGATGTCGAAGTTAATTAGATTAGAACGGCCATATAATCCGATTCTATTAGCTTTTTTACCTTAATACGAATAAAAATGTGTAAAACACGTATGAACCACATTTTAACGCGACTTTGTGAATTCTTAGTTTTTGTGTGTTCGACATTGTTTACCAAATCAGTAGTTTTTAGTGATGATATTAATTGGTCCGTGTTTACGAATTTCTTTGATTTCAACTTTCCAATTACTGATTGACCTTATAATAAATGTCTATTCAAATAATAAAACAAATAAACTGATTATTTTATTGCATTATGAATGTACAAGTGTATTTATTTCTCATTCACAGGTTTCAAAACGGATGAATAATTAAAGGGTATACAGAAAACTACGGAGTAGACAGAAAATAATTAAGCCAGTCAACTGCAAAAACAGAAGCAAGCTGTATATTTATAAGAAAATTTAGCGAGCTCCACCAAGCTGTGTAAATATGCGAGAGAAGTATGAACCATTGAATGTTATTATAGTAACGGTTAGTATCAGAAGAAAACAAAACAGTAGATATACCTTAATATAAGCCACATCTTTGATGCAAAATTTATAAGAAGAGTTTGTAATTTAGCACTTTGTACTTCCAATCCACAAATGTTCATGTCGCCTAATCACTTTTTCCTGACCAAAGATCTCGGTGAGAGTATTTACTAGGTGGAGTGAAAAGTAACCTCCTTGACCGCCAGAATGTTCTGCTACTGCAAAAAAGCTTATGGTGCCTTGAAGTCCGTTAATATTAAGGCAGACGTGCCAAATTTTAGTGCAATACTGTCTTTACTTTTGTTTTGACAGCTGATTGTTGTTGAAGTGTTTGGCATCATGTTGAGTATAGACAAAAACGATTTTCGTTCTCTCATAAAACATTATTTGTGTTTAGAGGCAAAACGGCGAAGGAAACAAAAGAAATGTTGAATAAATATTATGGGGCTAATACTCCGTCAGATAACACCGTCAAATATTGGTTTCGAGAGTTTCATGGTAGCCGCAACTTCACTACCTAAAAAGTCCGCAGCGGCAGGCTCTCCGATGCGGTTACAGAGGACAATGTAAAAAAAAAAAAAAAAAATGGTGTTGGCTGACCGGAAAGTGATGGTGCGCAAGCTAGCAGATACCACAAAGATTAGTACTGAGTGCACACTCCATATTTTGGGAAATTTTCTGCATATAAAAACGTTATCCTGCCGCTGGGTGTCGCGCATGCTCACTTCACACACAAGAGTGTTTGGACTTGCTGATGCGGAATCGGGCGGACTTTTGGCGTCGATTGGTAACTGTTACACACCAAGAAACAGAATGAGTGCCCGGAAATGGACTGAAGCCGGCACGAGTGCTCCGAAGCGGGCGAAGGAGGCTCGATGGATCGGAAAGGTTATAGCGTCGGTTTTCTGTGATTGTTATGGCATACTCTTTGTGGACTACCTCGATAAAGGAAAAACCATCAACAGCGAGTGTTACTGGGCATTATTGGAGCGAAATCGCTGCAAATCTGCCTCACATGCAAGAAAATGCACCGGCGCACTAGAGCATTGCAACCACGGCTAAAATCAATGACTTACGGCTCTAATTGGTGTCGCATCCACCGTATTTGCCCGGTTTGGCTAGTTAGTGTGATTTTGACCAGCTGCCTTAAGATGGTTGAGTATAGCATCCATTTGTGCGTGCTACCTTAAGGAAACTTTCCCTATACTGTTTCGTCCATTTTGGGAGAAAGCGACGACCCCCTGTATCGGTATGCTTATATCCATTCACTCTACATGGTCTACTTTTCACATCCAGCTAATCCCGAGCCTAAGATTCGCATCACAAAACTAAATCGATAATTAATTTCATATACTCCAGATTGAATTCTTTCAGCAGACGGATTAAATATAGGATATTTACATTTTTCACATATAATTTTTAAGTTGAATCCAAAACCTTCCTTTTTTCACGATAGTAAACTTTCCATCACACTTTGCATACTTTATACACTTCACTAAAGTTAAAATAGTCGAAAAAACAAGCAAAAAACTCCGATTCCGTAATGTTTTTCAAAATTCTCTGTCACGTAGTGTACATCGTCTTTCTTTCGTTTATGTGGAGGTACTATATTTCTAGATCTATGCAGTCTTGAACTCGTGTTCTTTTGATAATCTCTGCTAACTTTTTTAAGCATTTTGTTAATAATAAATGCAAAATGATAATAGAAATTGAAAAAATCACTGCACTTGTACAATTGCTCGATACAACAGACAATTTTAAAGCAAACTTTCTTTTTATAAGTATAGGGTTTTCTAATAATGCTAGAAATTTCCTTTTGTTTGCGTTAACAGGTAGCTGTCCGAAACAGATAGCAGCGCGAAACCGGACCGGAGAAGCGAAGCCTCTCAAGAGTCCATATCTCCATCAGTTTCACTCCAATCGAATCAAAATTTTGACACAATAATCTTAACATGTTGTACATTATTATAAAAAAAATATGTACCCTACTCGCCCCCTAATATAACCCATATCTTTGTTACAAAATTTATACAAAAACTTTGTAGTTGAACATTTTATAGTTGTTTGCTCTTTTGTAGTTCTAATGCATAAGTGTTCATGCTGCCTAATCACATTTTCCTAATAAAGGTTCTCGGTGAGGATGTTTACTATTTGGTTGACGAAAAAGGAATATCGGTTTTTGCAAGCAGACTGTGTTATGTCGGTTGATTCTAGCTTTGCAATATTTAATTACCACTAATAAAAAATATTTACGTCACTGTATTGTATATTTATTACTTATATTACATTCGGGAGTGCACCTCGGCCTCAAATAATAAATCTCGATAGTTAGTGTGGTCTTTGACTAGCTGCTTTGAGATGTTGAGTATACCTTCCTTTTGTGCATGTCAACTAAAGTGTTTTTTCAACCCAGGCAGAAGGCGAAGACCCTATAGGTCAATATGCTTATATTCATTCACTCTATATGCCCGATCCATCTCAGACCGATGCATCGTTATCTGGCCAGATCGTAGAGTTTACTGTTACATTTTTTTTTTTTTTGCCAAAGTCCGTTACGTAAACGAGACCGAAGGAAGTGATTTAAAAAGCTGTCAAAGCGACTATGAAAACCGTTATCTTCCGTGTGCGACTATAAACCCTTTTTTTCTTATCAAAGGTATCGGTGTGATTTTTTTGGTTTCTTCATAAAATAACATTTTTCATCATTTGTTCTAAAAAAATGAAATCAAAATAAAGCAAGATGTCGAAATTAATTAGATTCTGTTATGAACGGCCATATAATCCGTTTCTTTTTCTATTAGTTTTTTTACCTTAATACGAATAAAAATGTGTAAAACACGTATGAATCACATTTAAACGCGACTTTGTGAATTCTTAGTTTTTGTATGTTCGACATTGTTTACCAAATCAGTAGTTTTTAGTGATGATATTAATTGGTCCGTGTTTATGAATTCCTTTGATTTCAACTTTCCAATTACTGATTGACCTTATCATAAAAGTCTATTCAAATAATAAAACAAATAAACTGATTATTTTATTGCATTATGAATGTACAAGTGTATTTATTTCTCATTCACAGGTTTCAAAACGGATGAATAATTAAAGGGTATACAGAAAACTACGGGGTAGACAGAAAATAATTAAGTCAGTCAACTGCAAAAACAGAAGCAAGCTGTATATTTATAAGAAAATTTAGCGAGCTCCACCAAGCTGTGTAAATATGCGAGAGAAGTATGAACCGTTGAATGTTATTATAGTAACGGTTAGTATCAGAAGAAAACAAAACAGTAGATATACCTTAATATAAGCCACATCTTTGATGCAAAATTTATAAGAAGAGTTTGTAATTTAGCACTTTGTACTTCCAATCCACAAATGTTCATGTCGCCTAATCACTTTTTCCTGACCTGAAAAGTAACCTCCTTGACCGCCAGAATGTTCTGCTACTGCCAAAAAGCTTATGGTGCCTTAAGGCAGACGTGCCGAATTTTAGTGCGATACTGTCTTTACTTTTGTTTTGACAGCTGATTGTTGTTGAAGTGTTTGCCATCATGTTGAGTATGGACAAAAACGATTTTCGTTCTCTCATAAAACATTATTTGTTGAGAGGCAAAACGGCGAAGGAAACAAAAGAACTGTTGGATAAATATTATGGGGCTAATGCTCCGTCAGATTACACCGTCAAATATTGGTTTCGAGAGTTTCATGGTAGCCGCAACTTCACTACCGAAAAAGTCCGCAGTGGCAGGCTCTCCGATGCGGTTACAGAGGACAATGTAAAAAAAAAAAAAAATGAAATGGTGTTGGCTGACCGGAAAGTGAAGGTGCGCGAGCTAGCAGATACCACAAAGATTAGTACTGAGTGCACACGCGATATTTTGGGCAGTGCTGTGTGGCTTGTGGCACCAACCACATGGCTACCAAATCCATATCTTCCATTTCAGGCCAAAAATAATCGGTGATCATGGCGCGATAACGCTGACCATTCACAGTAACGTGACGATCGTTATCGTCGACGAAAAAATATGGCCCAATAACGCCGCCGGCATGCAAACCGCACCAAACAGTTATTTTTTGTGGATGAAGTGGTGATTCATGAAGCACATGTGGGTTTTCACCCGACCAATAACGCATATTTTGCTTATTGACGAACCCATTAAGCCAAAAATGAGCTTCGTCACTGAAGATGATTTTGCGATGAAGTTCATCATCTTGGCGCATTTTCTCCAGAACCCAATCGGAGAACGTAGCTCTTTAGTGTACTTTACCATTATGAAAATGTTGAGGTCACTGAATAAATTGACAGTGACATTTTGATGATTAGCGAAAGAGTGCGTTTACAAATTAAATTCAAAGTTGTCAAGTCCCTATTGGAAAACCCTATACAAGCATTTACGTACGTAGACTCTTCGGAGAAGGGAACATTTGGGCATAATTAGACAAAAGGAACTTTCTAGTAGCTGCTAGAAATTGCTCGATATAACAGACAATTTTAAACCAAACTCTCTTTTTATAAGTACAAGCATTTACGTACGTAGACCTTTCGGAGAAAATAAAATTTGGGCATAATTAGACAAAATGAACTTTCTAGCACCTGCTAGAAATTTCCTTTTGTTTGCGTTAACAGGTAGCTGTCCGAAATAGATAGCAGCGCGAAACCGGACCGGAGAAGCGAAGCCTCTCAAGAGTCCATATCTCCATCAGTTTCACTCCAATCGAATTAAAATTTTGACACAATAATCTTAACATGTTGTACATTATTATAAAAAAAAATATGTACCCTACTCGCCCCCTAATATAACCCATATCTTTGTTACAAAATTTATACAAAAACTTTGTAGTTGAACATTTTATAGTTGTTTGCTCTTTTGTAGTTCTAATGCATAAGTGTTCATGCTGCCTAATCACATTTTCCTAATAAAGGTTCTCGGTGAGGATGTTTACTATTTGGTTGACGAAAAAGGAATATCGGTTTTTGCAAGCAGACTGTGTTATGTCGGTTGATTCTAGCTTTGCAATATTTAATTACCACTAATAAAAAATATTTACGTCATTGTATTGTATATTTATTACTTATATTACATTCGGGAGTGCACCTCGGCCTCAAATAATAAATCTCGATAGTTAGTGTGCTCTTTGGCTAGCTGCTTTGAGATGTTGAGTATACCTTCCTTTTGTACATGTCAACTAAAGTGTTTTTTCAACCCAGGCAGAAGGCGAAGACCCTATAGGTCAATATGCTTATATTCATTCACTCTATATGCCCTTTCCATCTCAGACCGATGCATCGTTATCTGGCTAGATCGTAGAGTTTACTGTTACATTTTTTTTTCCAAAGTCCGTTACGTAAACTAGACCGAAGGAAGTGATTTAAAAAGCTGTCAAAGCGACTATGAAAACCGTTATCTTCCGTGTGCGACTATAAACCCTTTTTTTCTTATCAAAGGTATCGGTGTGATTTTTTTGGTTTCTTTATAAAATAACATTTTTCATCATTTGTTCTAAAAAAATGAAATCAAAATAAAGCAAGATGTCGAAATGAATTAGATTCTGTTATGAACGGCCACATAATCCGTTTCGTTTTCTATTAGTATTTTTACCCTAATACAAATAAAAATGTGTAAAACACGTATGAACCACATTTTAACGCGACTTTGTGAATTCTTAGTTTTTGTATGTTCGACATTGTTTACCAAATCAGTAGTTTTTAGTGATGATATTAATTGGTCCGTGTTTATGAATTCCTTTGATTTCAACTTTCCAATTACTGATTGACCTTATAATAAAAGTCTATTCAAATAATAAAACAAATAAACTCATTATTTTATTGCATTATGAATGTACAAGTGTATTTATTTCTCATTCACAGGTTTCAAAACGGATGAATAATTAAAGGGTATACAGAAAACTACGGGGTAGACAGAAAATAATTAAGTCAGTCAACTGCAAAAACAGAAGCAAGCTGTATATTTATAAGAAAATTTAGCGAGCTCCACCAAGCTGTGTAAATATGCGAGAGAAGTATGAACCATTGAATGTTATTATAGTAACGGTTAGTATCAGAAGAAAACAAAACAGTAGATATACCTTAATATAAGCCACATCTTTGATGCAAAATTTATAAGAAGAGTTTGTAATTTAGCACTTTGTACTTCCAATCCACAAATGTTCATGTCGCCTAATCACTTTTTCCTGACCAAAGATCTCGGTGAGAGTATTTACTAGGTGGAGTGAAAAGTAACCTCCTTGACCGCCAGAATGTTCTGCTACTGCAAAAAAGCTTATGGTGCCTTGAAGTCCGTTAATATTAAGGCAGACGTGCCAAATTTTAGTGCAATACTGTCTTTACTTTTGTTTTGACAGCTGATTGTTGTTGAAGTGTTTGGCATCATGTTGAGTATAGACAAAAACGATTTTCGTTCTCTCATAAAACATTATTTGTGTTTAGAGGCAAAACGGCGAAGGAAACAAAAGAAATGTTGAATAAATATTATGGGGCTAATACTCCGTCAGATAACACCGTCAAATATTGGTTTCGAGAGTTTCATGGTAGCCGCAACTTCACTACCTAAAAAGTCCGCAGCGGCAGGCTCTCCGATGCGGTTACAGAGGACAATGTAAAAAAAAAAAAAAAAAATGGTGTTGGCTGACCGGAAAGTGATGGTGCGCAAGCTAGCAGATACCACAAAGATTAGTACTGAGTGCACACTCCATATTTTGGGAAATTTTCTGCATATAAAAACGTTATCCTGCCGCTGGGTGTCGCGCATGCTCACTTCACACACAAGAGTGTTTGGACTTGCTGATGCGGAATCGGGCGGACTTTTGGCGTCGATTGGTAACTGTTACACACCAAGAAACAGAATGAGTGCCCGGAAATGGACTGAAGCCGGCACGAGTGCTCCGAAGCGGGCGAAGGAGGCTCGATGGATCGGAAAGGTTATAGCGTCGGTTTTCTGTGATTGTTATGGCATACTCTTTATGGACTACCTCGATAAAGGAAAAACCATCAACAGCGAGTGTTACTGGGCATTATTGGAGCGAAATCGCTGCAAATCTGCCTCACATGCAAGAAAATGCACCGGCGCACTAGAGCATTGCAACCACGGCTAAAATCAATGACTTACGGCTCTAATTGGTGTCGCATCCACCGTATTTGCCCGGTTTGGCTAGTTAGTGTGATTTTGACCAGCTGCCTTAAGATGGTTGAGTATAGCATCCATTTGTGCGTGCTACCTTAAGGAAACTTTCCCTATACTGTTTCGTCCATTTTGGGAGAAAGCGACGACCCCCTGTATCGGTATGCTTATATCCATTCACTCTACATGGTCTACTTTTCACATCCAGCTAATCCCGAGCCTAAGATTCGCATCACAAAACTAAATCGATAATTAATTTCATATACTCCAGATTGAATTCTTTCAGCAGACGGATTAAATGGAGGATATTTACATTTTTCACATATAATTTTTAAGTTGAATCCAAAACCTTCCTTTTTTCACGATAGTAAACTTTCCATCACACTTTGCATACTTAATACACTTCACTAAAGTTAAAATAGTCGAAAAAACAAGCAAAAAACTACGATTCTGTAATGTTTTTCAAAATTCTCTGTCACGTAGTGTACATCGTCTTTCTTTCGTTTATGTGGAGGTACTATATTTCTAGATCTATGCAGTCTTGAACTCGTGTTCTTTTGATAATCTCTGCTAACTTTTTTAAGCATTTTGTTAATAATAAATGCAAAATGATAATAGAAATTGAAAAAATCACTGCACTTGTACAATTGCTCGATACAACAGACAATTTTAAAGCAAACTTTCTTTTTATAAGTATAGGGTTTTCTAATAATGCTAGAAATTTCCTTTTGTTTGCGTTAACAGGTAGCTGTCCGAAACAGATAGCAGCGCGAAACCGGACCGGAGAAGCGAAGCCTCTCAAGAGTCCATATCTCCATCAGTTTCACTCCAATCGAATTAAAATTTTGACACAATAATCTTAACATGTTGTACATTATTATAAAAAAAATATGTACCCTACTCGCCCCCTAATATAACCCATATCTTTGTTACAAAATTTATACAAAAACTTTGTAGTTGAACATTTTATAGTTGTTTGCTCTTTTGTAGTTCTAATGCATAAGTGTTCATGCTGCCTAATCACATTTTTCTAATAAAGGTTCTCGGTGAGGATGTTTACTATTTGGTTGACGAAAAAGGAATATCGGTTTTTGCAAGCAGACTGTGTTATGTCGGTTGATTCTAGCTTTGCAATATTTAATTACCACTAATAAAAAATATTTACGTCATTGTATTGTATATTTATTACTTATATTACATTCGGGAGTGCACCTCGGCCTCAAATAATAAATCTCGATAGTTAGTGTGGTCTTTGACTAGCTGCTTTGAGATGTTGAGTATACCTTCCTTTTGTGCATGTCAACTAAAGTGTTTTTTCAACCCAGGCAGAAGGCGAAGACCCTATAGGTCAATATGCTTATATTCATTCACTCTATATGCCCGATCCATCTCAGACCGATGCATCGTTATCTGGCCAGATCGTAGAGTTTACTGTTACATTTTTTTTTTTTGCCAAAGTCCGTTACGTAAACGAGACCGAAGGAAGTGATTTAAAAAGCTGTCAAAGCGACTATGAAAACCGTTATCTTCCGTGTGCGACTATAAACCCTTTTTTTCTTATCAAAGGTATCGGTGTGATTTTTTTGGTTTCTTCATAAAATAATATTTTTCATCATTTGTTCTAAAAAAATGAAATCAAAATAAAGCAAGATGTCGAAATTAATTAAATTCTGTTATGAACGGCCATATAATCCGTTTCTTTTTCTATTAGTTTTTTTACCTTAATACGAATAAAAATGTGTAAAACACGTATGAATCACATTTAAACGCGACTTTGTGAATTCTTAGTTTTTGTATGTTCGACATTGTTTACCAAATCAGTAGTTTTTAGTGATGATATTAATTGGTCCGTGTTTATGAATTCCTTTGATTTCAACTTTCCAATTACTGATTGACCTTATCATAAAAGTCTATTCAAATAATAAAACAAATAAACTGATTATTTTATTGCATTATGAATGTACAAGTGTATTTATTTCTCATTCACAGGTTTCAAAACGGATGAATAATTAAAGGGTATACAGAAAACTACGGGGTAGACAGAAAATAATTAAGTCAGTCAACTGCAAAAACAGAAGCAAGCTGTATATTTATAAGAAAATTTAGCGAGCTCCACCAAGCTGTGTAAATATGCGAGAGAAGTATGAACCGTTGAATGTTATTATAGTAACGGTTAGTATCAGAAGAAAACAAAACAGTAGATATACCTTAATATAAGCCACATCTTTGATGCAAAATTTATAAGAAGAGTTTGTAATTTAGCACTTTGTACTTCCAATCCACAAATGTTCATGTCGCCTAATCACTTTTTCCTGACCTGAAAAGTAACCTCCTTGACCGCCAGAATGTTCTGCTACTGCCAAAAAGCTTATGGTGCCTTAAGGCAGACGTGCCGAATTTTAGTGCGATACTGTCTTTACTTTTGTTTTGACAGCTGATTGTTGTTGAAGTGTTTGCCATCATGTTGAGTATGGACAAAAACGATTTTCGTTCTCTCATAAAACATTATTTGTTGAGAGGCAAAACGGCGAAGGAAACAAAAGAACTGTTGGATAAATATTATGGGGCTAATGCTCCGTCAGATTACACCGTCAAATATTGGTTTCGAGAGTTTCATGGTAGCCGCAACTTCACTACCGAAAAAGTCCGCAGTGGCAGGCTCTCCGATGCGGTTACAGAGGACAATGTAAAAAAAAAAAAAATGAAATGGTGTTGGCTGACCGGAAAGTGAAGGTGCGCGAGCTAGCAGATACCACAAAGATTAGTACTGAGTGCACACGCGAAATTTTGGGCAGTGCTGTGTGGCTTGTGGCACCAACCACATGGCTACCAAATCCATATCTTCCATTTCAGGCCAAAAATAATCGGTGATCATGGCGCGATAACGCTGACCATTCACAGTAACGTGACGATCGTTATCGTCGACGAAAAAATATGGCCCAATAACGCCGCCGGCATGCAAACCGCACCAAACAGTTATTTTTTGTGGATGAAGTGGTGATTCATGAAGCACATGTGGGTTTTCACCCGACCAATAACGCATATTTTGCTTATTGACGAACCCATTAAGCCAAAAATGAGCTTCGTCACTGAAGATGATTTTGCGATGAAGTTCATCATCTTGGCGCATTTTCTCCAGAACCCAATCGGAGAACGTAGCTCTTTAGTGTACTTTACCATTATGAAAATGTTGAGGTCACTGAATAAATTGACAGTGACATTTTGATGATTAGCGAAAGAGTGCGTTTACAAATTAAATTCAAAGTTGTCAAGTCCCTATTGGAAAACCCTATACAAGCATTTACGTACGTAGACTCTTCGGAGAAGGGAACATTTGGGCATAAATAGACAAAAGGAACTTTCTAGTAGCTGCTAGAAATTGCTCGATATAACAGACAATTTTAAACCAAACTTTCTTTTTATAAGTACAAGCATTTACGTACGTAGACCTTTCGGAGAAAATAAAATTTGGGCATAATTAGACAAAATGAACTTTCTAGCACCTGCTAGAAATTTCCTTTTGTTTGCGTTAACAGGTAGCTGTCCGAAATAGATAGCAGCGCGAAACCGGACCGGAGAAGCGAAGCCTCTCAAGAGTCCATATCTCCATCAGTTTCACTCCAATCGAATTAAAATTTTGACACAATAATCTTAACATGTTGTACATTATTATAAAAAAAATATGTACCCTACTCGCCCCCTAATATAACCCATATCTTTGTTACAAAATTTATACAAAAACTTTGTAGTTGAACATTTTATAGTTGTTTGCTCTTTTGTAGTTCTAATGCATAAGTGTTCATGCTGCCTAATCACATTTTCCTAATAAAGGTTCTCGGTGAGGATGTTTACTATTTGGTTGACGAAAAAGGAATATCGGTTTTTGCAAGCAGACTGTGTTATGTCGGTTGATTCTAGCTTTGCAATATTTAATTACCACTAATAAAAAATATTTACGTCATTGTATTGTATATTTATTACTTATATTACATTCGGGAGTGCACCTCGGCCTCAAATAATAAATCTCGATAGTTAGTGTCCTCTTTGGCTAGCTGCTTTGAGATGTTGAGTATACCTTCCTTTTGTACATGTCAACTAAAGTGTTTTTTCAACCCAGGCAGAAGGCGAAGACCCTATAGGTCAATATGCTTATATTCATTCACTCTATATGCCCTTTCCATCTCAGACCGATGCATCGTTATCTGGCTAGATCGTAGAGTTTACTGTTACATTTTTTTTTCCAAAGTCCGTTACGTAAACTAGACCGAAGGAAGTGATTTAAAAAGCTGTCAAAGCGACTATGAAAACCGTTATCTTCCGTGTGCGACTATAAACCCTTTTTTTCTTATCAAAGGTATCGGTGTGATTTTTTTGGTTTCTTTATAAAATAACATTTTTCATCATTTGTTCTAAAAAAATGAAATCAAAATAAAGCAAGATGTCGAAATGAATTAGATTCTGTTATGAACGGCCACATAATCCGTTTCGTTTTCTATTAGTAGTTTTACCCTAATACAAATAAAAATGTGTAAAACACGTATGAACCACATTTTAACGCGACTTTGTGAATTCTTAGTTTTTGTATGTTCGACATTGTTTACCAAATCAGTAGTTTTTAGTGATGATATTAATTGGTCCGTGTTTATGAATTCCTTTGATTTCAACTTTCCAATTACTGATTGACCTTATAATAAAAGTCTATTCAAATAATAAAACAAATAAACTCATTATTTTATTGCATTATGAATGTACAAGTGTATTTATTTCTCATTCACAGGTTTCAAAACGGATGAATAATTAAAGGGTATACAGAAAACTACGGGGTAGACAGAAAATAATTAAGTCAGTCAACTGCAAAAACAGAAGCAAGCTGTATATTTATAAGAAAATTTAGCGAGCTCCACCAAGCTGTGTAAATATGCGAGAGAAGTATGAACCATTGAATGTTATTATAGTAACGGTTAGTATCAGAAGAAAACAAAACAGTAGATATACCTTAATATAAGCCACATCTTTGATGCAAAATTTATAAGAAGAGTTTGTAATTTAGCACTTTGTACTTCCAATCCACAAATGTTCATGTCGCCTAATCACTTTTTCCTGACCAAAGATCTCGGTGAGAGTATTTACTAGGTGGAGTGAAAAGTAACCTTCTTGACCGCCAGAATGTTCTGCTACTGCAAAAAAGCTTATGGTGCCTTGAAGTCCGTTAATATTAAGGGAGACGTGCCAAATTTTAGTGCAATACTGTCTTTACTTTTGTTTTGACAGCTGATTGTTGTTGAAGTGTTTGGCATCATGTTGAGTATAGACAAAAACGATTTTCGTTCTCTCATAAAACATTATTTGTGTTTAGAGGCAAAACGGCGAAGGAAACAAAAGAAATGTTGAATAAATATTATGGGGCTAATACTTCGTCAGATAACACCGTCAAATATTGGTTTCGAGAGTTTCATGGTAGCCGCAACTTCACTACCTAAAAAGTCCGCAGCGGCAGGCTCTCCGATGCGGTTACAGAGGACAATGTAAAAAAAAAAAAAAAATGGTGTTGGCTGACCGGAAAGTGAAGGTGCGCGAGCCAGCAGATACCACAAAGATTAGTACTGAGTGCACACGCCATATTTTGGGCAATTTTCTGCATATAAAAACGTTATCCTGCCGCTGGGTGTCGCGCATGCTCACTTCTAACCACTTGCTGATGCGGACTTTTGGCGTCGGTTGGTAATTGTTACACACCAGAAAACAAAATGAGTGCCCGGCAATGAACTGAAGCCGGCACGAGTGCTCCGAAGCGGGTGAAGGAGGCTCGATAGATCGGAAAGGTTATAGCGTCGGTTTTCTGTGATTGTTATGGCATACTCTTTGTGGACTACCTCGATAAAGGAAAAACCATCAACAGCGAGTGTTACTGGGCATTATTGGAGCGAAATCGCTGGAAATCTGCCTCACATGCAAGAAAATGCACCGGCGCACTAGAGCATTGCAACCACGGCTAAAATCAATGACTTACGGCTCTAATTGGTGTCGCATCCACCGTATTTGCCCGGTTTGGCTAGTTAGTGTGATTTTGATCAGCTGCCTTAAGATGGTTGAGTATAGCATCCATTTGTGCGTGCTACCTTAAGGAAACTTTCCCTATACTGTTTCGTCCATTTTGGGAGAAAGCGACGACCCCCTGTATCGGTATGCTTATATCCATTCACTCTACATGGTCTACTTTTCACATCCAGCTAATCCCGAGCCTAAGATTCGCATCACAAAACTAAATCGATAATTAATTTTATATACTCCAGATTGAATTCTTTCAGCAGACGGATTAAATATAGGATATTTACATTTTTCACATATAATTTTTAAGTTGAATCCAAAACCTTCCTTTTTTCACGATAGTAAACTTTCCATCACACTTTGCATACTTTATACACTTCACTAAAGTTAAAATAGTCGAAAAAACAAGCAAAAAACTACGATTCCGTAATGTTTTTCAAAATTCTCTGTCACGTAGTGTACATCGTCTTTCTTTCGTTTATGTGGAGGTACTATATTTCTAGATCTATGCAGTCTTGAACTCGTGTTCTTTTGATTATCTCTGCTAACTTTTTTAAGCATTTTGTTAATAATAAATGCAAAATGATAATAGAAATTGAAAAAATCACTGCACTTGTACAATTGCTCGATACAACAGACAATTTTAAAGCAAACTTTCTTTTTATAAGTATAGGGTTTTCTAATAATGCTAGATATTTCCTTTTGTTTGCGTTAACAGGTAGCTGTCCGAAACAGATAGCAGCGCGAAACCGGACCGGAGAAGCGAAGCCTCTCAAGAGTCCATATCTCCATCAGTTTCACTCCAATCGAATTAAAATTTTGACACAATAATCTTAACATGTTGTACATTATTATAAAAAAAATATGTACCCTACTCGCCCCCTAATATAACACATATCTTTGTTACAAAATTTATGCAAAAACTTTGTAGTTGAACATTTTGTAGTTGTTTGCTCTTTTGTAGTTCTAATGCAAAAGTGTTCATGCTGCCTAATCACATTTTCCTAATAAAGGTTCTCGGTGAGGATGTTTACTATTTGGTTGACGAAAAAGGAATATCGGTTTTTGCAAGCAGACTGTGTTATGTCGGTTGATTCTAGCTTTGCAATATTTAATTACCACTAATAAAAAATATTTACGTCATTGTATTGTATATTTATTACTTATATTACATTCGGGAGTGCACCTCGGCCTCAAATAATAAATCTCGATAGTTAGTGTGGTCTTTGACTAGCTGCTTTGAGATGTTGAGTATACCTTCCTTTTGTGCATGTCAACTAAAGTGTTTTTTCAACCCAGGCAGAAGGCGAAGACCCTATAGGTCAATATGCTTATTCATTCACTCTATATGCCCTTTCCATCTCAGACCGATGCATCGTTATCTGGCTAGATCGTAGAGTTTACTGTTACATTTTTTTTTCCAAAGTCCGTTACGTAAACGAGACCGAAGGAAGTGATTTAAAAAGCTGTCAAAGCGACTATGAAAACCATTATCTTCCGTGTGCGACTATAAACCCTTTTTTTCTTATCAAAGGTATCGGTGTGATTTTTTTGGTTTCTTTATAAAATAACATTTTTCATCATTTGTTCTAAAAAAATGAAATCAAAATAAAGCAAGATGTCGAAATGAATTAGATTCTGTTATGAACGGCCACATAATCCGTTTCGTTTTCTATTAGTATTTTTACCCTAATACAAATAAAAATGTGTAAAACACGTATGAACCACATTTTAACTCGACTTTGTGAATTCTTAGTTTTTGTATGTTCGACATTGTTTACCAAATCAGTAGTTTTTAGTGATGATATTAATTGGTCCGTGTTTATGAATTCCTTTGATTTCAACTTTCCAATTACTGATTGACCTTATAATATAAGTCTATTCAAATAATAAAACAAATAAACTGATTATTTTATTGCATTATGAATGTACGGATGAATAATTAAAGGGTATACAGAAAACTACGGGGTAGACAGAAAATAATTAAGTCAGTCAACTGCAAAAACAGAAGCAAGCTGTATATTTATAAGAAAATTTAGCGAGCTCCACCAAGCTGTGTAAATATGCGAGAGAAGTATGAACCATTGAATGTTATTATAGTAACGGTTAGTATCAGAAGAAAACAAAACAGTAGATATACCTTAATATAAGCCACATCTTTGATGCAAAATTTATAAGAAGAGTTTGTAATTTAGCACTTTGTACTTCCAATCCACAAATGTTCATGTCGCCTAATCACTTTTTCCTGACCAAAGATCTCGGTGAGAGTATTTACTAGGTGGAGTAAAAAGTAACCTCCTTGACCGCCAGAATGTTCTGCTACTGCAAAAAAGCTTATGGTGCCTTGAAGTCCGTTAATATTAAGGGAGACGTGCCAAATTTTAGTGCAATACTGTCTTTACTTTTGTTTTGACAGCTGATTGTTGTTGAAGTGTTTGGCATCATGTTGGGTATAGACAAAAACGATTTTCGTTCTCTCATAAAACATTATTTGTGTTTAGAGGCAAAACGGCGAAGGAAACAAAAGAAATGTTGAATAAATATTATGGGGCTAATACTCCGTCAGATAACACCGTCAAATATTGGTTTCGAGAGTTTCATGGTAGCCGCAACTTCACTACCTAAAAAGTCCGCAGCGGCAGGCTCTCCGATGCGGTTACAGAGGACAATGTAAAAAAAAAAAAAAAAATGGTGTTGGCTGACCGGAAAGTAAAGGTGCGCGAGCTAGCAGATACCACAAAGATTAGTACTGAGTGCACACGCCATATTTTGGGCAATTTTCTGCATATAAAAACGTTATCCTGCCGCTGGGTGTCGCGCATGCTCACTTCTAACCAAAAACACGAACGCGAGAGCTATTCGAAAGAGTGTTTGGACTTGCTGATGCGGAATCGGGCGGACTTTTGGCGTCGATTGGTAATTGTTACACACCAGAAAACAAAATGAGTGCCCGGCAATGGACTGAAGCCGGCACGAGTGCTCCGAAGCGGGCGAAGGAGGCTCGATGGGTCGGAAAGGTTATAGCGTCGGTTTTCTGTGATTGTTATGGCATACTCTTTGTGGACTACCTCTAAAAAGGAAAAACCATCAACAGCGAGTGTTACTGGGCATTATTGGAGCGAAATCGCTGGAAATCTGCCTCACATGCAAGAAAATGCACCGGCGCACTAGAGCATTGCAACCACGGCTAAAATCAATGACTTACGGCTCTAATTGGTGTCGCATCCACCGTATTTGCCCGGTTTGGCTAGTTAGTGTGATTTTGACCAGCTGCCTTAAGATGGTTGAGTATAGCATCCATTTGTGCGTGCTACCTTAAGGAAACTTTCCCTATACTGTTTCGTCCATTTTGGGAGAAAGCGACGACCCCCTGTATCGGTATGCTTATATCCATTCACTCTACATGGTCTACTTTTCACATCCAGCTAATCCCGAGCCTAAGATTCGCATCACAAAACTAAATCGATAATTAATTTCATATACTCCAGATTGAATTCTTTCAGCAGACGGATTAAATGGAGGATATTTACATTTTTCACATATAATTTTTAAGTTGAATCCAAAACCTTCTTTTTTTCACGATAGTAAACTTTTCAGCACACTTTGCATATTTTATACACTTCACTAAAGTTAAAATAGTCGAAAAAACAAGCAAAAAACTACGATTCCGTTATGTTTTTCAAAATTCTCTGTCACGTAGTGTACATCGTCTTTCTTTTGTTTATGTGGAGGTACTATATTTCTAGATCTATGCAGTCTTGAACTCGTGTTCTTTTGATAATCTCTGCTAACTTTTTTAAGCATTTTGTTAATAAATAAATGCAAAATGATAATAGAAATTGAAAAAATCACTGCACTTGTACAATTGCTCGATACAACAGACAATTTTTTCTAATAATGCTAGATATTTCCTTTTGTTTGCGTTAACAGGTAGCTGTCCGAAACAGATAGCAGCGCGAAACCGGACCGGAGAAGCGAAGCCTCTCAAGAGTCCATATCTTCATCAGTTTCACTCCAATCGAATTAAAATGTTGACACAATAATCTTAACATGTTGTACATTATTATAAAAAAAATATGTACCCTACTCGCCCCCTCATATAACACATATCTTTGTTACAAAATTTATGCTAAAACTTTGTAGTTGAACATTTTGTAGTTGTTTGCTCTTTTGTAGTTCTAATGCAAAAGTGTTCATGCTGCCTAATCACATTTTCCTAATAAAGGTTCTCGGTGAGGATGTTTACTATTTGGTTGACGAAAAAGGAATATCGGTTTTTGCAAGCAGACTGTGTTATGTCGGTTGATTCTAGCTTTGCAATATTTAATTACCACTAATAAAAAATATTTACGTCATTGTATTGTATATTTATTACTTATATTACATTCGGGAGTGCACCTCGGCCTCAAATAATAAATCTCGATAGTTAGTGTGGTCTTTGACTAGCTGCTTTGAGATGTTGAGTATACCTTCCTTTTGTGCATGTCAACTAAAGTGTTTTTTCAACCCAGGCAGAAGGCGAAGACCCTATAGGTCAATATGCTTATATTCATTCACTCTATATGCCCTTTCCATCTCAGACCGATGCATCGTTATCTGGCTAGATCGTAGAGTTTACTGTTACCTTTTTTTTTCCAAAGTCCGTTACGTAAACGAGACCGAAGGAAGTGATTTAAAAAGCTGTCAAAGCGACTATGAAAACCGTTATCTTCCGTGTGCGACTATAAACCCTTTTTTTCTTATCAAAGGTATCAGTGTGATTTTTTTGGTTTCTTTATAAAATAACATTTTTCATCATTTGTTCTAAAAAAATGAAATCAAAATAAAGCAAGATGTCGAAATGAATTAGATTCTGTTATGAACGGCCACATAATCCGTTTCGTTTTCTATTAGTATTTTTACCCTAATACAAATAAAAATGTGTAAAACACGTATGAACCACATTTTAACGCGACTTTGTGAATTCTTAGTTTTTGTATGTTCGACATTGTTTACCAAATCAGTAGTTTTTAGTGATGATATTAATTCGTCCGTGTTTCTTTGATTTCAACTCTCCAATTACTGATTGACCTTATAATAAATGTCTATTCAAATAATAAAACAAATAAACTGATTATTTTATTGCATTATGAATGTACAAGTGTATTTCTTTCTCATTCAAAGGTTTCAAAACGGATGAATAATTAAAGGGTATACAGAAAACTACGGAGTAGACAGAAAATAATTAAGCCAGTCAACTGCAAAAACAAATACAAATGGCGCGGGCTGTATATTTATAAGAAAATTTAGCGAGCTCCACCAAGCTGTGTAAATATGCGAGAGAAGTATGAACCATTGAATGTTATTATAGTAACGGTTAGTATCAGAAGAAAACAAAACAGTAGATATACCTTAATATAAGCCACATCTTTGATGCAAAATTTATAAGAAGAGTTTGTAATTGAGCACTTTGTACTTCCAATCCACAAATGTTCATGTCGCCTAATAACTTTTTCCTGACCTGAAAAGTAACCTTCTTGACCGCGAGAATGTTCTGCTACTGCAAAAAAGCTTATGGTGCCTTAAGGCAGACGTGCCAAATTTTAGTGCGATACTGTCTTTACTTTTGTTTTGACAGCTGATTGTTGTTGAAGTGTTTGGCATCATGTTGAGTATGGACAAAAACGATTTTCGTTCTCTCATAAAACATTATTTGTTGAGAGGCAAAACGGCGAAGGAAACAAAAGAACTGTTGGATAAATATTATGAGGCTAATGCTCCGTCAGATTACACCGTCAAATATTGGTTTCGAGAGTTTCATGGTAGCCGCAACTTCACTAACGAAAAAGTTCGCAGTGGCAGGCTCTCCGATGCGGTTACAGAGGACAAAGTAAAAAAAAAAAAAAACGAAATGGTGTTGGCTGACCAGAAAGTGAAGGTGAGCTAGCAGATACCTCAAAGATTAGTACTGAGTGCACACGCCATATTTTGGGCAATTTTCTGCATATAAAAAATTTATCCTGCACTGGGTATAGCGCATACTCACTCCCGACCAAAAACACGAACGCGAGAGCAATTCGAAAGAGTGTTTGGACTTGCTGATGCGGATCGGGCGGACTTTTAGCGTCGATTGGTAACTGTTACACACCAGAAAACAGAATGAGTGCCCGGCAATGGACTGAAGCCGGCACGAGTGCTCCGAAGCGGGCGAAGGAGGCTCGATGGATCGCAAAGGTTATAGCGTCGGTTTTCTGGGATTGTTATGGCATACTGTTCGTGGACTACCCCGAAGAAGGAAAAACCATTAACAGCGAATGTTACTGGGCACCGGCGCACTAGAGCATCGCAACCATGGCTAAAATCAATGACTTACGGCTCTAATTGCTGTCGCATCCACCGTATTCGCCCGGTTTGGCTAGCTAGTGTGATTTTGACCAGCTGCCTTAAGATGGTTGAGTATAGCATCCATTTGTGCGTGTTACTTAAAGGGAACTTTCCCTATACTGTTTCGTCCATGCTGGGAGAAAGCGACGACCCCTTGTGTCGGTATGCTTATATCCATTCACTCTACATGGTCTGTCTTTTCACATTCAGCTAATCCCGAGCCTAAGATTTGCATCACAAAACTAAATCGATAATTAATTTCATATACTCCAGATTGAATTCTTTCAGCAGACGGATTAAATATAGGATATTTACATTTTTCACATATAATTTTTAAGTTGAATCCAAAACCTTCCTTTTTTCACGATAGTAAACTTTCCATCACACTTTGCATACTTTATACACTTCACTAAAGTTAAAATAGTCGAAAAAACAAGCAAAAAACTACGATTCCGTAATGTTTTTCAAAATTCTCTGCCACGTAGTGAGAAGTGCCGACGCACTCTTTGCTTGTACATCGTCTTTCTTCCGTTTATGTGGAGGTACTATATTTCTAGATCTATGCAGTCTTAAACTCGTGTTCTTTGGATAATCTCTGCTAACTTTTTTAAGCATTTTGTTAATAATAAATGCAAAATGATAATTGAAATTGAAAAAAATCACTGCACTTGTACAATTGCTCGATACAACAGACAATTTTAAAGCAAACTTTCTTTTTATAAGTGTAGGGTTTTCTAATAATGACGTGACAATTTTTTTTTTTTTTTAAATAAAAGGCAAACCATTTGAGATATTTCAAAATTTTATTATTGGTTTGAAGTACAATTAAAACATTTATGAACGGAACTCGACTTCGTTCATATGGCCACCGCGCGCATGTTTGCAGCGGTCGATTCGTTGGACCCAATTTTCAACGACTAGACCACACATTTCGGCCGAAACGGCCGCTATTTCCCGTTCAATGTTGGCTCTGAGCTCTTCCAACGTCGTCGGCGTGTTGGCATAGACCAATGACTTAACGTAGACCCACAGAAAATAGTTAAGTGGCGTTAAATCGCACGCCAATCGACTGGCCCATGTCTTGAGATAACACGCTCACACGCTGTGCTGTGTGGCTTGTGGCACCAACCACATGGCTACCAAATCCATATCTTCCATTTCAGGCCAAAAATAATCGGTGATCATGGCGCGATAACGCTGACCATTCACAGTAACGTGACGATCGTTATCGTCGACGAAAAAATATGGCCCAATAACGCCGCCAGCATGCAAACCGCACCAAACAGTTATTTTTGTGGATGAAGTGGTGATTCATGAAGCACATGTGGGTTTTCACCCGACCAATAACGCATATTTTGCTTATTGACGAACCCATTGAGCCAAAAATGAGCTTCGTCATTGAAGATGATTTAAATATGAAGTTCATCATCTTGGCGCATTTTCTCCAGAACCCAATTGGAGAACGTAGCACGTTAGTGTACTTTGCCATTATAAAAATGTTAAGTTTACTGAATAAATTGACAGTGACAGTTTGATGATTAGTGAAAGAGTGCTTTCACAAATTAAATGTCAAGCTGTCAAGTTCCCATTGGAAAACCCTATACTTTAAGGACACAGTGCAAATACAATTTCCCTAATCTTCCTGGCGCGGGGAGTGCTCCGACATTTAAAGCCAAGGCCTCATATAGCAGAAGGGAATGATGAGTGTGCTTTGTGTTATCTCAGGACAAGAGAAGACATTCACCACTTCTTGGGTGTATGTCCTATTCTAAAAGAATTACGAAAAGCAATTTGGGAAAGAACACGCTGTCGTATACAGAACTCCTCGCTGCACTTAATGGAAACAACTGTAGGGAATTTTATCTTTTTCTGAGAATAGCTTTTAAGTATAGACAACAAATTTTGAACGAAGCCTTTTAATGATATGTTTGTTTTTAATGGTATTAATTAATAGGGGAATAAATACGAAAGAAGAAATCAAATCTCTTTTCTGCCTGAGGGCAAATGCCAATGTTAACATAAATTTTGTAAATTTCTAAGATAAAATTAATGGAATAAGAGAGATTATTACTACTACTACTACTACTACTACTATTAGCAAAACATTATTTCTTCTTTTCAGCACAATAATTGTGAAGAGAGTGCTTTCCATAAAATCGTCATTTCCTACTCCACTGAAAAAAATATGCAATGGACATGCCTTCCACGTCGATACATTCTCTTTACACTCTGGTTTCGCATCTGTCAATACCGTCTTCTTATCTTTTTCACAATACATTATCCAATGCCATTCAAGCATATAATCAGAACTTCCAGGATTATTGGAATAGACTGGAAAAAGAGGGCACATGCGGAAGAACATTTCCTATATTTGAGCACATTTTCTTTACATTCAAACTGTAAGTTGATTTCGATAAAAATGTACTTGACAAATCGATCAGGCCACAAAACTTTTCACATCCAGCAAATTCCGAGCCTAAGATTCGCATCACAAAACTAAATAGATAATTGATTTCATATACTCCGGATTGAATTCTTTCAGCAGACGGATTAAATGGAGGATATTTACATACTTTACACATTTCACTAAAGTTGAAATAGTTACAAAAACAAGCAACAAATCCAAGATTCCGTAATGTTTTTCAAAATCTTCTTGCCATGTAGTGAGAAAAGCCGACGCACTCCTTGCTTGTACATCGTCTTTCTTCCGTTACTATATTTCTAAATCCATGTAATATTGAACTCGCATTTTATTAATAAAAAATGCAAAATTATAGTAGAAATTGGGAAAAAAAATCACTGTACCTGTACAATTGCTCGTTAAAACAGACAATTTTAAACCAAACCTTCTTTTTATAAGTACAAGCATTTACGTACGTAGACTCTTCGGAGGAGGGAAAATTTGGGCATAATTAGACAAAAGGAACTTTCTAGCAGCTGCTAGAAATTGCTCGATGAAACAGACAATTTTAAACCAAACTTTCTTTTTATAAGTACAAGCATTTACGTACGTAGACACTTCGAAAAAAGGATAATTTAGGCATAATTAGACAAAAGGAACTTTCTAGCATTTACTTGAAATTTCCTTTTGTTTGCGCTAACAGGTAGCTGTCCAAAACAGGTAACTGTCCGAAACAGGTAGCTGTCCGAAACAGGTAGCAGCGGGAAACCGAACCATACTATATCTCCATCAGTTTCACTGCAATCGAATTAAAATTTTGACACAATAATCTTAACATTTTATACATTATTATAAAAAAAAGCAACAAAAAAACT
The DNA here is from genome assembly GCA_907269105.1 of Volucella inanis. Taxonomy (NCBI): domain Eukaryota; kingdom Metazoa; phylum Arthropoda; class Insecta; order Diptera; family Syrphidae; genus Volucella; species Volucella inanis. The sequence goes on from OU026153.1 coordinate 74,956,891, forward strand.
TAAATACCCTACTTGCCCCCTAACATAACTCATATCTTTGGTACAAAATTTATACGAAAACTTTGTAATTGAACATTTTGTAGTTGTTCCTGACAAAAAAGAAATATCGGTTTTTGCAAACAGATTGCGTTATGTTGGTTGATTCTCGCTTTGCAATATTTAATTGTACTTAGAAAACATCGAGGTGGAGATTTGATTAAAAAGAACTTTATTACCGCTAATAAAAAAAATTTACGTAGTTGTATATTTATTACTTATTTTCGGGAGTGCATCTCGGCTTCAACCAATAAATCTCGATAGTTAGTGTGCTAGTCTTTCTTTCATTATATTCATTCACTCTACATGCTCTTTTTATCTCAGACTGATGCACCCTAATCTGGCTAGTTCGTAGAGTTCACTGTTACATTTTTTCCCCAAAGTCCGCTACGTAAACGAGAGCAAAGAAATTGATTCAAAAAGCTATTAAAGCGACGTTATACCCGTGTGCGACTAGATTAAAAATTGTGCAATTAGTGTTGGCTTGCGAATTTCTTACGATTTTCTTAGGAATGATTGTAGATACCTTACACACAACGTTTTATGTTGCATAAACCTGTTTTTTTTATAAAAGATCTCGATGAGATTTTTTTGGTTTCTATATGAAACAGCATTTTTCATCATTTGTTCTGAAAAAAAGAAATCAAAATGAAGCAAGGTGTCGACATTAATTAGATTCTGTTATGAATGGTCATATAATCCGTTTATTTTTCTATTAGAGGTTTACATTTGTTTTCAGTAAAATAATCGTACTCAAAATAGTTTTTTCCCTTAATACGAATAAAAATGTGTAAAATACGTATGAAGCACTTTTTAAAGCAACTTTGTGAATTCTTTATTTTGGTGTGGTAGACATTGTTTACCAAATCCAAAATTTTTAGTGATGATATTAATTGGAACGTGTTTATGAATTTCCTTGATATAAGCCTTCCAGTTACTGATTGACCTTATAATAAGTGCCTCTATTCAAATAATAATATAAATAAACTGGTTAAACGGACGAATAATTGGCAAAAAAGTATTATAATTTCAGTTTCTGCTAACAGATTGCATTATGTCAGTTGTTTTTCGCTTAGCAATATTAAATTGTACTTAGAAAACATCGGGGTGGAGATTTCGGTAAAAAGAACTATTATTGCTAATAAAAAAATGTACGTAGTTGTATATTAGTTACTTAAGCTACATTTGGGGGGGGGGGGGGATCTCGGTCTTAACCTATAAACCTCGCTAATTAGTGTGATCTTTGATCAGATGCCTTAAGATGGTTGTGTATAGCATCCTTTTGTACATGCCACCTAAAGTGATGTTTCCCTCTACTGCTTTGTCTATTCTGGGAGAAAGCAAAGACCCCTTATATCGGCATGTTTATATCCATTCACTCTACATGGCCTACCCATTTTCAGACTGATGCACCCTTATCTGATCAGGTAGAGTTCGCTGTTACATTTTCTTTCCCAAATTCCGCTATGTAAACGGCTAAACGAAGGGATTCAAAAAGCTGTCAAAGCGATCAAGAAAATCATTTTCTGCCATCTGCGACTAATTCGAAAATTATGCCATTAGTGTAAACTTGCGAATTTCTTACGATTTCCTTAGATATGATGGTTAATGTGTTACACACAACGCTTTATGTTGTACAAACCTTCTTTTTTCATCAAAGATCTCGGTGATACTGCTTCCTATCTTTATGAAATAATATTTTCCATCTTTTGTACTGAAAAAAAGAAATCAGAAAGAAACAAGATGTCGCATCTATTATAGTTAGATTCTATTATGAATGGTCATATAATCCACGTCTTTTTTGTATTGGAGGCTTGTGTTTGTTTCCAGTAAAATAAAAGTACTCAAAATACTTTCTTGTCTTAATACGAATAAAAATTTAAAAGGCACGCATAAACCACTCTTTAACGCGACTTTGTGAAGTCTTTTTTTGGGTGTGGGCGATATTATTTACCAAATCAATAATTTTTAGTGATGTTATTAATTAGTCAGTGTTTATGAATTTCTTTGATTTCAATATTCCAATTACTGATTGGCTTTATAACAACTGTCTTTATTCAAAAATTAAAATAAATAAAATGATTATATTATTGCATTATTAATGTACACGCATATTTATTTCACATTCACAGGTTTCAAAACGGATGAACAATTATTTGGTATTATAGAGCTGCGGGTTTAACAGAAAATAATTGTCTCTCAACTGCAAAAACAGTAACAAGTAGCTCGGGTTGTATATTGAAACTAAAATTAAGCGAATTCCATCAAGCTGTGTAGATATGCGAGAGAAATATGGACCATTGAATGGAACTATAATAAGATTAGTAACAGAGGAAAATATAACAGTAGATGTACCTATATATAAGCCATATATTTGGTGCAAAATTTATAAGAAGAGTTTGTAATTGAGCATTTTGTATTTCTAATCCACAAATTTTCAGCAATATTAAATTGTACCTAGAAAACATCAGGGTGGAGATTTGGTTATTATCATTATTATAATTTATTTATTAGCAATTAGCTCAAACTAAATGCTAACTAAAACTAATAAGCACTAGCTGCAAGGGCTATCGGCTTTAATTTAATTCTTTGTGGTTAAATATTCTAATTACTTATATTAACTACGTTACAAAGCGGCAGTATCAGCGTGCTATTTTCTCAAAATCCCAACATGGCTTGGTATCCACATAAGCCTAAATCTGTTGTGGAATCTTATTAGATAGTTTTGTTCGAAAAGTAGGCCAGTGTTTCAAAAATGCAAGCAGCTTCGGCGGTGAATATAGAAACAGATGGGGTTGAAATGCCTATTTGGAAGAGATTGCCATTTTGGCAAAAGAAGTACCAGATTTAGTTTTGGAGCAATTTGTGAAAACTAACGTCCAGCGTCTATTCTTTGATTCTGCAGAAATCACTAGGAACAGTTTCTGGAAAGTGGTGTTTGAAGTTTTTGTTTGGTCATTTGAAGCCAACGACATGTTCAGAGAATTTTCTTTTAACGACCATGGAGGAAATTTGGCTCTGTACTGATGTAGACTTGTAGGAATTTGTAATTCTTTTATCGAACATATCGAGCGAGAGATGGCTGATTCGATTCGTTTTGATCTGCTGTTATTAATTACAGAGTAAACTTCGCTATCAATGATATCATAGAGATTGAGCAGGCAAGATTCAAAAAAAATTTGGCTTCTGAATGTGCGTTCTTTTATTCTTGGAAGACCTGTTTCTGCCAGCATGTTCTTGATGGGGATAGTTGGAAAGGCGTTCAGACTGCATCGGACTGCTTGATGGTATGAAGTTTTGATAATGTTAAGTGTACTCTTAGATGCGCTACCGAAAATAAATAAGGCATAATCTATTTTACTTAAGACTAAGGATTTTTTTATTTGACATAGAGTGGTAATATGTGTATTAAGTTTTTTTTGAGCTAAATATTTAACAATACTGGTTTTTGCAGCTAGGCTCTTTCTTAAGATATTTAATTTACCATTCCACCAGGGGACACAGTGAGTTTTATGCGAACAAGAGTTGCTTTGAGGGATCGCAATATAAGCTGCCGTCCTAATCGCTCTTACAAACAGAGCAGCCTCTTTGTTGATGTTAGGTGAAGAAGGGTGTGCCGGAAAATAGTCTAAGATGAGCTTGTTAAAACAAGGCCAGTTAGCTTGATCGGTTCAAATTTTTAATTTACTGAAATTTTTGGATTCATTGTGCCCAAATTAGTCGAGGTGATAATAGTGAAATGATCACTATTCCAGGGGTCGTCCAGAACAAGCCAAGATATTTTTGGAAATAACTCTGTGGAACACAGATTTATGTCGAAATTAGTTAATGTGCCGTGAGTGGAAAGATGTGTCGGAGACCCATCATTAAGTACCATGAGGTTAGATTCAAAAATTAATGCTTTCCACACTGCGCCTCTCGAGTTGGTAATGTTGGATCCCCATAAAACACTCCAAGCGTTAATGTCACCGGCTACTACCACTGGGGTTAGGGTTTAGGATATTTATTATATCAGGTTTGGTGAATTGTTGATCGGGAAGAATATATAGCGCAACAATGGTGAATTTGGGATCTAGAAGAATTTCAAAAGCGAGGATCTAAAGGTTAGAATGTGATTCATAACCGCAAACAAAAATAAAAATCTACGTAGTTGTATATTAATTACTTACGCCACATTCGTGAATGGAACTCGGCCTCCACCAATATACCTCGCTAGTTAGTGTGGTCTTTGGCTAGTAGCCTAGTCAAAGTGCGCGCCACATAAAGTGAAGTCTTCCTCCACTGCGTTGTCCATCCGAGCAGAAAGCGAGGACTCTTTAGGTCGGTATGCTTGTATCCATTCACTCTACATTCCCTAGTCATCTCAGACTGATGCACCCTTATCTGGCTAGTTCGTAGAGTTCACTGTTATATTTCCTTCTTCAAAGTTAGCTACGTAAACAAGACCAAACAAAGTGATTCAAAAAGCTGTCAAAGCGACCAAGAAAATCGTCATCTTTCGTGTGAGACTAGACAGAAAATTATGCCACTTGTGTTTGCTTGTGAATTTCATACGATTTTCTTAGGCATGATTGTAAATGTCTTACACACAGTGCTTTATGTTGCATAAAATTCTGTCCTCATCAAAGACATCGGTGAGATTGTTTCCTATCTTTATGAACCAGCATTTTTCATCGTTTGTTATGCAAAAACGAAATCGATACGAAGCAAGATGTCGAAACTGTTACAGTTAGATTCTATTATGAACAGTCAATTAATCCGTTTTTTTTTTTTTTGCATTTGTTTGCAGTATATTAGTCGTATTCAAAATAGTTTCTTATCTTAATACGAATAAAAATTTGAAAAGCACGTATTAACCACTCTTTATTGTCACTTTTTAATTCTTTGTTTTGTTGTGGTCGATTTTTTTTTATGTATACTTACACTGAACCATCGATGCCAGCTCCATAAAGCAAAGGGTTTACAGCTACGATGTCTAATGCATTTTTTTGCTCTTGCCTACGCTACTAAGGTATCCTTTGCTAGACAGATTTTTTCTTTTTATAACCTTTCCCGTTGCAGTTCGCTTTTGAACGTGTCCTACACGTTCCCCACGCATGCCCCCACGAAAAAGAAAGAGGTTCTACGAGCTCATAGACAAGACATAGACAATAGACAATGAACCATTCAACCTAGACGATGAACACCAACAATTCCGTCTATCTGACCTGGACGAAGTAAAGGAAAATCCAGGTAATCCAATCGATACCCACCATCTTTTCATAGGTTTTAAGGCCGCCCATAACATCATTTATAGTGACGATCTATACAGAGCCATGTCTAGTTTTGGTATTCCTGCTAAACTCGTCCGATTGTGCAGAATGACAATGGAAAATGCACGCTCTTCCATCAAGGTCAGTAAAGAACTCACCGAGACCTTCGATGTCAAAAAGGGGTTTAGACAAGGCGATGCGCTGTCATGTGACTTCTCCAACATCGTTCTTGAAAGAATAGTGCAAATTTCAAACGCTATCACCAGAGGCAGTATATTTTAAAAGTCCGTTCATCTACTCGCCTATGCCGACGACATCGACATATTCGGCAGAATACAGTGGGATTTCACTGGCGCTTGAAGATGAGTTTGGCGGTCAATATGGGCAAGACAAAGCATATGCTGTTTTCAAGAAGAAACACCCAACACCAACGTCTCGGACAGAATGTCACTATAGACAGATATATATAACTTTGAGGGGGTTAAAGACTTTGTCTACCTAGGCTCCCCTATAAACTCAGGCAATGACACTAGCGCTGAGGTTAAACGAAGAATAACTCTTGCCAATTGCTGCTTCTTTGGGCTAAACAGCCCAATTATTGACAATTATCTTATGTTCATCATCAACCAGGTACATGCCGCACAGAATGTTATTCCTCCAGCATTCAACAACACCTCGTTTTAGTCTTTGAATGCTCTTCAAAATCAACTTACAAACCCAAGGATCCCCAGAACTACATGACAGATTAATTGTAGACAGCATCCATCACCATTTTATTAGTTATCTAGGCCTGATAATATCAATTTTCATTGGAATCACGGTCATCTGCAAATTTCGCAGCCGAATGACGAAAAATCCAAAGTCTATATCTGTGCCACAAACCTCGAGAAAAATACGCTGTCAGTGAAATACTATATTAAGATACTGATGAATGCAACCTCACCCAACGCGGGTTGGGATTAACGTTGGGTCCAATGAACACCTTACCCAACAACATAAACAAACAACAGTCAGCGTAAACAACAGTCACGCGCTTACCCAGCTCAACTATAATATCTTTTACCAAACGTCAGCATAGCTAGGGACAACGATCGCTACCTTCTTGACTCATCGTAGCGTTATGTTTTATTGTTTAAGTATAAAAGGGGCATTCAGCCCAACAATAAATATCATTCTTTCATTGATTGATCAAACGCAAGCGTTATTAAGTCATAGCGACCATTATTACCAGTGGACAAGTAATAATTTTAATTTATAGTGCCAGGGAGTTTATTTTCGTTAAAATAATTAAACATAAGGTAATATTTTTTACAGCACATGAATGCTCCAATTATAAAAATATTTTAAGCTGAAAATAACCAAAATAACATAAGCATTCGTAATAAAAAATATATATTATGTATATTATACAGTATATATATAGGGTTATTCATCGTGAGGTTTGATTTATAATGTAAATTAAAACACATCAATTTGAAAACGAACTTAAAATTTTTACTATCGGTTAAAGGAACAATTCATAGCGTTTACTTTTTAAAAATGATATGCAAATATTGACCACTTGGGTATGAGGTGGTGCATTCAGAAGGTCTAATTTTAGGCGACTCGTTCGAGCATAGCGACTGGTATCTCGCGGATAACACGAGTAATGTTAGCTTCCAAAAAACGTGAAACTAAGTGCTCATCAAAATGATTTCTCAACAAGTGCATTGTTTCATGCGCTGTAGGGCTCGTAGCACCGTCTTGTTGAAACCAGAGCCCACCGAGACCATGTGCTTGAATTTCAGGAAGCACATAGTCCGTTAACATGGCGCGATAACAGTTACCATTGATGGTAACATTCTGATTTGCCTCATTTTGAAAAAATATGGACCAATGATTCCACCAGCCCATAAACCACACCACGCGGTTGTTTTTAATGGATGTAATGGTAGCTCTTGGTACTCTTTGGGTTGCTCATCAGCTCAAATACGACAATTTCGTGTATTAACGTATCCATTGAGCAAGAAATGGGCTTTATCACTGAACAAAATTTCACGATAAAACACCGGATTTTCATTGAGTCTTTCCAGAACTCATTCACTGAAAATATGACGCAAATTCAAGTCGCCTCAAGTAAAATACGCCAATTTGTCGAATACGATAAGCCCAGCTGCTGAGAACGACGACGAATAGATTCGTCACGGTCTTCGCATACACTCTCAGCTACAGCTGCTATAATCTCTTAATTATGTGCTGAATGTGATCTAACCGGTCGAGTATCATCCACTAATATAAACTAGGACTCAAATTTGTGAATGGTATTGGCAATAGTTGTTTCAGTAGGTCGATTATGCGCACCGTAGGTTCCTCGAATCGCACGAAATACATTTCTCACAGAACGTTGTTTTTCATAATACAGCTGAACAATTTGGAGACGCTGTTGTGGTGTGAATCTTTCCATGATGACTTGCCAAACGATACTGAACAAAAATGACAAAGCAGTTTGATAGGAATCACGCGTGATCTGCCTATTGAGAATCAAACCTCACGATGAATAACCATATATATATGGTATATATTAATATACAGGGTGACTTGTAATTCAACCTATTCCTTTAAAGGGGTTATCCTATAGCTTATTTACAATGTTTTTAGCTATGACAACCTCGACGTGAATTACAATCTTTAATGTACGGAAAAGGCTTCGTACTTGTATACGAAACGAGGGAAAGCAATTTGCACAAGATTTGTAATTGTTATTATTAATATTTTATTTTCATTATTTATTTAAAGATTAAAGTTGTAAAATTTTTTATGATTATTTATTTAGGATTGGCACAAACAAATCGATTTCGGGTCAGCACACAAGCTCTATTATTATTATTATTATATATAGTTGAAAATTGGGTCCAACGAAGCGGACTATATGAACGAAGTCGAGTTCCGTTCATAAATGTTTTAATTGCACTTTAAACCAATAATAAAGTTTTTTAAATATCTCAAATGGTTTGCCTTTTATTTAAAAAAAAAGTTGTCACGTCGTTATTAGAAAACCCTATAATAAGTGTATTTTCAAATAATAAAACAAATAAACTGATTATGTTATTGCATTATGAATGTACAAGTGTATTTATTTCACATTCACAGGTTTCAAAACGGACGAATAATTATGGGGTATACAGAAAACTACGGAGTAGACAGAAAATAATTTAGTCAATCAACGGGAAAAACAGAAGCAAATAGCGCGGGCTGTATATTAATAATAAAAATTTAGCGAATTCCACCAAGTTGTGTAAATATGCGAGAGAAATTTAGATCATTGAATGTTATTATAGTAACGGTTAATATCAGAAGAAAACAAAACAGTGGAAGTATCTTAATATAAGCCACATCTTTGATGCAAAATTTATAAGAAAATTTTGTAATTGAGCATTTTGTACTTCTAATCCACAAATGTTCATGTTGCCTAATCACTTTTTCTTGACCAAAAATCTCGATGAGAGTATTTACTATTGGGTTGGCATAAAAGTAATTTCAGGTTTTGCAAGCAGATTGGGTTGCGTCGGTTGTTTTTCGCTTTGCAATATTAAATTGTACCTAGAAAACATCATGGTGGAGATTTCGGTAAAAAGAACATGAATATTGCTAATAGAAAAAATCTGCGTTTTTGTATATTAGTAACTAAAGCTAAATGTGGGGGCAGAGCTCGGCCTCAACAAATAAACCTAGTTAGTTAGTGTGATCTTGACCACCTGCCTTAAGATGGTTGAGTATAGCATCCATTTGTTCGTGTTACCTAAAGGGAACATTCCCTATACTGTTTCGTCCATTCTGGGAGAAAGAGACGACCCTTTATGTCGGTATGCTTGTATCCATTTCACTCTACACGGCCTACCCATCTCAGATTAATGCACCATTATGTGACCAGGTCTGTTACTGTTACATTTTCTTTATTCAAAGTGATTCAAAAAGCTGTTGAAGCTACCAACAAAGTCGTTTTCTGCCATTTGCGACTAGATCAAAAATTGTGCCATTAGTGTTGGCTTGCGAATTTTTTGCGATTTTGTTAGTTGTGATGGTTAATGTGTTGCACAAAGTGCTTTATTAATTAATTTAATTTTAATTTATTCAACTTTTATATTCATATTGTTAGTCTTCTTTTCAGGACAATAATTGTGAAGAGAGTGCATTCCATAAATCGTCATTTCAACTCCACTGAAAAAATATACAATGGACTTGCCTTCCACATTCTGGTTTCGCATCTGTCAATACCGCCTTCTTATCTCTTCCTCAATATATTATTCAATGCCATTCAGGCATATAATCAGTACTTCCAGGATTACTGGAATAGACTGGAAAAGAGGGCACATGCGGAAGAAATTGCACGGTGATTTGAAACGGGCTACTCGCAACATTTGCTATACTCGAGCACATTTTCTTTACATTTAATCTGTACGTTGATTTTGACAAATCCATAAGGACACAAAACTTTTCACATCCAGCTAATCCCAAGCCTAAGGTTCGCATCAAAGACTTGTTAGTATCCGCCGGTCTAAAATTAGCGGACCATAAAACGGAAGCCGTCTTAATTACCAATAGAAGAATTGTAGAATACGCCAATATACGGGTGGAACATCAAATAATCCGATCGTAAGAATCAATCAAATACCTGGGAGTAATACTTGATAACAGATTACAGTTCAAAGCACATGTAGAGTACTCTAGTAACCAGGCTTTACTACTGCAAGGAACACTTTCTAGAATACTACTAAACATTGGTGGACCTGGATATGCTAGGAGGGTTCTCCTATTTAGAGTAGTCAGCTCAGTCCTCTTATACGCTGCTCCGGTCTGGGCGGGGGCACTCGCCATAAAAGCAAACAAGAGAAAACTGTTGTCCGCATACAGGCTCAGTGCATTAAGAGCGATCTGTGGATTTCGAACAATCTCGGATGAAGCAGCCTTCGTGATAGCAGGAATGGTTCCGATCGACATTCTGATGCTGGTGAAATTGCAAGAATAAAAGGAGAAGGGCGAGCGGCTTCAGCAGCCCTCTGGCAAGCCACGTGGGATAATAGTACAAAAGGCAGATGGACCTACAAGTTGATCCTACAAGATTTTCGCAGTGGAGTATAAATCTGCCCAGTACAATACTACTCATAGACCAAATGTTGCAGTCGGAGGAAAATTGGAGATGGAAATCGGCACATTTGTGATAATTGTGCAAAACGAGCTAAGAAGAATAGAAAAAATTAGAAGAGCTGAAGAAGCAAATAAAAGAAGACTAGCATTATCTGCTAACCAGCCCCGCGAAGTAATACCAAACGGCAGTCCCGAGGGGAGAGTGGTTGAAGGACGAAGTTGTGTGGATTAGTACGTAGACGCACTCCTGGCATCGAATATTCGGGTGTTGCGAATCGTGCATGTTGGTGGCACGGGCTACCGCATCTTTAGAAGATAACCACATCCATTGGCGCAACCAAAAAAAAAAAGCCTAAGATTCGCTTCACAAAACTAAATCGATAATTAATTTTATATACTCCAGATTGAAATATTTCAGCAGACGGATTAAAAGAGTATATTTACATTTTTCACATGTAATTTTGAAGTTGAATCCAAAACCTTCCTTTTTCCACGATTGAAAAGTAATTTTTCCATCATACTTTACATACTTTACAACTTCACTAAAATTGAAATAGTCGAAAAAACAAGCAAACAATCCACGATTCCGTAATGTTTTTCAAAATCTTCTGCCACGTGGTGAGAAGTGCCGACAAAAGGAACTAGTTCGATAGAACAGACAATTTTATATGTACAAGCATTTATGTACGTAGACTCTTTGGGAAAAAGTATATTTGGGCATAATTAGACAAAAGAAACCTTCTAGCACCTACTAGAAATTTTCTTCTTTTTGCGCTAATAGGTAGTTGTCCGAAACAGGTAGCTGCGCGAAACCGGACTGGAGAAGCGGATTCTCACAAGTCTATATTTCCATCAGTTTCCATGCAATCGAATTAAAATTTTGACATAATAATCTTAACATTTTGTACATTATTATAAAAAAAGCAAAAAAAAAACTTAAATACCAGCCCCCTAACATAACCCATATCTTTGGTACACAATTTATCCGAAAACTTTGTAATTGAACATTTTGTAGTTGTTCATCTTTTTGTAGTTCTAATGCCTAATCACATTTTCCTAACCATTCCATTTAACCAGAATATTAACTATTTGGTTGACAAAAAAGGAATATCGGTTTTTGCAAGCAGATTGCGTTAAAACGTTTTGCAATATTTAATTGTACTTAGAAAACATCAGTGTGGGGATTTGGTTAAAAAAAACTTTATTACCGCTAATAAATAAAATTTACGTAGTTGTATATTTATCACTTAAATTACATTCGGGAGTGCATCTCGGCATCAACCAATAAATCTCGATAGTTAGTGTGCATAATTAGACAAAAGGAACTTTGTAGCACCTACTAGAAATTTCCTTCTGTTTGCGATAACAGGTAGTTGTCCGAAGCAGGTAGCAGGAGCCTCACAATTCTATATCTCCATCTGTTTCACTGCAATCGAATAAAAATTTTGACAATAATCTTAATATGTTGTACATTATTATAAAAAAAAGCAAAAAAAAAAAACATAAATATCCTACTCGCTCTATAACATAACCCATATCTTTGAAACAAAATTTATACGAAAACTTTGTAATTTAACATTTTGTAGTTGTTTACCCGTATGTAGTTCTAATGCCTAATCACATTTTCCTGATAAAGGTTCTCAGTGAGGATATTAACTATGTGGTTATGTCAAGGTGGAGAGTTGGTTAAAAAGAATTTTATTACCGCTAATAAAGAAAATTTCCGTAGTTGTATATTTATTACTTATATTACATTCGGGAGTACATCTCGGCCTCAACCAATAAATCTCGATAGTTAGTGTGGTCTTTGACTAGCTGCTTTGAGATGGTTGAGTAAACCTTCCTTTTGTGCGTGCCACCTAATGTGTGGTCTTCCTCTACTGCTGTTTCGATCCGGGTAGAAGGCGAAGACCCTATAGGTCGGTATGCTTATATTCATTCACTCTTACATGCCCTATCCATATCAGATTGATGCACCCGTTACGTAAACGAAACCAAAGGAAGTGATTTAAAAAGGTGTCAATGCGACTATGAAAACAGTTGTCATCCGTGTGCAACTAGATTGAAAATTGTGCCATTTGTTTTGGCTTGCGAATTTCTTACGATTTTGTTAAGAATGATTGTACCATAAATATCTTACACACAGCGCTTTATGTTGCATAAACCCTTTTTTCTTATCAAAAATATCGGTGAGATTTGTTTCATCATTTGTTCTGAAAAAGTGAAATCAAAATAATGCAAAATGTCGAAATTAATTACATGTGTTTCCAGTAAAATAGTCGTACTCAAAATAGTTTCTTACCTTTGTACGAATAAAAATGTGTAAAACACTTATGAACCACTTTTTATCGCGACTTTGTGAATTCTTAGTTTTGGTGTATTCGACATTGTTTACCAAATCAGTAGTTTTGAGTGATGATATTAATTGGTCTGTGTTTATGAATTTCTTTGATTTCAACTTTCCAATTACTGATTGGCCTTATAATAAGTGTCTATTCAAATAATAAATCAAGTAAACTGATTATTTTATTGCATTATGAATGTAGAAGTGTATTAATAAGGGGGGTGCACAGAAAACTACGGAGTAGACAGAAAATAATTAAGTCAGTCATTTTATTTATAATAAAATTTAACGAACTCCACCAAGATGTGTAAATATGGGCGAGAAATATGAACCATTGAATGTTATTATAGTAACGGTTAGTATCAGAAGAAACCAAAACAGTAGAAGTATCTTAATGTAAGCCACATCTTTGATGTAAAATTTATAAGAAGAGCTTTTAATTGAGCACTTTATACTTCCAATCCACAAATGTTCATGTCGCCTCATCACTTTTTCCTGTCCAAAGATCTCGGTGGAAGTATTTACTATTAGTTTGGCATAAAAGTAATTTCAGTTTTTGCAAGCAGATTGGGTTGCGTCGATTGTTCTTCGCTTTGCAATATTAAATTATACCTACAAAATATCGGGGTGGAGATTTCGGTAAAAAGAACTTCAATATTCCTAATATAAAAAATCAACGTAACTGTTAATTAATAGCTAAAGCTACATGTTGGGGTAAATCTCGGCGTCAACCAATAAATCTCGCTAGTTAGTGTGATCTTGACCAGCTGCCTTAAGATGGTTGAATATAGCATCCTTTTGTGCGTGTTACCTTAAGGGACATTCCGTATACTGTTTCGTCCATTCTGGGAGAAAGCGACGACCCCTTGTGTCCTTGTGCCTATATCTATTCACTCTACATGGCCTACCCATCTCAGACTAATGCTCCATTATGTGACCAGGTCATAGAGTTCACTGTTACATTTTCTTCCGCAAAGTCCGCTACGTAAAGGAGACTAAACGAAGTGATTCAAAAAGTTGTCAAAGCGACCTAGAAATTCGTTTTCTGCCATCTGCGACTAGATCGAAAATTGTGCCATTAATGTTAGCTTGCGAATTTCTTTACGATTTTCTTAGATATAATGGTTAATGTGTTGCACACTGTGCTTTATTAATTAATTTAATTTCAATTTATCCAACTTTTATATTCATATTTTAAGTCTTATTTTCAGCACAATAATTGTGAAGAGAGTACTTTCCATAAAATCGTCATTTCCAACTCAACTGAAAAAATATACAATGGTCACGCCTTCCATGTCGTGTGTCCATTCTCTCTACACTCTGGTTTCGCATCTGTCAATACCGTCTTCTTATCTTTCCACAATACATTATCAAATGCCATTCAAGCATATAATCAGCACTTCCAGGATTATTGGAATAGACTGGAAAAGAGGGCACATGCGGAAGAAATTGCACGGTGATTCGCAACATTTGCTATATTCGAGCACATTTTCTTTACATTTAAACTGTACGTTGATTTTGACAAAAACGTACTTGACAAATCCATAAGGCCACAAAACTTTCCACATCCAGCTAATCCCAAGTCTAAGATTCGCATCACAAAACTAAATCGATAATTAATTTCATATACTCCAGATTGAATTCTTTCAGCAGACGGATTAAAGGAGGATATTTTCATTTTTCACATGCAATTTTTAAGTTGAATCCAAAACCTTCCCTTTTTCACGATTGAAAAGTAATTTTTCCATCACACTTTATATACTTTACACACTACACTAAAGTTGAAATAGTCGAAAAAACAAACAAAAAATCCACGATTCCGTAATATTTTTCAAAATCCTCTGCCACGTAGTGAGAAGTGCCGACGTACATCGTTTTTCTTCCGTTTATGTGGAGATATTATATTTCTAGATCTATGCAATCTTGAACTCGTGTTCTTTCGATAATCTCTGCTAACTTTTTTAAGCATTCTGTTAATAATAAATGCAAAATGATAGTAGAAATTGAAGAAAAAAAAAAAAAAAAAAAAAAAAAAAATTGCACGTATACAATTGCTCGATAGAACAGACAATTTTAAACCAAACTTTCTTTTTATAAGTACAAGCATTTACGTACGTCGACTCTTCGGAGAAGGGGAAATTTGATAAAAGGAACTTTCTAGCAGCTGCTAGCAATTGCTGGATGTAACAGACAATTTTAAACCAAACTTTCTTTTTATAAGTACAAGTATTACGTACGTTGACATTTCGGAGAAAGGAAAATTTCCTTCTGTTTGCGCTAACAGGTAGTTGTCCGAAACAGGTAGCAGCTCGAAATCAGGCCGGAGAAGCGAAGCCTCACAAGTCTATATCTCCATCAGTTTCACTGGAATCGAATTAAAATTTTGACACAATAATCTTAACATGTTGTACATTATTATAAAAAAAAAGAAATAAATACCCTTCTCGCCCCTTAAAATATCCCATATTGTTCAGTTCAAGTACCTGTAGGGTGACGACGCGCAATAGCCTGATATAAGTCAAGATAATGTAGCTACTTCACATCAACAGCAACCATTATGCTGACGCCTTCATAACATGAATACAAAATTTATTGGGTTAAGCCAACGACCTATTATGCTGACGCTACAGTACCGCCAATGACTTTAATTTTAAGCGTTTATTGTAAATGTTAGGATAAGCAATATTTTTGTATAAAAGGCGTGAAATAATCACGAATCGATACCATCCGCCTTTAATTCACCTTTTAATTTCAGCTACCAGCGGTTTTTAGTGAACAGGTTTAAGTGCTTGTTTCACATTACATACCTTGAGCACAATATCAAGTTTATGTGCTTGAAATAAATCAATTCAGGAAAACGCTTCTGAACATTTTTGGTGACCCCGACGTGATCCTCAACGGATCAGATCATATATACCGCGAATCCATCTTCTACTATCAAGGGCAGACAAGGCTGACCAACATATACGGACTTTGATTGTTCCGGAATCAAGATGACACCGTTTGAAGAACTCATTGTGACACAGTTGGCAACTGGCCAAGAAATCCAACGAATTATAACAAACTTTAAAAAGGATTCCTCAGACAGGAAAAAGTCAGGGACCTATTTTGAAGAACGACTCCAACTTCTATAAGGGTACTGGAGTACGTTCGAACGCACAGATTCGAAGATAAATTCATTACCGAAGGTTTCTGTCGACCATGATTGCTTCGTCAATCAATATTTCTCCAAAATCTCAGCATTAGCAAAAGAGTATAAATGTCGTTTCCAAGAAGCGATACTGTAGACATCGGAAATCGACAACCAATCAACCACATCAAGGGTTAATCCACTGAAGGCATCGACCGAAACAGTGGAAGAAAATCCACCGAAAGTCAGTGGTGCGATACGAAGACAAAGGGCAATCATATGCTCCCTCAGAAGAGTAATCGAGGAATTGTCTCTGAGACAAGACGAACCCATGCAGTACTACAAGTTGAAACGTAGAATAATTGAACAGTCCTGGTAACAGATAGAATGCCTGAACTACACAATATGGGGGTTTTTGGTTTAGCAATAAGGCTAGAAGCACAAAAGAATGGAAATATCAGAGATGCCGTGACAGTTCAAAGGGCGTGACAATTCAGAATTCGTTAGCTTACCAAAGGTAACAATTACAAAATTTGATGGGGACTATTTGAAGTGTAGACAAGTCTTTGATATGTTCTCCCAAATCGTTGACAATCAACAAATACCCAGCATACAAAAGATGTGGTATCTCTAAACTCATCTTTGCGGAAAGAACCTTATTCGTCATTTATCACTCACGGAGGACAAATACAGAGCCGCATGGGCAATCCTTCGAGATCGATATAGCAACATTAGGGTGCTCACGTCAATCCTTGTGCAAAAAATAATTGGATAACCAAGACAAACGCAGGCTCAACCATCAGCACTAGCCATTATAACCCTTAACGATACGACGCTTTTCTCAAGAAGCCGAAGGAATTGGAATCAATCAAGGAATTCGTAACGTTTCTTGAGAACCAATTTCAATCACTAGAATGAATTAGGAAAAGTAAGAAAGAGACTTCACCTCGAGCTTGTGCATCATTAACATCCAGTCACAGTAATAAGGTCATTTGCAAGGCTTGCGGAACCGGAACACACCCGTTAGTTGCCTGCAAACGGTTCATACAACTACAGCCAGTAGAACGTATACGAGTTGTGCAAACGCATAAGCTGTGCCTTAACAGCTTAAGAACTGGCCATGGGGCGAAGTTGTTGTTTTGTTTCAAGAAGTTGTTCACAGTGCGATAAAAAACACAACACGGTGCTACATATTGAGAGCAACGTGAACGAGTCGGCTAGCAATAAACATCAAACTAACCCAGCAACCAGCAATAACAAGACAATCAGTCCCACTAGCCGCATCCAAGGGCCTAGAAAGGCATCATTTCGTCCTCAGTACAACCATCGTTGAATTGGTGGCAACCAATGGACAGAAGTTGACATGCAGAGCCATTTTGGATTCCGGCTCTCAGGTGAACTTGATTACCACACGCGTAGTGAAGAGATTAGGCCTTCATACAAGAAATTCCTCGATAAATATCCAAGGCATTGGCGATGGCAGGAAAGAATCCCATCAACGCGTAAATGTACAACTACACTCAAGAACAACTGCTTTCACTACTCGTCTAGAAGCCTTTGTACTACCACATATCATAGCAGCACAACCTTTGCAACATTTTAATATCTCGTCATGGGCAATACCAGAAAATGTCCCATTAGCAGATCCTAACTTCAATCATCCAGACAAAATCGATGTACTTCTCGGTGCAGAGTTTTATCATCAACTACTCTCGATCGGACAGATGCGCTTGGCACACGATCTACCGATCCTACAAAACACAGTTTTTGGTTGGATATTGGCTGGTAAAATAGCTGAAACCAGATCAATCACAGCAACATGCGGAATTTCTACTTATGATGACAATGACTTACATCAGATGATTGAACGCTTCTCGACGACGTTGAACCAGCACGTAGTAATTTATCGAAAATCGAAAACGTAGTGATGGCCGCTTCATTGTGAAACTACCGTTTCATGAAGATCTGGAAGTTTTAGGTAAATCTAGAGAAATAGCAGTTAACAGGTTCCTGGCCGTGGAGCAACGTTTGGAGAAAAACAAGGAAGTGAAGAAGCAGTACGTTCACTTCATGAGGGAATACGAATAATTGGGTCACATGACAGAAATCGACTTTAATGACATGGTTGCACCAAACTACGTAATTCCTCATCATTGCGTGTTTAAGGCCGACAGCAGCACTACTAAACTTCGAGTAGTTTTCGATGCTTCTTGCAAGACATCATCTGGAAAATCGTTAAATGACATCATGTATACTGGTCCTACGGTACAGGGCGAATTATTTTCATTATTACTTCGATTCCGGTTACCACGATATGTCTTTTGCACAGATATTCAAAAGATGTATCGGCAAATAATCATTCACCCGGACGATCGAAGATACCAAACAATCGTGTGGAGAACAGATGTAAAGGAACTTTTACGCTTCTATCAACTAAATACGGTAACTTACGGCAAAAGAGCAGCACTATATTTAGCCACGAAGTGCTTGCAGCAACTAGCAAAGGAAAATATCGAAAGGTTGGCATTAGGCGCTCATACTCTACACAACGATTTTTATGTCGATGACTGCCTAACTGGAAATGACAATTTGTCAACAGCATTAGAAATACAAAATCAACTCACAACCATCTTAAAGAGTGCAGGATTTTAACTTCGAAAATGGTGCGCCAATCATCCCTGTCGTCTACAAGGCATCGCACCAGAGGATAAGGAAATCAATCTCGACTTCAGCAACGAAAACAGTGCGTCAATCAAAGCATTAGGACTATCATGGCAACCGAAAATTGCTACATTTTGTGTTAAAACCAATTTATAATAATAACTTAAAGGAACTAAACAACTTTCAATTTCAACGCCACATGTTTAACAATGGTGTTCCAACAGCAACACAGATCCACGCCTTCTGCGATGCATCTGAAAAAGCTTATTGAGCAGTTATCTACCTAAGAACAATTATGAAGGATGGAAGGGTAAGCGTAAGAATGTTATGTTCCAAATCAAGAGTTGCTCCACTAAAGAAACAAACTTTGCCAAAAATGGAATTGTGCGCTGCAGTTCTAGGCGCTCAGTTAACAGCCAGAATTAAAATTGACCTGAAACTCGCGGATACACCCACATACTTATGGACTGATTCTGAAATTGTCTTCGCTTGGATTAACTCCCCTTCTTCATCGTTCTTCAGAGTCCTACGCTCCCCGAGCACTGGCGGCATGTATCGTCAAAACACAATCCAGCGGATGTAGTATCAAGGGGCCTTCACCCAGATAAGTTACCATGCACACTTTGGTTTTATGGTCCACTTTTCTTATCTGGCCATCAAGATATGTGGACATTAAAATATATTAAGGAGTTCTCAATTCCAGAAGACACAGAGAGAAAGCCAAAAAAACCAACTGTAGCAACAGCTACTTATAGTTCCAACCAAGAAATGATTTATAAGATTAAATACCACAATTCGTTCAAAACTCTTCAAAGGATAACTGGATATATCCTACGCTTTTGTAATAATTCCAGATGCATCAACGCCCAACGGCAAAATGGTATACTCCTGACGCCAAGGGAGCTAGAAGATGCACTCGTCGTCATAGTTCGAGCAATGTAGGCATTTGATTTCATGGAAGAAATCAGTGACCTGCAGACCTACAAGGAATCAAGGCAGAAGAGTAACTTCAACAGCCTCGCTGCATTTCTGAATGACAACGGAATAATTCGAGTTGAGGCCGATTAAAGGCTGGAACACTGCCATTTGACGCCAAGCATCCAATGCTTCTTCCGTACAATAATCCTCAAGTGAAGCTATTGATGCAAGAAATTCATGAGAAGTATGAATGCAATAATAATGCGATACATTTCAACTTTATGAGATCTTGGAGGTCTCTGGGAAGCAGCAGTGAAATCAGCAAAACACTTGTTAAGAAGAAGTGTATCAACGTATCATTGACGTATGAAGAGTTGGAAACGGTACTAATTGGTATCGAAGCCATATTAAACTCTAGACCACTCACGCCACTTTCAAGTGACCCTAACGATCTAACAGCATTAACACCAGGACACTTTCTGATCGCTTAACCTATTACTGCTCAAATCGACGCACACGCAGTCCCGATGAAACAAACTCTTGTGACTAGATGGAGCTTGGTTTCGCATCTCAAGCATGAATTTTGGAAGAGATGGTCGCAGGAATACCTTTCCGAACTTAAATACCGTCACAAATGGAAGAAATTGTATAAGAATATCAACCCCGGGGATATGTTCATTGTAAAGGAAGACAACGTTCCAGCACTTCAATGGCCGCTAGGTAGAATCATTAAAACGTATAAGGGTGATGATGGTGCGGTTCGAGTAGTCGATGTTAAAACAAAATCTGGAATCGGGAAACGTCCAATTCACAAATTAGCACCACTACCCATTGGGAATGAAGTTAACATGACACCGCATCTGAGACTGTAGATGAACATAGCACTCAAGCACCAGAACCAGTGCATACAACGCGGGCCAAAAGACAAAAGACATCTGGCGCCAGTGGAATTTCGTCATTATTAACACTTTGTCTAATTCTGCCGATGGTAATCAGTAAAAATATCGAAATCAGCAAATTCCAAACCAATCTCGGAAGCTAATTTGAAGACATTGGCTCAGCAAAAATAGCGACAAGCGAATGGAACTTCATCGTACATTATAATCTTAATACGTTGATAGACGAATATAAGGCATTATCCAATGGAACATTAACGCTAAACCATTTATGTCAAAAAATTCAGCAAAGGAGCTTTTGCACAAACGTACTAACTCAACTTTGGCATATAATATGCGAACTACAGTCGAAAAATATAGTTTTACCAACCAAAAGAACTATAAGAGGAGCTATTAACATAGTTGGGAAAATTGCTTATTCTCTATTTGGAGTATTGGATTCGGAGTATGCAGAGCGGATGACAGACACAATAGAGCAAGTCAACACGAACGAAAATCATTTATTAAGGTTACTTAAAAATCAACTATTGGATACTTGGCTCCCACATTATGTCAATTATATTAATCATCTACATATCACGAAGACACCACAACCAACACTTCAACCAACACAATCAAATTCAGATTTCGTTGTCCCCATTACTTAGTTCGTTGAATAGCCATTCAACCCGGGGGATAATATTCAGTTCAAGTACCTTTGTGCTGACGACGCGCAATAGTCAAGGTAATGTAGCTACTTTACATCAACAACAACCATCGTGCTGAAGCCACCATAACATGAATACAAAATTTATTGGGTCAAGCTAACGACCTATTATGCTGACGCTGCAGTACCGCCAATGACTTTAATTTTAAGCGTTTATTGTAGATGTAAGAATAAGCAATATTTTTGTATATAAGACGTGAAATAATCACGAATAAAGTCATTATTGATTAATATCGATACCATCCGCCTTTAATTCACCTTTTGATTTCAGCTACCAGCGGTTTTTAGTGAACAGGTTTAAGTGCTTGTTTCACAATACATACCTTGAGCACAATATCAAGTTTATGTGCTTGATATAAATCAATTCAGAAAAACGCTTCTGAACACATGTCTTTGGTACAAAATTTATACCAAAACTTTGTAATTGAATATTTTGTAGTTGTTCACCCTTTTGTAGTTCTAATACCTAATCACATTTTCCCGATAAAGGTTCTAGGTGAGAATGTTTACTAATTGGTTGACAGAAAAGGAATATCGGTTTTTGCAAGCAAATTGCGTTATGTCGGTTGATTCTCGCTTTGCTATATAATTGTACTTAGAAAACATCAAGGTAGAGATTTGGTTAAAAAGAACTTTATTACCGCTAATAAAAAATATTTCCGTGGTTGTATATTTATTACTTATATTACATTCGGGAGTGCATCTCGGCCTCAACTTATAAATCTCTATAGTTATTGTGGTCTTTGTCTAGCTGCTTTGAGATGTTTGAGTATACCTTCTTTTTGTACGTGCCAACTAAAGTGAGGTCTTCCTCTACTACTGTTTCCATCCGGGTAGAAGACGAAGACCCTATAGGTCGGTATGCTTATATTCATTCACTCTTACATGCCCTATCCATCTCAGACTGGATAGCCTTATCTGGCTAGTTCGTAGGGTTCATTATAACATTTTTTTTTTTCCAAAGTCCGTTACGTAAACGAGGCCGAAGGAAGTGATTTAAAAAGCAGTCAAAGCGACTATGAAAACCGTTATATTCCGTGTATATATTGCTCGATACAACAGACAATTTTAAAGCAAACTTTCTTTTTATAAGTATAGGGTTTTCTAATAATGACGTGACAATTTTTTTTTTTTTTTAAATAAAAGGCAAACCATTTGAGATATTTCAAAAACTTTATTATTGGTTTGAAGTACAATTAAAACATTTATGAACGGAACTCGACTTCGTTCATATGGCCACCGCGCGCATGTTTGCAGCGGTCGATTCGTTGGACCCAATTTTCAACGACTAGACCACACATTTCGGCCGAAACGGCCGCTATTTCCCGTTCAATGTTGGCTCTGAGCTCTTCCAACGTCGTCGGCGTGTTGGCATAGACCAATGACTTAAAGTAGCCCCACAGAAAATAGTTAAGCGGCGTTAAATCGCACGCCAATCGACTGGCCCATGTCTTGAGATAACATGCTCACACGCTGTGCTGTGTGGCTTGTGGCACCAACCACATGGCTACCAAACCCATATCTTCCATTTCAGGCCAAAAATAATCGGTGATCATGGCGCGATAACGCTGACCATTCACAGTAACGTGACGATCGTTATCGTCGACGAAAAAATATGGCCCAATAACGCCGCCGGCATGCAAACCGCACCAAACAGTTATTTTTGTGGATGAAGTGGTGATTCATGAAGCACATGTGGGTTTTCACCCGACCAATAACGCATATTTTGCTTATTGACGAACCCATTGAGCCAAAAATGAGCTTCGTCATTGAAGATGATTTAAGTATGAAGTTCATCATCTTGGCGCATTTTCTCCAGAACCCAATCGGAGAACGTAGCACGTTAGTGTACTTTACCATTATAAAAATGTTAAGTTTACTGAATAAATTGACAGTGACAGTTTGATGATTAGTGAAAGAGTGCTTTCACAAATTAAATGTCAAGCTGTCAAGTTCCCATTGGAAAACCCTATACTCTAAGGACACAGTGCAAATACAATTTCCCTAATCTTCCAGGCGCGGGGAGAGCTTCTACATTTAAAGGCAAGGCCTCATATAGCAGAAGGGAATGATGAGTGTGCTTTGTGTTATCTCAGGACAAGAGAAGACATTCACCTCTTCTTGGGTGTATGTCCTATTCTTAAAGAATTACGAAAAGCAATTTGGGAAAGAACACGCTGTTGTATACAGAACTCCTCGCTGCACTTAATGGAAACAACTGTAGGGAATTTTATCTTTTTCTGAGAATAGCTTTTAAGTATAGACAACAAATTTTGAACGAAGCCTTTTAATGATATGTTTGTTTTTAATGGTATTAATTAATAGGGGAATAAATACGAAAGAAGAAATTTCTAAGATAAATTAATGGAATAAGAGAGATTATTACTACTACTACTACTACTATTAGCAAAACATTATTTCTTCTTTTCAGCACAATAATTGTGAAGAGAGTGCTTTCCATAAAATCGTCATTTCCAACTCCACTGAAAAAATATACAATGGACATGCCTTCCACGTCGATACATTCTCTCTACACTCTGGTTTCGCATCTGTCAATACCGTCTTCTTATCTTTTTCACAATACATTATCCAATGCCATTCAAGCATATAATCAGTACTTCCAGGATTATTGGAATAGACTGGAAAAGAGGGCACATGCGGAAGAACATTTCCTATATTTGAGCATATTTTCTTTACATTCAAACTGTAAGTTGATTTCGATAAAAATGTACTTGACAAATCGATCAGGCCACAAAACTTTTCACATCCAGCAAATTCCGAGCCTAAGATTCGCATCACAAAACTAAATAGATAATTGATTTCATATACTCCGGATTGAATTCTTTCAGCAAACGGATTAAATGGAGGATATTTACATTTTTTTATATTTACATACTTTACACATTTCACTAAAATTGAAATAGTTGCAAAAACAAGCAACAAATCCAAGATTCCGTAATGTTTTTCAAAATCCTCTTGCCATGTAGTGAGAAGTGCCGACGCACTCCTTGCTTGTACATCATCTTTCTTCCGTTACTATATTTCTAAATCCATGTAATCTTGAACTCGCATTTTATTAATGAAAAATGCAAAATTATAGTAGAAATTGGAAAAAAAAATCACTGCACTTGTAAAATTGCTCGATAAAAGAGACAATTTTAAACCAAGTTTTTTTTTTATAAGTACAAGCATTTACGTACGTAGACTCTTCGGAGGAGGGAAAATTTGGGCATAATTATACAAAAGGAACTTTCTAGCAGCTGCTAGAAATTGCTCGATGGAACAGACAATTTTAAACCAAACTTTCTTTTTATAAGTACAAGCATTTACGTACGTAGACACTAGAAAAAAGGATAATTTAGGCATAATTAGACAAAAGGAACTTTCTAGCATTTACTTGAAATTTCCTTTTGTTTGCGCTAACAGGTAGCTGTCCGAAACAGGTAACTGTCCGAAACAGGTAGCTGTCCGAAACAGGTAGCTGTCCGAAACAGGTAGCAGCGGGAAACCGAACCATACTATATCTCCATCAGTTTCACTGCAATCGAATTAAAATTTTGACACAATAATCTTAACATTTTGTACATTATAATAAAAAAAGCAATAAAAAAAACTTAAATACCCTACTTGCCCCCTAACATAACTAATATCTTTGGTATAAATTTTATACGAAAACTTTGTAATTGAACATTTTGTAGTTGTTCCTGACAAAAAAGAAATATCGGTTTTTGCAAACAGATTGCGTTATGTTGGTTGATTCTCGCTTTGCAATATTTAATTGTACTTAGAAAACATCGAGGTGGAGATTTGATTAAAAAGAACTTTATTACCGCTAATAAAAAAAATTTACGTAGTTGTATATTTATTACTTATTTTCGGGAGTGCATCTCGGCTTCAACCAATAAATCTCGATAGTTAGTGTGCTAGTCTTTCTTTCATTATATTCATTCACTCTACATGCTCTATCTATCTCAGACTGATGCACCCTAATCTGGCTAGTTCGTAGAGTTCACTGTTACATTTTTTCCCCAAAGTCCGCTACGTAAACGAGAGCAAAGAAATTGATTCAAAAAGCTATTAAAGCGACGTTATACCCGTGTGCGACTAGATTAAAAATTGTGCAATTAGTGTTGGCTTGCGAATTTCTTACGATTTTTTATGTTGCATAAACCTGTTTTTTTTTATCAAAGATCTCGATGAGATTTTTTTGGTTTCTATATGAAACAGCATTTTTCATCATTTGTTCTGAAAAAAAGAAATCAAAATGAAGCAAGGTGTCGACATTAATTAGATTCTGTTATGAATGGTCATATAATCCGTTTATTTTTCTATTAGAGGTTTACATTTGTTTCCAGTAAAATAATCGTTCTCAAAATAGTTTTTTCCCTTAATACGAATAAAAATGTGTAAAATACGTATGAAGCACTTTTTAAAGCAACTTTGTGAATTATTTATTTTGGTGTGGTAGACATTGTTTACCAAATCCAAAATTTTTAGTGATGATATTAATTGGAACGTGTTTATGAATTTCCTTGATATAAGCCTTCCAGTTACTGATTGGCCTTATAATAAGTGCCTCTATTCAAATAATAATATAAATAAACTGGTTAAACGGACGAATAATTGGCAAAAATGTATTATAATTTCAGTTTCTGCTAACAGATTGCATTATGTCAGTTGTTTTTCGCTTTGCAATATTAAATTGTACCTAGAAAACATCGGGGTGGAGATTTCGGTAAAAATAACTTTACTATTGCTAATATATATATTAGATACTTAAGCTACATTTGGGGGGGGGGGGGGGATCTCGGCCTCAACCAATAAACCTCGCTAATTAGTGTGATCTTTGATCAGATGCCTTAAGATGGTTGTGTATAGCATCCTTTTGTACATGCCACCTAAAGTGATGTTTCCCTCTACTGCTTCGTCTATTCTGGGAGAAAGCAAAGACCCCTTATATCGGCATGTTTATATCCATTCACTCTACATGGCCTACCCATTCTCAGACTGATGCACCCTTATCTGATCAGGTGGTAGAGTTCGCTGTTACATTTTCTTTCCCAAATTCCGCTACGTAAACGGCTAAACGAAGGGATTCAAAAAGCTGTCAAAGCGATCATGAAAGTCGTTTTCTGCCATCTGCTACTAATTCGAAAATTATGCCATTAGTGTTAACTTGCGAATTTCTTACGATTTCCTAAGATATGATGGTTAATGTGTTACACACAACGCTTTATGTTGTACAAACCTTCTTTTTTCATCAAAGATCTCGGTGATACTGCTTCCTATCTTTATGAAATAACATTTTCCATCTTTTGTACTGAAAAAAAGAAATCAGAAAGAAACAAGATGTCGCATCTATTATAGTTAGATTCTATTATGAATGGTCATATAATCCACGTCTTTTTTGTATTGGAGGCTTGTGTTTGTTTCCAGTAAAATAAAAGTACTCAAAATACTTTCTTGTCTTAATACGAATAAAAATTTAAAAGGCACGCATAAACCACTCTTTAACGCGACTTTGTGAAGTCTTTTTTTGGGTGTGGGCGATATTATTTACCAAATCAATAATTTTTAGTGATGTTATTAATTAGTCAGTGTTTATGAATTTCTTTGATTTCAATATTCCAATTACTGATTGGCTTTATAACAACTGTCTTTATTCAAAAATTAAAATAAATAAAATGATTATATTATTGCATTATTAATGTACACGCATATTTATTTCACATTCACAGGTTTCAAAACGGATGAACAATTATTTGGTATTATAGAGCTGCGGGTTTAACAGAAAATAATTGTCTCTCAACTGCAAAAACAGTAACAAGTAGCTCGGGTTGTATATTGAAACTAAAATTAAGCGAATTCCATCAAGCTGTGTAGATATGCGAGAGAAATATGGACCATTGAATGGAACTATAATAAGATTAGTAACAGAGGAAAATATAACAGTAGATGTACCTATATATAAGCCATATATTTGGTGCAAAATTTATAAGAAGAGTTTGTAATTGAGCATTTTGTATTTCTAATCCACAAATTTTCAGCAATATTAAATTGTACCTAGAAAACATCAGGGTGGAGATTTGGTTATTATCATTATTATAATTTATTTATTAGCAATTAGCTCAAACTAAATGCTAACTAAAACTAATAAGCACTAGCTGCAAGGGCTATCGGCTTTAATTTAATTCTTTGTGGTTAAATATTCTAATTACTTATATTAACTACGTTACAAAGCGGCAGTATCAGCGTGCTATTTTCTCAAAATCCCAACATGGCTTGGTATCCACATAAGCCTAAATCTGTTGTGGAATCTTATTAGATAGTTTTGTTCGAAAAGTAGGCCAGTGTTTCAAAAATGCAAGCAGCTTCGGTGGTGAATATAGAAACAGATGGGGTTGAAATGCCTATTTGGAAGAGATTGCCATTTTGGCAAAAGAAGTACCAGATTTAGTTTTGGAGCAATTTGTGAAAACTAACGTCCAGCGTCTATTCTTTGATTCTGCAGAAATCACTAGGAACAGTTTCTGGAAAGTGGTGTTTGAAGTTTTTGTTTGGTCATTTGAAGCCAACGACATGTTCAGAGAATTTTCTTTTAACGACCATGGAGGAAATTTGGCTCTGTACTGATGTAGACTTCTTGTAGGAATTTGTAATTCTTTTATCGAACATACCGAGCGAGAGATGGCTGATTCGATTCGTTTTGATCTGCTGTTATTAATTACAGAGTAAACTTCGCTATCAATGATATCATAGAGATTGAGCAGGCAAGATTCAAAAAAAGTTTGGCTTCTGAATGTGCGTTCTTTTATTCTTGGAAGACCTGTTTCTGCCAGCATGTTCTTGATGGGGATAGTTGGAAAGGCGTTCAGACTGCATCGGACTGCTTGATGGTATGGAGTTTTGATAATGTTAAGTGTACTCTTAGATGCGCTACCGAAAATAAATAAGGCATAATCTATTTTACTTAAGACTAAGGATTTTTTTATTTGACATAGAGTGGTAATATGTGTATTAAGTTTTTTTTTAACTAAATATTTAACAATACTGGTTTTTGCAGCTAGGCTCTTTCTTAAGATATTTAATTTACCATTCCACCAGGGGACACAGTGAGTTTTATGCGAACAAGAGTTGCTTTGAGGGATCGCAATATAAGCTGCCGTCCTAATCGCTCTTACAAACAGAGCAGCCCCTTTGTTGATGTTAGGTGAAGAAGGGTGTGCCGGAAAATAGTCTAAGATGAGCTTGTTAAAACAAGGCCAGTTAGCTTGATCGGTTCAAATTTTTAATTTACTGAAATTTTTGGATTCATTGTGCCCAAATTAGTCGAGGTGATAATAGTGAAATGATCACTATTCCAGGGGTCGTCCAGAACAAGCCAAGATATTTTTGGAAATAACTCTGTGGAACACAGATTTATGTCGAAATTAGTTAATGTGCCGTGAGTGGAAAGATGTGTCGGAGACCCATCATTAAGTACCATGAGGTTAGATTCAAAAATTAATGCTTTCCACACTGCGCCTCTCGAGTTGGTAATGTTGGATCCCCATAAAACACTCCAAGCGTTAATGTCACCGGCTACTACCACTGGGGTTAGGGTTTAGGATATTTATTATATCAGGTTTGGTGAATTGTTGATCGGGAAGAATATATAGCGCAACAATGGTGAATTTGGGATCTAGAAGAATTTCAAAAGCGAGGATCTAAAGGTTAGAATGTGATTCATAACCGTAAACAAAAATAAAAATCTACGTAGTTGTATATTAATTACTTACGCCACATTCGTGAATGGAACTCGGCCTCCACCAATATACCTCGCTAGTTAGTGTGGTCTTTGGCTAGTAGCCTAGTCAAAGTGCGCGCCACATAAAGTGAAGTCTTCCTCCACTGCGTTGTCCATCCGAGCAGAAAGCGAGGACTCTTTAGGTCGGTATGCTTGTATCCATTCACTCTACATTCCCTAGTCATCTCAGACTGATGCACCCTTATCTGGCTAGTTCGTAGAGTTCACTGTTATATTTCCTTCTTCAAAGTTAGCTACGTAAACAAGACCAAACAAAGTGATTCAAAAAGCTGTCAAAGCGACCAAGAAAATCGTCATCTTTCGTGTGAGACTAGACAGAAAATTATGCCACTTGTGTTTGCTTGTGAATTTCATACGATTTTCTTAGGCATGATTGTAAATGTCTTACACACAGTGCTTTATGTTGCATAAAATTCTGTCCTCATCAAAGACATCGGTGAGATTGTTTCCTATCTTTATGAACCAGCATTTTTCATCGTTTGTTATGCAAAAACGAAATCGATACGAAGCAAGATGTCGAAACTGTTACAGTTAGATTCTATTATGAACAGTCAATTAATCCGTTTTTTTTTTTTTTTTGCATTTGTTTGCAGTATATTAGTCGTATTCAAAATAGTTTCTTATCTTAATACGAATAAAAATTTGAAAAGCACGTATTAACCACTCCTTATTGTCACTTTTTAATTCTTTGTTTTGTTGTGGTCGATTTTTTTTTATGTATACTTACACTGAACCATCGATGCCAGCTCCATAAAGCAAAGGGTTTACAGCTACGATGTCTAATGCATTTTTTTGCTCTTGCCTACGCTACTAAGGTATCCTTTGCTAGACAGATTTTTTCTTTTTATAACCTTTCCCGTTGCAGTTCGCTTTTGAACGTGTCCTACACGTTCCCCACGCATGCCCCCACGAAAAAGAAAGAGGTTCTACGAGCTCATAGACAAGACATAGACAATAGACAATGAACCATTCAACCTAGAAAGGGGTTTAGACAAGGCGATGCGCTGTCATGTGACTTCTCCAACATCGTTCTTGAAAGAATAGTGCAAATTTCAAACGCTATCACCAGAGGCAGTATATTTTAAAAGTCCGTTCATCTACTCGCCTATGCCGACGACATCGACATATTCGGCAGAATACAGTGGGATTTCACTGGCGCTTGAAGATGAGTTTGGCGGTCAATATGGGCAAGACAAAGCATATGCTGTCATCAAGAAGAAACACCCAACACCAACGTCTCGGACAGAATGTCACTATAGACAGATATATATAACTTTGAGGGGGTTAAAGACTTTGTCTACCTAGGCTCCCCTATAAACTCAGGCAATGACACTAGCGCTGAGGTTAAACGAAGAATAACTCTTGCCAATTGCTGCTTCTTTGGGCTAAACAGCCCAATTATTGACAATTATCTTATGTTCATCATCAACCAGGTACATGCCGCACAGAATGTTATTCCTCCAGCATTCAACAACACCTCGTTTTAGTCTTTGAATGCTCTTCAAAATCAACTTACAAACCCAAGGATCCCCAGAATTACATGAGAGATTAATTGTAGACAGCATCCATTACCATTTTATTAGTTATCTAGGCCTGATAATATCAATTTTCATTGGAATCACGGTCATCTGCAAATTTCGCAGCCGAATGACGAAAAATCCAAAGTCTATATCTGTGCCACAAACCTCGAGAAAAATACGCTGTCAGTGAAATACTATATTAAGATACTGATGAATGCAACCTCACCCACCGCGGGTTGGGATTAACGTTGGGTCCAATGAACACCTTACCCAACAACATAAACAAACAACAGTCAGCGTAAACAACAGTCACGCGCTTACCCAGCTCAACTATAATATCTTTTACCAAACGTCAGCATAGCTAGGGACAACGATCGCTACCTTCTTGACTCATCGTAGCGTTATGTTTTATTGTTTAAGTATAAAAGGGGCATTCAGCCCAACAATAAATATCATTCTTTCATTGATTGATCAAACGCAAGCGTTATTAAGTCATAGCGACCATTATTACCAGTGGACAAGTAATAATTTTAATTTATAGTGCCAGGGAGTTTATTTTCGTTAAAATAATTAAACATAAGGTAATATTTTTTACAGCACATGAATGCTCCAATTATAAAAATATTTTAAGCTGAAAATAACCAAAATAACATAAGCATTCGTAATAAAAAATATATATTATGTATATTATACAGTATATATATAGGGTTATTCATCGTGAGGTTTGATTTATAATGTAAATTAAAACACATCAATTTGAAAACGAACTTAAAATTTTTACTATCGGTTAAAGGAACAATTCATAGCGTTTACTTTTTAAAAATGATATGCAAATATTGACCACTTGAGTATGAGGTGGTGCATTCAGAAGGTCTAATTTTAGGCGACTCGTTCGAGCATAGCGACTGGTATCTCGCGGATAACACGAGTAATGTTAGCTTCCAAAAAACGTGAAACTAAGTGCTCACCAAAATGATTTCTCAACAAGTGCATTGTTTCATGCGCTGTAGGGCTCGTAGCACCGTCCTGTTGAAACCAGAGCCCACCGAGACCATGTGCTTGAATTTCAGGAAGCACATAGTCCGTTAACATGGCGCGATAACAGTTACCATTGATGGTAACATTCTGATTTGCCTCATTTTGAAAAAATATGGACCAATGATTCCACCAGCCCATAAACCACACCACGCGGTTGTTTTTAATGGATGTAATGGTAGCTCTTGGTACTCTTTGGGTTGCTCATCAGCTCAAATACG
The DNA here is from genome assembly GCA_907269105.1 of Volucella inanis. Classification (NCBI taxonomy): domain Eukaryota; kingdom Metazoa; phylum Arthropoda; class Insecta; order Diptera; family Syrphidae; genus Volucella; species Volucella inanis. The sequence goes on from OU026153.1 coordinate 74,988,541, forward strand.
ACAATTTCGTGTATTAACGTATCCATTGAGCAAGAAATGGGCTTTATCACTGAACAAAATTTCACGATAAAACACCGGATTTTCATTGAGTCTTTCCAGAACTCATTCACTGAAAATATGACGCAAATTCAAGTCGCCTGACTTCAATTCTTGCACAAGTTGAATTTTGTACGCCTTTAGGCCAAAATGCTCAAGTAAAATACGCCAATTTGTCGAATACGATAAGCCCAGCTGCTGAGAACGACGACGAATAGATTCGTCACGGTCTTCGCATACACTCTCAGCTACAGCTGCTATAATCTCTTAATTATGTGCTGAATGTGATCTAACCGGTCGAGTATCATCCACTAATATAAACTAGGACTCAAATTTGTGAATGGTATTGGCAATAGTTTTTTCAGTAGGTCGATTATGCGCACCGTAGGTTCCTCGAATCGCACGAAATACATTTCTCACAGAACGTTGTTTTTCATAATACAGCTGAACAATTTGGAGACGCTGTTGTGGTGTGAATCTTTCCATGATGACTTGCCAAACGATACTGAACAAAAATGACAAAGCAGTTTGATAGGAATCACGCGTGATCTGCCTATTGAGAATCAAACCTCACGATGAATAACCATATATATATGGTATATATTAATATACAGGGTGACTTGTAATTCAACCTATTCCTTTAAAGGGGTTATCCTATAGCTTATTTACAATGTTTTTAGCTATGACAACCTCGACGCGAATTACAATCTTTAATGTACGGAAAAGGCTTCGTACTTGTATACGAAACGAGGGAAAGCAATTTGCACAAGATTTGTAATTGTTATTATTAATATTTTATTTTCATTATTTATTTAAAGATTAAAGTTGTAAAATTTTTTATGATTATTTATTTAGGATTGGCACAAACAAATCGATTTCGGGTCAGCACACAAGCTATCTGCTCTATTATTATTATTATTATATATAGTTGAAAATTGGGTCCAACGAAGCGACCGCTGCAAACGTGCCCGCGGTGGCCATATGAACGAAGTCGAGTACCGTTTATAAATGTTTTAATTGCACTTCAAACCAATAATAAAGTTTTTTAAATATCTCAAATGGTTTGCCTTTTATTTAAAAAAAAAGTTGTCACGTCGTTATTAGAAAACCCTATAATAAGTGTATTTTAAAATAATAAAGCAAATAAACTGATTATGTTATTGCATTATGAATGTACAAGTGTATTTATTTCACATTCACAGGTTTCAAAACGGACGAATAATTATGGGGTATACAGAAAACTACGGAGTAGACAGAAAATAATTTAGTCAATCAGCGGGAAAAACAGAAGCAAATAGCGCGGGCTGTATATTAATAATAAAAATTTAGCGAATTCCACCAAGCTGTGTAAATATGCGAGAGAAATATAGATCATTGAATGTTATTATAGTAACGGTTAATATCAGAAGAAAACAAAACAGTGGAAGTATCTTAATATAAGCCACATCTTTGAAGCAAGTTTGTAATTGAGCACTTTGTACTTCCAATCCACAAATGTTCATGTCACTTTTTCTTGACCAAAAATCTCGGTGAGAGTATTTACTATTGGGTTGGCATAAAAGTAATTTCAGGTTTTGCAAGCAGATTGGGTTGCGTCGGTTGTTTTTCGCTTTGCAATATTAAATTGTACCTAGAAAACATCAGGGTGGAGATTTCGGTAAAAAGAACATCAATATTGCTAATAGAAAAAATCGGCGTTTTTGTATATTAGTAACTAAAGCTAAATGTGGGGGCAGAGCTCGGCCTCAGCAAATAAACCTAGTTTGTTAGTGTGATCTTGACCATCTGCCTTAAGATGGTTGGGTATAGTATCCATTTGTTCGTGTTACCTAAAGGGAACATTCCCTATACTGTTTCGTCAATTCTGGGAGAAAGAGACGACCCTTTATGTCGGTATGCTTGTATCCATTCACTCTACACGGCCTACCCATCTCAGACTAATGCACCATTATGTGACCAGGTCTGTTACTGTTACATTTTCCTTATTCAAAGTGATTCAAAAAGCTGTTGAAGCTACCAACAAAGTCGTTTTCTGCCATTTGCGACTAGATCAAAAATTGTGCCATTAGTGTTAGCTTGCGAATTTTTTACGATTTTGTTAGGTGTGATGGTTAATGTGTTGCACAAAATGCTTTATTAATTAACTTAATTTCAATTTATTCAACTTTTATATTCATATTTTAAGTCTTCTTTTCAGGACAATAATTGTAAAGAGAGTACTTTCCATAAATCGTCATTTCAACTCCACTGAAAAAATATACAATGGACTTGCCTTCCACGTATATGTATTCTCTCTACATTCTGGTTTCGCATCTGTCAATACCGCCTTCTTATCTTTTCCACAAAACATTACAAAATGCCATGCAGGCATATAATCAGTACTTCCAGGATTACTGGAATAGACTGGAAAAGAGGGCACATGCGGAAGAAATTGCACGGTGATTTGAAACGGGCTACTCGCAACATTTGCTATACTCGAGCACATTTTCTTTACATTTAATCTGTACGTTGATTTTGACAAATCCATAAGGACACAAAACTTTTCACATCCAGCTAATCCCAAGCCTAAGTTTTGCATCAAAGACTATTATCTATATATTATATTATATTATCTATTATTTAAAAGGTTATTATCCGCCGGTCTAAAATTAGCGGACCATAAAACGGAAGCCGTCTTAATTACCAATAGAAGAATTGTAGAATACGCCAATATACGGGTGGGACATCAAATAATCCGATCGAAAGAATCAATCAAATACCTGGGAGTAATACTTGATAACAGATTACAGTTCAAAGCACATGTAGAGTACTCCAGTAACAAGGCTTTACTCCTGCAAGGAACACTTTCTAGAATACTACTAAGCATTGGTGGACCTGGATATGCTAGGAGGATTCTCCTATTTAGAGTAGTCAGCTCAGTCCTCTTATACGCTGCTCCGGTCTGGGCGGAGGCACTCGCCATAAAAGCAAACAAGAGAAAACTGTTGTCCGCATACAGACTCAGTGCATTAAGAGCGATCTGTGGATTTCGAACAATCTCGGATGAAGCAGCCTTCGTGATAGCAGGAATGGTTCCGATCGACATTCTGATGCTGGTGAAATTGCAAGAATAAAAGGAGAAGGGCGAGCGGCTTCAGCAGCCCTCTGGCAAGCCAGGTGGTATAATAGTACAAAAGGCAGATAGACCTACAAGTTGATCCCGAACATCGAGACCAGGACAAAACGAGCACATGGGGATAACAACTACCACCTTACGCAGTTCCTATCTGGTCACGGCGGCTATCGCAAATACTTGCACCGATTCGTACACGATAGCTCCCCTTTGTGCCCAGAATGCTCAAACGAGGAGGAAGATACGCAGCACGCCATATTTCATTGCCGGCGTTTTTCGCAGTGGAGTATTTATCTGCCCAGTACAATACTACTCGTAGACCAAATGTTGCAGTCGGAGGAAAATTGGAGATGGAAATCGGCACATTTGTGATAATTGTGCAAAATGAGCTAAGAAGAATAGAAAAAATTAGAAGAGCTGAAGTAGCAAATAAAAGAAGACTAGCATTATCTGCTAACCAGCCCCGCGAAGTAATACCAAACGGCAGTCCCGCGGGGAGAGTGGTTGAAGGACGTAGTTGTGTGGATTAGTACGTAGACGCACTCCTGGCATCGAATATTCGGGTGTTGCGAATCGTGCATGTTGGCGCAACCAAAGAAAGAAAAAGCCTAAGATTCGCTTCAGAAAACTAAATCGATAATTAATTTCATATACTCCAGATTGAAATATTTCAGCAGACGGATTAAAAGAGTATATTTACATTTTCCACATGTAATTTTGAAGTTGAATCCAAAACCTTCCTTTTTCCACGATTGAAAAGTAATTTTTACATCATACTTTACATACTTTACAACTTCACTGAAATTGAAATAGTAGAAAAAACAATCCACGATTCTGTAATGTTTTTCAAAATCTTCTGCCACGTGGTGAGAAGTGCCGACGCAGTGTTTGCTTGTACATCGTCTTTCGTCTGTCATCAATTGCTCGATAGAACAGACAATTTTAAACCAAACTTTCTCTTTATAAGTACAAGCATTTACGTACATAGACCCTTGGGAGAAGGAAAGTTTGGGCATAATTAGACAGAAGGAACTTTCTAACAGCTGCTAGAAATTGCTCGATACAACAGACAATTTTATATGTACAAGCATTTACGTACGCAGACTCTATGGAAAAAAGTATATTTGGGCATAATTAGACAAAAGGAACCTTCTAGCACCTACTAGAAATTTCGTTCTGTTTGCGCTAACAGGTAGTTGTCCGAAACAGGTAGCAGCGCGAAACCGGTACGAAGAAGCGTAGTCTATATTTCCATCAGTTTCCATGCAATCGAATTTAAATGTTGACACAATAATCTTAACATTTTGTACATTATAAAAAAAAAAATCAAAAAAAAAAACTTAAATACCCGCCCCCTAACATAACCCATATCTTTGGTACAAAATTTATACGAAAACTTTGTAATTGAACATTTTGTAGTTGTTCATCTTTTTGTAGTTCTAATGCCTAATCACATTTTCCTCGGTGAGGATATTAACTATTTGGTTGACAAAAAAGGAATATCGGTTTTTGCAAGCAGATTGCGTTAAAACGCTTTGCAATATTTAATTGTACTTAGAAAACATCAAGGTGGGGATTTGGTTAAAAAGAACTTCATTACCTCTAATAAAGAAAATTTACGTAGTTGTATATTTATTACTTAAATTATATTCGGGAGTGCATCACGGCCTCAACCAATAAATCTCGATAGTTAGTGTGCATAATTAGACAAAAGGAACTTTCTAGCACCTTCTAGAAATTTCCTTCTGTTTGCGCTAACAGGTAGTTGTCCGAAACAGGTAGCAGCGCGAAACCAGATCGGAGAAGCTAAGCCTCACAAGTCTATATCTCCATCAGTTTCACTGCAATCGAATTAAAATTTTGACACAATAATCTGAACATGTTGTACATTATTATAAAAAAAGCAATAATAACAAATACCCTTCTCGCCCCTAACATAACCCATATCTTTGATACAACATTTATACGAAAACTTTATTATTGAACATTTTGTAGCTGTTCACCCTTTTGTAGTTCTAATGCTTAATCACATTTTTATGATATAGGCTTTCGGTGAGGATGTGTACTATTTGGTTGACAAAAAAGGAATATCGGTTTACAACATTAACGTAGTTGTATATTTATTACTTATATTACATTCGGGAGTGCATCTCAGCCTCAACTAATAAATCTTGACAGTTAGCGTGGTCTTTGCTTTTTCAACCCGGCAGAAGGGGAAGACCCTATAGGTCGATATGCTTATATTTATTCACTCTACATGTCCTATCCAACTCAGACTGATGCACCCTTATCTGGCTAGATTGTAGAGTTTACTGTTACTTTTTTTTTTCCAAAGTCCGTTACGTAAACGAGACCAAAAGAACTAATTTAAAAAGCTATCAAAGCGACTACGAAAACTGTTATCTTCCATGTGCGACTAGATTGAAAATTATGCCATTAGTGTTGGCTTGCGCATTTCTTACGATTTTCTTAGGAATAATTGTACCATAAATACCTTACACACAGCGCTTCATGTTGCATAAACCCTATTTCCTTATCAAAAATATCGGTGTGATTTTTTTGGTTTCTTTATAAAATAACATTTTTCATCATTTGTTCTAAAAAAGTCAAATCAAAATGAAGCAAGATGTCGAAATTAATTAGATTCTGTTATGAACTGTCATATAATCTGGTTCTTTTTCTATTAGTTTTTTACCTTAGTACAAATAAAAATTTGTAAAACACTTATGAACCACATTTTAACGCGACTTTGTGAATTCTTAGTTTTGGTGTGTTCGACATTGTATACCAAGTCAGTAGTTTTTAGTGATGATATTAATTAGTCCGTGTTTATTAATTTCTTTGATTTCAACTTTCCAATTACTGATTGACCTTATAATAGTGTCTATTCAAATAATAAAACAAATGAACTGATTATTTTATTGCATTATGAATGTACAAGTGTATTTATTTCACATTCACAGGTTTCAAAACGGACGAATAATTAAGGGGTATACAGAAAACTACGGAGTAAACAGAAAATAATTAAATCAGTCAACTGCAAAAACAGAAGCAAATAGCGCGGGCTATATTGATAATGATTGATACTAAAATTAAGCGAATTCCACTAAGCTGTGTAAATATGCGAGAGAAATATGGACCATTGAATGTTACTATAATAACGGTTAGTATCAGAAGAAAATAAAACAGTAGAAGTACCTTAATATAAGTCACATCTTTGATGCAAAATTTATAAGAAGAGTTTGTAATTGAGCATTTTGTACTTCCAATCCACAAATGTTCATGTCGCCTAATCACTTTTTTCTAACCAAAAATCTCGGTGAGAGTATTTACTATTAGGTTGGCATAAAAGTAATTTCAGTCCTTGCAAGCAGATTGGGTTGCGTCGGTTGTTTTTCGCTTTGCAATATTAAATTGTACCTAGAAAACATCGGGGTGGAGATTTCGGTAAAATGAACTTCAATATTGCTGATAGAAAAAATCTACGTAACTACGTAACTAAAGCTACATTTGGGGGTGGATCTCGGCCTCAACCAATAAACCTCGCTAGTTATTGTGATCTTGACCAGCTGCTTTAAGATGGTTGAGTATAGCATTCATTTGTGAGTGTCACCTAAAGAGAACTTTCCTTATACTGGTTCGTTCATTCTGGGAGAAAGCGACTACCTATCAGTATGCTTATATCCATTCATTCTACATGGCCTACCCATCTCAGACTGATGCATTATTATGCAATTTTTGTGGACTTCAAGGCGGCTTTCGACTTCATTGATAGAAGATCGCTGTTCCACAAACTAAGCAACTTAGGTGAGTCAACAAAAATCCTCAAAGTCCTACAAATTCTGTACAGTGAAAATTTAACAGCAGTATGAGATGGAAAAAATTAGTCACAGTGGTCTGAGTCACACATGCGTGTAAAGCAAGGCTGCTTCTTAAGGCCTCTTCTCTGTTCTCTCTATTCCTCGATGACTTGCCAACTTTTTTACCAGGAGGAATTGAGTTTGCCTGAGTTCAAATAAAACTTTTAATGTACGCGGATGATATCGTTTTACTAGCAGAAACACCGGCAATAATGCAAAGGATGATAAATAAATTACAGCATTATTGCAGTATATGGAATCTACAGGTGAATACAAGTAAGTCCCAAATAATGGTATTTCGAAATGGAACTAGACGTTATGGGAGGGATGAAAAGTGGACGTGGCAAAATGAAGAAATTTAGAGAGTTAAGGATTACACGTACCTTGGAGTTATAATAACTCCAAAACTCTTCTTTAAGAAGCATCTTGGGAAAAAACTAGGAGAAGCAAAAAAGGCCATAAACTGCAGTTGGAAAGGAGTACTTAGTAAAAAAGATATTGCATTTAGTACGAAGTATAAAGTTCTCGAAGCGGTAGTCAGATCTATTATGTGTTATTATGCAGCGCAAGTTTGAGGTAACACTCAATATGATGAAGTAGATAAATAACTGAGATATTTCATAAAGAAAATATTTAGACTACCAGTGAACACGCCGAATTCAGGATTCACCTAGAAACCGGTTTATCGCCTTTGTATTTATTCACCATGAAAATGCACTTTATCTACGTCCTAAAAGCACTTTTTCTCCCCGATTATTGAATATCACGTGTTGTCGCAAAATATCTTTTTACCGGAAAGTTACAGTTTGCTAGAAAATGGGATAATCTATGCCACGAACATGGCGTTACGCTCCCTGTAGAGAATGTCGCCTCATTAAAGCGATTCTTACAGGAACTTCTAATAAAAATAGATACCGTCTGCCGATCTCTCTTTGAGCAGAAAGCACGACAAACCCTGACTAGATGACATATAGCACCCTTTCCTATGACCTAGGAAACGGAAACTATAGGATTTTCTAATAACGACTTGACAACTTTTTTTTTTTAAATAAAAGGCAAACCATTTGAGATATTTCAAAAACTTTATTATTTTCTTGAAGTACAAACAAAACATTTATGAATGGAACTCAAATTCGTTCATATGGCCACCGCGGGCACGTTTGCAGAGGTCGATTCGCTGGACCCAATTTTCAACGACTCGACCACAAATTTCGGCCGAAACGGCCGCTATTTCGCATTTAATGTTGGCTCTGAGCTCTTCCAACGTCGTCGGCGTGTTGGCATAAGCCAATGACTTAAAGTAGCACCTCAGAAAATAGTCAAGTGGCGTTGAATAGCACGAACAAGTCGGCCAATCGACTGTCCCATGTCTTGAGATAACACGCTCACCATATTTACTCTTCAATTAATCGATTGTAGCGTGTGCTGTGTGGTTGTGGCACCATCCTGTTGAAACCACATGTCGTCCAATCCATATGCTCCAATTCAGGCCAAAAATAATCGGTGATCATGGCGCGATAACGCTGACCATTCACAGTAACGTGACGATCGTTATCGTCGACGATAACCAGTTACTTTTTGTGGATGAAGTAGTGACTCATCAAGCACATGTAGGTTTTTACCCGACCAATAACGCATATTTTGTTTATTGACGAACCCATTGAGCCAAAAATGAGCTTCGTCACTGAAGATGATTTTGCGATGAAATTCATAATCTTGGCGCATCTTCTCCAGAACCCAATCGGAGAACGTAGCACGTTAGTGTACTTTACCATTATAAAAATGTTAAGTTTACTGAATAAATTGACAGTGCTTTCACAAATTAAATGTCAAGTTGTCAAGTTCCCATTGGAAAAGCCTATACTTTAAGGACACAGTGCAAATACAATTTCCCTAATCTTCCCGGCGCGGGGAGAGCTTCTACATTTAAAGGCCTCATATAGCAGAAGGGAATGTGAGTGTGCTTTGTGTTATCTCAGGACAAGAGAAGACATTCACCACTTCTTGGGTGTATGTCCTATTCGAAAAGAATTACGTAAAGCAATTTGGAAAAGAACACGCTGTCGTATACAGAACTCCTCGCTGCACTTAATGAAAACAACTGGGCATTTTATCTTTTTCTGAGAATAGCTTTGAAGTATAGACAACAATTTTTGAATGAAGCCTTTTAATGATATGTTTGTTTTTAATGGTATTAATTAATAGGGGAATAAATACGAGAGAAGAAAACAAATCTCTTTTCTGCCTGAGGGCAAATGCCAATGTTAACATAAATTTTGTAAATTTCTAAGATAAAATTAATGGAATAAGAGAGATTATTATTACAACTACTACTGCTACTATCAGCAAAACATTATTTCTTCTTTTCAGCACAATAATTGTGAAGAGAGTGCTTTCCATAAAGTCGTCATTTCCAACTTCACTGAAAAAATATACAATGGACACGCCTTCCACGTCGATACATTCTCTTACACTCTGGTTTCGCATCTGTCAATACCGTCTTCTTATCTTTCTCACAATACATAATCCAATGTCATTTAATTATATAATCAGTACTTCCAGGATTATTGGAATAGACTGGAAAAGAGCACATTTTCTTTACATTTAAACTGTAAGTTGATTTCGATAAAAATGTACTTGACAAATCGATCAGGCCACAAAACTTTTCACATCCAGCAAATTCCGAGCCTAAGATTCGCATCACAAAACTAAATAGATAATTGGTTTCATATACTCCGGATTGAATTCTTTCAGCAGACGGATTTAATGGAGGATATTTACATTTTTTATATTTACATACTTTACACATTTCACTAAAGTTGAAGTAGATGAAAAAACAAGCAACAAATCCACGATTCCGTAATGTTTTTCAAAATCCTCTTGCCATGTAGTAAGAAGTGCCGACGAACTCCTTGCTTGTACATCGTCTTTCTTCCGTTACTATATTTCTAAATCTATGTAATCTTGAACTCGCATTTTGTTAATAAAAAATGCAAAATTATAGTAGAAATTGGAAAAAAAAATCACTGCACTTGTACAATTGCTCGATAGAACAGACAATTTTAAACCAAACTTTCTTTTTATAAGTACAAGCATTTACGTACGTAGACACTTCGGAGAAAGTGTAGTTTAGGCATAATTTCCTTTTGTTTGCGCTAACAGGTAGCTGTTGGAAACGGGTAGCTGTCCGAAACAGGTAGCTGTCCGAAACAGGTAGCTGCGGGAAACCGGACCGGAGAAGCAGAGCCTCACAAGTCTAGATCTCCATCAGTTTCACTGCAATCGAATTAAAATTTTGACACAGTAATCTTAACATTTTATAACTCATATCTTTGGTACAAAATTTATACGAAAACTTTGTAATGGAACATTTTGTAGTTCTTCACCCTTTTGTTGTTCTAATGCCTAATCACATTTTCCTGATGAAGGTTCTCGCTAAGGATGCTTTAGTTTTTGCAAGCAGATTGCGTTATATCGGTTTATTCTCGCTTTGCAATATTTAATTGTACTTAGAAAACATTGAGGTGGAGATTTGGTTAAAAATAAATTTATTACCGCTAATAAAAAAAATTTACGTAGTTGTATATTTATTACTTATACTACATTCGGGAGTGCATCTCGGCTTTAACCAATAAATCTCGATAGTTAGTGTGCTAGTCTTTCTTTCATTATATTCATTCACTCTACATGCTCTATCCATCTCAGACTGATGAACCCTAATCTGGCTAGTTCGTAGAGTTCACCGTTACATTTTTTCCCCAAAGTCCGCTACGTAAACAAGACCAAAGAAATTGATTCAAAAAGTTATTGAAGCGACGAGATTAAAAATTGTGCAATTAGTGTTCGCTTGCGAATTTTTTACGATTTTCTTAGGAATGATTGTAGATACCTTACACACAACGTTTTATGTTGCATAAACCTATTTTTCTTATCAAAGATTTCGATGAGATTTTTTTTGGTTTCTATATGAAACAGCATTTTTCATCATTTGTTCTGAAAAAAAGAAATCAAAATAAAGCAAGATTTTGAAATTATAGTAATTAGATTCTGTTATGAACGGTCATATAATCCTTTTCTTTTTCTATTAGAGGTTTGCATTTGTTTCCAGTAAAATTAGTCGTACTCAAAATAGTTTTTTACCTTAATTAATACGAATAAAAATGTGTAAAAACACGTATGAGACACTTTTTAACGCAACTTTGTGAATTCCTTATTTTGGTGTGAAAGACATTGTTCACCAAATCAATAATTTTAAGTGGTGACATTAATTGGATTAGGTCTATGAATTTCTTTGGTTTCAGCTTTGATTGATTAACTGATTGACTTTATAATATGTGCCTCTATTCAAATAATAAAATAAATAAACTGATTATTTTATCGCATTATAAATGTACAAGTGTTGTTTGGCAATAAAGCACAATTTTCCAACAAAAAACATTATAGTCTATTTATTGCAACAAAACAGCTTTATAAATTGTATTCGACTATATGACCAAAAACAAGACATGGACTGGGTGTCTGCTAGAACATAAGTGTTCGATGAACGCAAATTATTTTGCCTACGCAATTACAAGTTATGAGAAAGAACAAAATTCGAACGGTAATGCTCTCACTGCTTTGCTGATATAAGCACAGTTGATACACAATACAAGTTTAAGTGCTTGTTAACAAACGGCATTTAACATAGCTTAAATCATAAATTGATTTAAATCTAGTTTTAAACATTAAGTAATTGAAATATTATGTAATTATCAAATATAAGTTATTCAACATTTTAATTTATGGAAGAAAAAAAAATAGATTTTCAAACAAGCCAGCCAACCTGAATATATTCAGGAAATCGGCAAAACTGCTAGCTTGGTGATAGGACGCTTGAACCTTCCATTCTTAGCACGCAGTGTGACAACTCTAACGTGGCCGTCCTGGCCTGGGTGGACCTCTTCTATTCTTAATAAAGTCCATTGGGATGGTGGCAAGTTGGGCTCCTTGATGGCGACCAGATCTCCAATTCGGCAATCACGCATAGCTTGCCTCCATTTTGGTCGTTGTTGCAGAGACGTCAAATAGACTGCTTGCCATCGTCGCCAGAATCCTCAATCATATTTCGTACAGCTTCCCAACGGCCAAAACGATTAGGGAGGACGTCTAGATAGATGGGTTCCAATCAAAAAATGAGAAAGCGTTAGTGGGCTAAGATCAGAATCTGAAATAACGCAAAGGTGCCTAGAATTCAAAAGGGCTTCGATTTGTGCTAATAAGGTACTCATTTTTTCAAAGGTAAGAATGTTATTTCCGATGACCAGACGAAGATGTTGCTTGACCAACCTTACGCCCGCTTCCCAGAGCCCTCCAAAATGAGGACTATGAGGAGGAATGAATTGCCACTTGATTCCTTCGGTAGCCAGCTCTAAGCCACCATTTCTTCATGCTCCCTTGATCGAACAAATCGCGACATCTCACATAGAACACGAGCTGCTCTTTGAAAGTTGGTACCGTAATCTGAATACATCACGCTGCACTTTCCACGTCTCGCAATAAATCTTCTAAGAGCGACCAGAAACGCATCCGTAGTTAGGTCCGATACTACCTCGAGATGAATCGCCTTAGTTGTCATGCAAACAAACACCGAAATATATCGGTGGGGTTACTTATACAAAACAAACAATCCGCAGCAATCTCCTAAATGATGATACATTACTGGACAAATTGGTTTTCCTTTCCTCAGATAGGTTTTCTAATGGTAGTTCTGGAGTCGGAATATGCCTTCTCTGATGCATTGAAAAATACTATCAGCTCAAAGTAATTACAATTTAAGGTACACCTTCTCGGAATTCTAAAGTTTTCGAAACAGGATAATCCTCCCCGCTAAGTCTTCCATTTGTCGGCTACTTCAACCGGTAAAGGGTCATCCCAACCTATTTTAGCAACCTACAGCTCCTGAAACAGTATTTTGCATTAAATAGTGGAGGGAGAAAAGAAGCCCAAGGATCAAAAATGTTAGCCATTTCCAACAGTAATTTTCGTTTGGTAGGCAATAGTTCATTAGATGTTATTTTATAGGTGAAAATGTCACGTTGAGTATTCCAAACGAGGAATAGAACCTTTGTCCACTGGGATATATTGTCCAAGTCCAGGGAAACCGTCTCCTTGTAGTCAAAATCGACCAGCAGTTTGAGCTCCACTTGCTCAACTCTAGACCACCACAAGACATCACCACACCACACCACCACTATTTGGTTTTTAAGCTTCAAAGTCGCTGACACAAGAGATGTACCATTAGAATCTTTATGCGAGCCGTCAAACACAACCCCAATCTTGTTAGTGATGACAGCATGGTGTGGCAAATAGAAAACATCGCCCGGCGTAGGTTCTATGTTATCTTCCGGAATACTCTCCATGTGTCCCAAGTCATAATAGGTTCTCACGAACTTTCTGTACTCCAATTTAAGATCTGGGTTATAAGAAAAAAGGCGTTCCATAGCGAATTCTATCTTATCTTGTCGAAATGGATTCAACCATATATTTATTGTCTGGTGTACGAGTTAACATTTTAGCGAAATGAGCATCAGCTGAATCGTCATCACTTAAATATTTGTGCGGAACTTCCTCAATCTCCCAAAACGACTTTAAAATCACGTCAATTTCAAGACCTGAGTGCAACGAAACAATTGGTTTATCTGGTATACAACCAGTAACAATCCAGCCAAATAAGGTCTCATGGGCTATTATATTCCCTTTCTCATCAGTACGATGGCCATTTTGAAGGATACTCAGGCTTTATCAGCTCCCAACAACAGATCAATGGGTCCTGGGGTATGGAAATCTGAATCAGCTAATTGGAGGTTTTGAAGGAAGGAGATATTGCTACAATCAAAGGCGAACGATAGAGTAAGTAAAGAAATTTTGGTTAGAATGTAAGCCTCAACTTCAACATGTTTGAACTCACAGCACCATGCGTTACTCCTGTTTCGACAGACAAAATTCCAGATATTGGCCACCGAGCATGGCAATGAGGAAGGCCTAAGCGTTTCACCAAAAGTTCTTACATAAAGAAAGTTGTGAAAGCAGAGCACGAACAAGTTAAGGATTTCCCAGAGCATCAAACACCCTTACAACAGCAGTGGGCAAAATGCCAGATGGACGAGATTCATTCCGAACGGCGGCGACGTAGTGGGATTGCACCTCGGGTACAGGTTGGTCATGCAGAAAATAAAGTCTAGAGGGGATTGATAGGACTTACGAGACAAAGTCATAGATTGGCATTTGGAGACGTTAAGCTCAAAGCAATTTTTTAGACACCAGGTGGAAAACCTATCGAGGTCTTCTTGAAGGAGAATAGAGTCTTGGGGTGAAGAAATAGTTTTGGAGAACTTAGTGTCATCAGCGTAAATGGATACGGAGCAGTGTTTGTTTATAGTTAGAATGAAAAGGAGGGGACCAAGATGGCTGCCTTGTGGGACACCAGAAGTGGCTAAAAACGGCGTTGAAAAGGCTGACCTAAAGCGAACGCTATAGTATCGGTTCTCCAGATAAGAAGATATCCATTTTAACAAAATGGGGTCAAAATCGAGGGATGACAATTTGAAAAGGATTAGTTGATGTGATATTTTATCGAAGGCCTTAGCGAAATCTGTAGCAATAACATCAATTTCGTTGCCATTTTCTAAGGCTGAAAGCGCAAAGGACACGAATTCAACTAAGTTTGTAGTAGTTGATCTACCTTTTAGAAATCCGTGCTGACTGGGTGATATAAGTGACTTGCACTGAAAGCTTAGAACATCATATAAAACACTTCCGAACATTTTAGGTATGTGAGAAAGCTTAGCAATGGGACGGTAGTTGGTTACTTCATTCTTTGATCCCTTTTTGTGAACCGGGGTTATAAAAGAGGTCTTTCAAACTTGGGGGAATTCCCCTTGTGTGAGGGACAGATGAAATAGGGAGGAAAGTGGGTGCGGAAGATTGAAGGCACACTTTTTGAGAAATATTGCTGGGAGCCCATCTGGACCGGATAAAAATTCATCATTGAGATTTTGTAACTTTTCTTCGATAAGGGTGGGATCAAAAGGTTGAAAGAGAGAGGGCCAATGTAGAAATTGGGAAGGTACTTGAAATACATGGGGTCGGGTAGGAAGGGGTTGCCTGCAAATGACTGCTTAAAAAGTTTGCAAAATAGTTGGCAATAATATGTGGGTTGGTCGATGATATGTTATCGAACGAGAGGGAGGGGGGATATCCGTCTGATTTTCTTTTGTAGTTGACGAATTGATAAAATGTCTTAGGATCATTGATAAGGTTGGTCTGCGCTGTGTCGAGAAAGCGCTGATAGAGGCAGTTATAGAGCTGAGTGAATTGCAGGTAAGATCAAAGATAGTTAGAGTAGTCGTAAAAAGAATTGGTGCGAAGAAAAGTTGCCCATAATTTGTTTCTTTTATTACGTAAAGAGCATTGTCTTCTGTTGTACCATGGAGGGGAAATAGAAGATGTTTTATGCCGTGAGAAGAGTACGTAGAGAGAAATAGAATTAAATATTTCGCTGTAGAAAATGGAGACAGCATCAGATAAGGATAGGTTAGTTAAATTAAAATATAATTTGCTTAGATAGGTATTAATTTTGAGAAAATTAGCTTTATGGAAGCTGTAAGAAGAGATGGTAGTTGAAGAAGTGGGCTGGGATGGAGAGTTATGCAAAAATAAGTGAAGAAGAGGGGGATGAAAGCTTTCGACAGTTAATAGGATAAGGGGACAAAACGTTACTGTGGAGTTTATAGGATCACTAGTGAAAATAAGGTCTAGTTGCCTACCGATAGAGTTAGGGACGCCACTTACTTGGCACAGGCTTGAGTCAGTTATGCTATCAGTGAAAATACATTCCTTGGATGAAGTGGCATTTGACGCGGTAAAAAATAAGTGATCATTCGATGGAATCCGCTTCAGCAGGGGCAGATTAAAGTCTCCAAATATAACGATATCGTCGATGGAATCACTTAGGTCAATTAGTTGGTCAATTGCTTTAATGGAAAGGATGTAGGATTCGATAGGTTGAGCTGGCAGAATGTAGCAGCACATAACGTACAGGGACCTATTAGGAAGTGTTATTTTAATTGAGACAAAGTCAATTTTAGCAGAAGAAGAGATAGCGATGAGAGAAGAGTTGAGGTTATTGTGAATAGCTTGTAGGACACCTCTACATGGAGAACTAACTTTAGGAATGACAGGGTCATTAACCATAAGGAGAGAGTGATCGTCATCTCGGAAGACATTAAACGAAGATAGGAATAGCTCCTGGCTTTTTATGTTGGGGTTCAGATTGGTTTCTGTAAGAGCATAGACGTCGAAAGAGACTGTGTGATTGAGGCGTTTTGGTAGTAAAATGTAAGAGGTAGTTTGTTGCGTGGAGGAGTAGGGGAGTGTAGGTGAGATGCAGGCAAAGAAGGCAAATTAGGAATGAAAAAATTTATCATGGTCAGCTTGACTGCGCTGAAGGTGAGAAAGTCTTTTAGAGTGAACATAGCTGCGGAAAGCAGCGAGGTTATCCGTAACCTTTTAAGGAGATGTGTCGAAGATTTCGTGGTACCTGTTGTAAAGCTTTCTGAGACTACTTATATCCGTAGGAAGACCTTCCTGATGGATGGAGGCCATGACACTTGTTTTTGTTTTTCCCTCAAAGCAAACAGAGTCGGATTTGTCGTAAAGATATGCGAGAAAGAGACGTATATTTTCGTATATCTTTTTATCCCTTAGCCTAGAGAGGGCGTAACGGCATTCCGTGGTGTCTATATTCTTTTGGGTCACTCTAACGTTAGGCGGTGAAAGGGGATCAAAAATAGGAACCGAGGGAGAAGGTGAGCTGGCAGCGGGATTTAGGATATGCGAGCTGATGAAGTTATGGTATTTGGCTCCTGTTGTAAGGTCAAAATTGGGAAAGTTAGTATTCGTGGGAGGGGGTATGGGTGGTTGAGCAGTGACAGAATCAGGGGCAGGGGTTAAATTAAATGAGACGCGTTGGGGCTTGGATGAAATAGAGGCACTTGGAGCTTTTGAGGAGATTCGTGAAGGGGGTTGCTTAGGGATATAAACGGGAGGGGGAAAATTGGGAAATATTTTGGTTTTAAGGCTCCAGTTGGGGTCTGGTTAAGGATGGGGAATGGGTCTGGGCGATTTATAATTATCCTTTGATGAGACGATGCTTCGTTTTTTTTTTCTGTATTTTTGTTGATTGGTTGATCGTACCATTTGGAAACCCGCATATTTCCTAGGTTGAGGTTGGTGTTGGATGAGTTAACAAATAACTATTAGTACTAAGCCTGTAAATTAATTTTGAAATTCCGTTTGTTTTTGTGGTGGGATGTTGGGAGTATTGTACATTGGCTAATGGTGATGCCATACCTCTTTTTAAAAAATTCGGAAATCCAAGCAACATCTGCATAATTTGGGGCACTTTGGATGAGTTGGGTGGTGAACATCTGATTCGTTGTGTTGAGTCGGTCTAGCCTGCCTTGCCACTCTGAGGGTGTCCACGTCGTGTTAAATTGTGTAACAAGTTTCCGTGTTGGAGCAGTTATATCACTAAAGATTTTTGGATCGATGGGCTGATGCGAGGGTTTATAGGTTGGGTTGTTGGCACTGAGTGTGCCAATTCTGTCAAAATTGAAGTGTTGTAACTTTTGTGCGGTGGGGGATGGTTTGGAAGACAATCTATTTTATGGCATACTGTTCCAATGAGATTTTCTAAATCATTCAACACTGTTCTATTCGTGGTGAGTTCATCATTAAGCTCACTGATTTTATCGAATATGATATCAAGTATCGACCCGTAATAATTTAAGAGTTGGTGATTGTTTGTTGTAGGTTCGAGATGGAGATTAGATGTGGATGATTGGAGATGGATATCGATGTCTTCCTGGAGAGAGTTGATGGAATTACATGTTTTTTGTTGGAATCCATCATTGCGGAACCGATTGAAATAAATTCACTTAATGCTGTATCAAGGTGGCGCTTATATGTTTCTTCACTTCTGGATCTTGCACTTTCTAGTTCAATTAAACGCGCAATTTGTTTTTCAATGCAATGACCAAAGTCTTCCGCACATCTTACACTTTGTTCAAATATTGATAATTTGTCCGTTATCAGTCTGACAAGTGAGTTATGATTGGATTCATTTGAGTCACTGAGGCATTTGATTGCAAGGAGCACATGTGAGAGAGAAATACTGATACAGTCATCACAGAAGAACAGCAGATTTTCGGAGAACTCTTTAAGGAAGACCGTGTTTCTTTTATTTAGCCCGACACAAATAGCATGAAATATTTTGCCGCAGATCCATTTACAGGCAACAAAGTCAGCATTATTGTCGTTAATGGAGCAGTTGGTTAATCCACAAGAAGACATGACGAAGACCAGGAAAAACAAAGAGCAAATTGCGGAAAAACAATAATAATAAAATCACTAAACGCACTGTCGCGAAATGAACAAACTAGTAGGTCAACAATAAAAGAAAAAAAGGCGTGTAAGCGATAACAATTGTTGGGTAAGAATATAGGTTATTAGATTGATTTAACTGGAATAAATGAAAATGGGAAATTCACAAAATTATAATGTCAGAGGGCGACTGAATACAGTGGCGGTTTGAACTGAACTGTCGGTGATTTCGAGCGTTACAAGACGAACAGCGAGCTTTGACTCGACACCGGGCCGACGAAAAAATCTCTGATCCCGAACAAAACCACGACGAGTGTTCGCCTTTGCATTTTGGACACAATATTTTCACGTCGGCTAAACTTTTAATATTTGAGTTCGCATGAGAGGTTTTATTACCGCAATTTTTTGAAACACATGATTCCAACGCATTACACCGAGCCTCTAAAAAGTCTTTTAAGTCTCGTATTGTAGAAGCTTCCGAGTTTTTGCTTCCTAAGGCTCATGCCTTACGTGTTTCGATATCTGTTTTACCGATTAACATATAAATTAGCCACGGATCTCGATATTCGAAAGAATATTGGCCAGTTTCAAGAAACTTTCAATGTGTGCATTTATTATGTACAGAGGTTTATCGTACCGATTTTTCAACTTCAACTACAAATTCTTGCAACAGTCAATTGTTTTTAAAAAAAGATACCGAAAACCAGGCCACTCGCGATAATCGCCCGTAAATGGCTCTAACATTATTGAAGCTTTAAGAAGCTCACTTTTTGCGAAAATGTATTTTAATTCGACTGCCTCGAAATCGGATTCTGGGTCAGTATATCCCTCTCATCTTAAAACGCGAACAATTCCATTTGGTTTTTACCAAAATCTTGCCACAAATTCTCCAGACGTTCTAACCGTACTTCCAAAAACGTATGATCGGTATTCGTGGGAATATCTTGGGAAAAATTACGAACACGTGCAATAGCACCTTTTTTGTGTCCACGAGCTTGTTTTACAACTTCCATTTCTTCCTAATAACTACGACCATTGAGGAAATATAATAAAGATTCTCGTCGAAATCTTCTCTATCACCAACATCAAACAGCAAGCAGCAAATAGTGTCGGGAATCCCAAGGTCAATCAATCAACAGGAACAGGCGACAAAAAGTGATACCTAATTATATTACCTGTGTTCGGATGTTGCTAGCAACCACCAGAAAATATAAACGAATTATCCGCGAAAGAAGGACCAATTTTGTTTCGCAATAAAGCAAAATTTTCCAAAAAAACTTTATAATCTATTTATTGCCAAAAAACAACTTTATAAAATGTATTTGACTATATAACAAAAAAACAAGATATGGACTGGGTGGCTGCTAGAACATAAGTGTTCGATGAACCCAAATTATTTTGCCTATCCAATTACAAGTTACGAGAAAGAACAAAATTCGAACGGTAATGCTCTCACTGCATTAAATCAAAGTAAAATAAAATTAAACAGTTGAAATATTTAACAATTATTATGTTGTTATCAAATATAATAAGTTATTCAACATTTTAATTTATGGCAGAAAAAAAAAATAGATTTTCCAACAAGTATATTTATTAAACATCCACAGGTTTCAAAACGAATAATTTTTGGGGTATACAGAGCTACGGAGTAGACAGAAAATAATTGGGCCAGTCAGCTGAAAAAACAGAAGCAAATAGCGCGGACTGTACATATATTGATATTAAAAGTATGCGAATTCCACCAAGTTGTGTAAATATGCGAGAGAAATATGGACCACTGAATGTTATTATAGTAACGGTTAGTATCAGAAAAAAACAAAAAAGTAGATGTACCTTAATATAAGCCACATCTTTGATGCAAAATTTAAAAGAAGAGTTTGTAATTGAGCACTTTGTAGTTCCAATCCACAAATATTCATGTCGCCTTATAATTTTTTCCTGATCAAAAATTTCGGTGATAATATTTACTATTGGGTTGGCAAAAAAGTAATTTCAGGTTTTGCAAGCAGATTGCATTATGTCGGTTGTTTTTCGCTTTGCAATAGAGAATTGTACCTAGAAAACATCGGGGTGGAGATTTCGGTAAAAAAAACTTCATTATAGCTAATAAAAAAATCGACGTAGTTGTATATTAGTTGCTTAAGCTACATTTGGGGGTGGATATCTCCCTCAAGCAATAAACATCGGTAGTTAGTGTGATCTTTGATCGGCTGCCTTAAGATGGTTGAGTATAGCATCCATTTGTACGTGCCACCAAAAGTGATGTTTCCCTCTACTGCTTTTTCTATTCTGGGAGAAAGCGAAGACCCCTTATGTCGGTATGTTTATATCCATTTACTCCACATGGCTTACCCATTCTCAGACTGATGCACCCTTATCTGACCAGGTCGTAGAGTTCACTATTACATTTTCTTTCCCAAAGTCCGCTACGTAAATGAGACTAAACGAAGGGATTCAAAAAGCTTGTGAATTTCTTACAATTTGCTTAGATATGATGCTTACAACACTTTATGTTGTACAAACCTTCTTTTCTCATCAAAGATCTCGGTGAGACTGCTTCCTATCTTTATGAAATAACATTTTTCGTCTTTTGTACTGAAAAAAAGAAATCAGAAAGAAGCAAGATGTCATCTATTACAGTTAGTTCTATTATGAATGGTCATATAATCCGTTTGTTTTTTTATTGGAGGTTTGTGTAG
Organism: Volucella inanis; assembly: GCA_907269105.1. NCBI lineage: Eukaryota > Metazoa > Arthropoda > Insecta > Diptera > Syrphidae > Volucella > Volucella inanis. The sequence continues at coordinate 75,009,669 of OU026153.1, forward strand.
GTAGTACTTAAAATAATTTCTTGTCTTAATACGAATAAAAATCTGTAAATCACGTATAAGCCACTTTTTAACGTTACTTTGTGAATTCTTTAATTGGGTGAGAGCGATATTATTTACCAAATCAATAATTTTTAGTGATGATATTAATTGGTCAGTGTTTATGAGTTTCTTTAATTTCAATATTCCATGTACTGATTGACCTTATAACAACTGTCTTTATTCAAATATTAAAATAGATAAAATGATTATATTATTTCATTATTAATGTACACGCGTATTTATTTCACATTCACAGGTTTCGAAACAGATGAACAATTATTGGGTATATAGAGCTGTTAGTTAGTGAGGTCTTTGAGTATGTCATCTATTCGTGCGTGCCACGTAAAGTGAAGTCTTCCTCCACTGCCTTGTCCATTCGGGAAGAAAGCGAAGACCCTTTAGGTCAGTATGCTTGTATCCATTCACACACCTAGCCATCTCAGACTAATGCATCCTTATTTGACCAGGTCGTAGGGTTCACTGTTATTTTACCTTCTCCAAAGTCCGCTACGTAAACGAGACCAAACAAAGTGATTCAAAAAGCTGTTAAAGCGAGCAAGAAGTTCGTTATCTTCCGTGTGAGACAAGATTGCAAATTAGTGAATTTCCTACGATTTTCTTAGGCATGATTGTATATAAATGTCTTACACACAGTGCTTTATGTTGCAGATATAAGATATCGATGAGATTGTTTCCTATCTTTATGAACCATTCATCGTTTGTTATGCGAAAAAGAAATCGGAACGAAGGGAGATGTCAAAACTGTTTTAGTTAGGTTCTCTTATGAACGGTCAATTAATGTTTCTTTTTTTTTTATTAGAGGTTTGCATTTGCTTTCAGTAATCTATAATATAATAATTGCTTATCTTAGTACGAATAAAAATGTTGAAAGCACATATTAACCACTCTTTAATGCCACTTTGAAAATTCTTTTGTTTTGGTGTTGTCGAATGTTTTTTTTTTTTTTTTTGTATACTTACACTGAACCATCGATGCCAGCAAAAGGTTTGCAGCTAAGATGTCTGATGCATCTTTTTGCTCTTGCCCACTCTGAACTTTGGCTTCTTTGTTTTCTTTGGCAGCTTGTTACTCCGCATAGCTTAATCGAATGCTATTTACTGTATGCGCCCATACATGAAAACTTGTACCTGTTTTAATATCAATCTTTTGCATAAATGACAGTAAAGCAAAACAGCCTACATTTAAAATACAGACTGCTTCATTTAATGCGATTTCATTAATACATGAGGGACCATTAATAGTTTTGAGACTAATTTTCCATAAAAGTCGGTTCAGACTCTCATTGTTGTTTTGAGTGGAGCCTGCAATACATCGCTTCAGAAGGGCGTCCTTACAAAAGTCCTCATAAATAGGCTTTATGGCTTCTAAAACCCTACTTGTAAGCGCAGTATAACGATGTTCGAACGACTGCAGATCATTTTTAGCTGCAGTTTTCTGTCATTCACAAAAGGAGTCTGCGCCGCTCGGAAATTTTTGATGCTGTGGATTGTCATCTCTCAAGCTGTAGTGATAATAAGTTGCCGAAATGGCATCCTTCAATTTCTACACGGAATCATCGTTTCGTCGAATTGGCAGACCATAATATACAGTTAATTTGCCAGTCATTTTACTATACTTGCCAGACAGATTTTTTCTTTTTATAACCTTTTCCGCTGCAGTTCGTTTTTCTTTTACCGTATTTACTAAATCTCGCAAATGTTTGCCCTTTTCGCTTTGGAACGTGTCCTACACATTCTTTTTTGATGATTGTAAATTCATCACTAAAGGGTTTAGAATTAAAAATACCGGAGTAGGTTTTTGAGTCACCGTCACCGATATTGTTACTATACTTCACTCCATGAATTACTGAACGTTGAAACATCGTTTCAACTCCTAATGTACCTTCGATATGTATAGATATCGAAAAAAAAATGTATAGTTCGTTTCAAATCACCGTACAATTGGAAACCTGCGCAAAGAGAGCTTGGAAGCTCATGCTACTCATCTGTTCACTGGATAGTGAATCTCAGAAATCTTAGATTTCTTTATTCATATTTATTAGGCGGATGAATTCACTAGACAGAATCAACGGTGACAGCAACAGACAATTTGACAGATACCTTACTTGAGCAACTTCGAAATATTTGGAGCTCAGGTCTGAGGATTTTTCAGGACTAGTCAGGGTCTTGAAACAGAGATGATGGCGGATGAAACCTTTTTGGGCCAACGGCAGCTCTCACATCCCCGAAATGGGTTACTGACACCGAAGACAAAGGGGTCGAAAGAAGTCGGTTGGGGGTTGTACGCCGCGGTATAGTATGAAAACAAAACAAAGACAACGAATTTTGGATCTGTACGTGGAATAATAGGTCCCTTAACAGACCGCGTGCAGCCGAACAGCTAGCGGATGCCCTGAACTGTTTTAAAGCAGAACTAACCGCCATCCAAGAAATGCGAAGGGATAGACCGGGCAAAAAGAGGATGAAAAACTGCGATATTTATTATGAAGACTGCTGTCGGCAACAAAAACAGCACTTGTTTGGATGTGGATTCGTCGTTAGAGGCAAACTTAGATACGAAGACTTAAGTTTCAATTATGTGAACGAGCGCCTCACGACGATCTGCATAGAGGCTAAATTAGGCAATATTAGTCTAATATGCGCGCATGCGCGTATATCCCGAACACCACTAAGACAAATGAATACTGTGAGGAAGTTTGACGTCGGACGGCTGAAATTGCGAGAGATCACGAATTAAATCCCACTGGCAGGCAGAATGAACCATGCAACCTGGACGATGAAGACCAATAATTCCATCTATCCGACCTAAACGAAGTGAAGATATCCATATCTAAGCTTAAGTTCAACAAAGCCGCTGGAGCAGATGACCTAACTGGAAAACCCAGGAAGTCCACATCGGTACCCACCATCTTTTCATCGGTTTTAAGGCCGCCTATGACAGCGTTTATAGAGACGATCTATACAGAGCCATGTCTAGTTTTGGCATCCCTGCCAAACTCGTCCGCTTGTGCAGAATGATAATGAAGAATGCAAGCTGCTTCATCAAGTTCGGTAATGAACTCACCGAGACCTTCGATGTCAAAAAAGGATTAAGACAAGGCGATGCGCTGTCATGTGACTTCTTCAACATCGTTCTTGAAAGAATATTGCAAAACTCAAACGCTTACACCAGAGGCCATCCATATTCTCGCCTATGCCGACGACATCAACATAATCGGCAGAACACAGCAGGATGTCACTGGCGCTTTCATGAGTATTGAGATGGAGGCCGCGAAGATGGGTTTGGCGGTCAATGAGGGCAAGACAAGAATATGCTGTCATCAAGAAAGGACACCCAACACCGACGTCTCGGACAGAATGTCACTATAGACAGATATATGGTGATTCATCGTAAGGTTTGATTTATAATGAAAAATAAAATACATAAATTTGAAACTGAACTTAAAGTTTTTATTATTAGTTAAAAGAACAATTCATGGTATTTACTTTTTGAAAATGATATCATGTAAATGTTGGCCACAACTACGTCTGAGGTGGTCCATTCGGAAGGTCCAAGTTTGGGCAACTCGTTCGAGCATAGTGACTGGTATCCTGCGAATAATACGAGCAATGTTGGCTTAAAAAGCGTCAATCGTAGCTGGCTTATTTCTGAATACCTGAGACTTTACATATCCCCAGAGAAAATAGTCTAAAGGTGTGATATTGCACGATCTAGGCGGCCAATTTACCGTTACAAAACGTTAAATTAAGTGCTCACGAAAATGATTTCTCAACAAGTTTATTGTTTCATGCGCTGTATGGCTTGTAGCGCCGTCTTGTTGAAACCAGACCTCACCGAGACCATGTGCTTGAAGCACATAGTCCATTAACATGGCGCGATAATGGTTACCATTGACGGTAATATTCTGATTTGCCTCATTTTTGAAGAAATATGGACCAATGATTCCACCACATTATACCGTTGTTTGTAATGGATGTAATGCTAGCTCTTGGTCACTTCGGGTTGCTCATCAGCAAAATTGAATTTTGTTTATTAACGTATCCATTGAGCCAGAAATGAGCTTTAGCACTGAACAAAATTTCACGATAAAACACCGGATTTTCATTGAGTCTTTCCAGAACCCATTCACTAAAAATATGACGAAAATTCAAGTCGCCTGGCTTCAATTCTTGCACAAGTTGAATTTTGTACGCCTTTAGGCCAGGATGCTCAAGTAAAATACGCCAATTTGTAGAATACGATAAGCCCAGCTGATGAGAAGGACGACGAATAGATTCGTTACGGTCTTCGCGTACGCTGATGTGGAACTTGGCGTACGAAACAGAAGAGAGCTGACCAAAGATCATGCTGGCTGGAGACGGTTTTTAGTTGAGGCCCAGATCCACCCCAGATTGTAGCCCCACCTTAAGTAAGTAAGTAAGTAAGAAGTAAGAAAAAAGCGAGTTTATATACAATGGACTGCTTTAAGACAGGAATGCCTTTAACACGCCAAACATATGTGCTTACGATAAAAATTTACCACAAAAACTTGGATTATGAAAATAACCATGCGAAAGAAGCTCATACGAGAGCAGTTGTAAGGAAAACAACTGAATTTGTTGGAGTTTCGTATAGGACCATACACAAAATATTAAAAGAACAAGAACAAATTGGAATAGTACAGTCAACCAACAAGAAAATTATTCATCGACACTGGATCACTGGATTAGATAACTTCGACTTTGAATCTATCAAAAGGATGATCTAATCTTTCCACCAATCTGACAAGAAAGTCGTAACATTGATCGCCCTTGGTGAACAAATCCGTCAAGAACTGGAAATTAGGATAAGCAAGGCATCCCTTTGAAGGTATCTGAAAGCCAAAGGATTCATTTTTGTAAGACAATAGGGAAATTCTTTGTGAAAGGATGGAAGTAAAAATTCAAAGGTTAAAATATATTCGTTAAATAAGGAACTTTCATGAAAGTGGATATCACGTAATCTATGTAGATGAATCATATACACATAGGTCCCTCACAAGACGACCGTCTTGGACTGATGGAAGTACGGAATGACAAAAAAAGCTTATTGGAAAATGATCTTGACTGATCTTGACTTGACTGGTGGTTCAAATGGATTTGTCAAAAACAGTTTTCTAATCTTTAAATCAGGATCGAAGTCGGGTGACTATCATGATGAAATGAATTCTGACAATTTCTCAAAATTGTTAAGAGATCAGGCACTGAACCAGCCAGAGGAACCGTCGGTTATTGTAATGGAACACGCCCCCTATCACAATAAAGTTAAAACCGAGCTTCAACTTTATGTGCAACGAAATTGGAGTTAGTTAATTGGCTAGTAGAAAATAATGCTGCGCATACCTCTTCAATGTTTAAGATTGAACTGTATGATTTAGTTCGACAAAACAAGACTTCCCTGCAGCATTAAATAGACGAATTGATTAGATCGACAGGCCATGAAATACTCAGGCTACCACCATATTATCCGGACTTGAACCCAATTGAGAATATATGGGGTATTTTTAAACCCACATATAAGCTGGATGACATTAAGAAAATAGCAAAAGAAGAGTTTGCAAATATTATTGCCGAGGTATGGAAAAAAACATGCGATAAAGTCATCAGGACAGAAGAAAGTTATTTGAGCTATGAACTGAGTTCGGATACATTCACCGAGAGAATTGTTATGAGTTCCGGCGAAGATTCATCAACTGAAATGGAAAGAGGCGGCGAGGATGGTGATACCACTGATGACAAATGTGTTGGATCACACAACATACCATCAAAAAATAAACACTTAATTTCAATTTATCCAACTTTTATATTCATATTTTCAGTCGAACTCGTATTAGCAAAACATTATTTCTTCTTTTCAGCACAATAATTGTGAAGAGAGTACTTTCCATAAAATCGTCATTTCCAACTCCACTGAAAAAATATACAATGGACACGCCTTTCACGTCCATGCATTCTCTCTACACTCTGGTTTCGCATCTATCAATACCGGCTTATTATCTTTTCCACAATACATTATCCAATACCATTCAAGCATATACTTACTGGAATAGACTGGAAAAGAGGGCACATGCGGAAGAAATTGTACGGTGATTTGAAACGAACTATACTCGCAACATTTGCTATACTCTAGCACATTTTCTTTACATTTAAACTATACGTTGATTTTGATAAAAACGTACTTGACAAATCCATAAGGCCACAAATCTTTTCTTATTCAGCTAATCCCAAGCCTAAGATTCGCATCACAAAACTAAATCGATAATTAATTTCATTTACTCCAGGTTGAATTCTTTCAGCAGACGGATTAAATGGAGAATATTTACACTTTTTACATGTAATTTTGAAGTTGAATCCAAAACCTTCCTTTTTTCACGATATAAAAGTAATTCCATCACACTTTACATACTTAACACACTTCACTAAAATTGAAATAGTCGAAAAAACAAGCAAAAAATCCACGATTCCGTAATGTTTTTCAAAATCTTCAGCCACGTAGTGAGAAGTGCAGACGCACTCTATGCTTGTACATCGTCTTTCTTCCGTTTATGTGGAGGTACAATATTTACAGATCTATGCAGTCTTGAACTCGTGTTCTTTCGATAATCTCTGCTAACTTTTTTTAAGCATTTTGTTAATAATAAATGCAAAATGATAATAGAAATTGGAAAAAAAAATCACTGCACGTGTACAATTGCTCGATAGGACAGACAATTTTAAACCAAACTTTCTTTTTATAAGTACAAGCATTTACGTACGTAGACTCTTCGGAGAAGGGGAGATTTGGGCATAATTAGACAAAAGGAACTAGGTATAAGATATAACAGACAATTTTAAACCAAACTTTCTTTTTATAAGTACAAGCATTTACGTGCGTAGACTCTTCAGAGAAAGGAAAATTTGAGCATAATTAGACAAAAGAAACCTTCTAGCTCCTACTAGAAATTTCCTTTTGTTTGCGCTGACAGGTAGTCCGAAACAAGTACCAGCGCGAAACCGGACCGGAGAAGCCTCACAAGTCTATAAATCCACCAGTTTCACTGCAATCGAATTAAAATGTTGACTCAATAATCTTAACATGTTGTACATTAAAATAAAAAAAAAGCAAAAAAAAAAATATATATATATATATATTAAATACCCTATTCGCCCCCTAACATAACTTCTATCTTTGGTACAAAATTTATACGAAAACTTTGTAATTGTATATTTTGTAGTTGTTCAACCATTTGTAGTTCTAATGCCTAATCACATTTTCCTGATAAAGGTTCTCGGTGAGGATGTTTACTATTTGGTTGATAAAAAAGGAATATCGAATTTTTCAAGCAGATTGCGTTATGTCGATTGATTCTCGCTTTGCAATATTTAATTGTAGGTTCTTTGACTGCTTTGAGATGGTTGAGTATACCTTCCTTTTGTGGGTGCCACCTAAAGTGAGGTCTTCATCTGCTGCTTTGTCAATCCGGCAGCAGACGAAGACTCTATATGTTGGTATGCTTATATCCATTCACTCTACATGTCCTAAACATCTCAGACTGATGCACCCTTATATGACTAGGTCGTAGAGTTCACTTTTAAATTTTTTCTCCAAAGTCCGCTACGTAAACGAGACCAAAGAAATTGATTCAAAAAGCTGTTAAAGTGACGTTATATCCGTGTGCGATTAGTATAATTAGTGTTGGCTTGCGAATTTCTTACGATTTTCTTAGGAATGATTGTAGATACTTTACACACAACGTTTTATGTTGCATAAACCTATTTTTCTTATCAAAGATCTCGATGAGATTTTTTTGGTTTCTATATGAAACAGCATTTTTCATCATTTGTTCTGAAAAAAAGAAATCAAAATGAAGCAAGATGTCGAAATTATAGTAATTAGGTTCTGTTATGAACGGTCATATAATCCTTTTCTTTTCCTATTAGAGGTTTACATTTGTTTTCAGTAAAATAGTCGTACTCAAAATAGTTTTTTACCTTAATACGAATAAAAATGTGTAAAACACGTATAAACCACTTTTTGACGCGACTTTGTGAATTATTAGTTTTGGTATGTTAGGCCTTGTTTACCAAATCAATACTTTTTAGTTATGATATTAATTGGTCCGTGTTTATGAAGTAATTTGATTTCAACTTTCCAATTACTGATTGACCTTGTAATAAGTGTCTATTCAAATAAAAAAACAAATTAACTGATTATTTTATTGCATTATAGTATACATATAAATGCTGAAGTGTATTTATTTCACATTCACAGGTTTCAAAACGGACGAATAATTAAGGGGTATACAGAAAACTACGGAATAGACAGAAAATAATTAAGTCAGTCAACTGCAAAAACAGAAGCAAATAGCGCGGGCTGTATATTTATATTAAAATTTAGTGAGCTCCAACAAGCTGTGTAAATATGCGAGAGAAATATGAACCATTGAATGTTATTATAGTAAGATCTCGGTGAGAATATTTACTATTGGGTTGGCAAAAAAGTAATTCCAGTTTTTGCAAGCAGATTGCGTTTCGTCGGTTGTTTTTCGCTTTGCAATATTAAGTTGTACCTACAGAACATTGGGGTTTAAAGCTCGGTAAAAAGGACTTCAATATTGCTAATTGAAAGAAGACGCGTAGTTATATATTAGTTACTTAAGCTGCATTTGGGGGTGGATCTCGGCCTCAACTTATAATCCTCGCTACTTAGTTTGATCTTGACCAGCTGCCTTAAGATGGTTGATTATAGCATCCATTTGTGCATGTCACCTTAAGGGAACTTTCCCTATACTGCTTCTTCCATTCTGGGAGAAAGCGACGACTCCTTATATCGGTATGCTTATATCCATTCATTCTACATGGCCTACCCATCTCAGACTGATGCACCATTATGCGATTTTTGTGGACTTCAAGGCGGCTTTCGACTCCGTTGATAGAAGATCGCTGTTCTACAAACTAAGGTGTGTCAACAAAAATCCTCAAAGTTCTACAAAGTCTGTACAGTGAAAATTTAACAGCAGTATGAGATGGAAAAAATTTGTCACAGTGGTTTGAGTCACACATGCGTGTAAAGCAAGGCTGCTTTTTAAGGCCTCTTCTATGTTTTCTCGTTTCCTCGATGACTTTCCAACTTTTTTACCAGGTGGAATTGAGTCTGCGGGAGTTTAAATAAAACTTTTAATGTACGCGGATGATATCGTATTGCTAGCAGAAACACCAACAATGATGCAATGTATGATAAATAAATTACAACATTATTGCAGTATGTGGAATCTACAGGTGAATACAAGTAAATCCCAAATATGGTATTTCGAAATTCAACTGGTCGTTATGCGAGGGGTGAAAAGTGGACGTGGCAAAATGAATAAATTGAGAGTGTTAAGGAATACAAGTACATTGGAGTTATAATAACTCCAAAACTCTTCTTTAAGAAGCATCTTGGGGAAAAATTAAGAGAAACAAAAAAAGGCCATAAGCTGCAGTTGGAAAGGAGTACTTAGTAAAAAAGATATTGCATTGAGTACGAAGTATAAAGTTTTCGAAACGGTTGTCTATTACGTGTTACGCAGCGCAAGTTTGGGGTAACACTCAATATGAAGAAGTAGATAAATTATTGAGATATTTCATAAAGAAAATATTTAGACTACCAGTGAACACGCCGAACTACATGCTTCACCTAGAAACCGGCTTATCGCCTTTGCACTTATTCACTTTATGTACGTCCTTAAAGCACTTTCACTCCCCGATTATCGATTACCACATGTCGCAAAATATCTTCTTACCCAAAAATTACAGTTTGCTAGAAAATGGGATAATCTATGCCACGAACATGGCGCTACGCCATTTCCCTAATCTTAAATGCAAGTCCTCATAGAGCAGAAGGGAATGATGAGTGTGCTTTGTGTAATCTCAGGACAAGAGAAGACATTCACCACTTCTTGGGTGTATGTCCTATTCTCAAAGAATCACGAAGAGCAATTTGGGGAAAGAACACGCTGTCGTATACAGAAGTCCTCGCTGCACTTAATGGGAACAAATGGAGGGCATTGTATCTTTTTCTGAGTACTATATAGGCAACAAATTTTGAATGAATCCTTTTAATGATATGTTTATTTTTAATGGTATTATATAATATGGGAATAAATACGAAAGAAGAAATAAAATCACTTTTCTGACTGACGGCAAATGCCAATGTTAACATAAATTTTGTAAATTTCTAAGAAAAAATTAATGGAATAATAAAGATTAATACTACTACTATTACTACTACTATTACTACTACTATAAGCAAAACATTATTTTTTCTTTTCAGCACAATAATTGTGAAGAGAGTGCTTTTCATAAAATCGTCATTTCCAACTCCAATGAAAAAAATATACAATGGACACGCCTTCCACGTCCATGTATTCTCTCTACACTCTTGTTTTGCATCTGTCAATACCGCCTTCTTATCATTTCCAAAATACATTATATACTGCATATAATCAGTACTTCCAGGGTTTCTGGAATAGACTGGAATAGACGGCACATGCGAATCAATTACACGGTGATTTGAAACGGACTATACTCGCAAGATTTGGTTAAAAAGAATTTTATTACCGCTAACAAAAAATATCTACGTAGTTCTATATTTATTACTTACATAGGGTGGTTCACCATGAGGATTGATTTTCAATAGACTTTTTTGACAGGCCACGCGTGACTCTATCAAACTGCTTTGTCACTTTTATTCAGTATCATTTGGCAAGTAATCGTGGGAAAACTCACACCACAACGGCGTCTCCAAATTGTTCAGCTGTATTACGAAAATCAGCGTACTGTGAGAATTGTTTTTCGTTCGATTCGAGGAACTTACTCTGCGCATAATCGACCTACTTAAACGACTATTGCCAATACCATTCGAAAATTTGAGTCCCAGTTTACATTACTGAAGAAACCATAGGAGCTGTAGCTCCTCCGAGAGAATCGATTCGTCGTCGTTCTCAGCAGCTTGGATTGGCGTATTTTACGATCCAATGAACTTCGATAGTTAGTGTGGTCTTTGACTGGATGGTTTGTCTTAAAAAAGTAGTAGTCAGAAACAATCTGTCAACTCTTATTTCCTTCTCCTTCTTATTAAATCATCTCTAGCCCAGGTAACAATTAATCCAATTCAATAATTCAATCGCAAAAAATAAAATAAATCTTCATTCGTTCATCAAAAAAGTAGTCTTTAATTTATTTCGAACATTAATGGTCCTTCTAAACTCGGATTATTTTTCCCGCGAAATAAAAATTAATTTAGCACGAAATACAGTCCATAACCATGTCCAACGCAACACAGGTGACCGCCATTTTAGAACAGCAGTATGAACTATACGACATCATCAAAGATTCCTTCGATAAACTGGGATCAAATGTCACAATCCAGAGAATAGAATCTCGTAAGGCAGCACTCTGTGAAAATTTGAACTTTTTCAAAACAAATCACCAATCTATGACCACAATAAAAGCAGCATTAAAGGCAGAATCACGTCAAAAATATAAGGAAGAAGACTACTTTAAGAACAAAGTGTATCGTAACTGCGAAGAAAATTACCTTAATTCCAGGGAACACATGGCAATATTACACGACAAATTAATAGAAGTCCCCAATCTAGATGGTAAGAATCTTTCCACTACGTCTGCGAATCCGTTGTCCACATCACAAAACCATCAGCTTCCAAAACTACCGCTGCCGCTGTTTAACAGGGAATTCTCTGAATGGCCCTCATTTAAAGATTCCTTTATGGCAATAATTGGGGCTGATCCGTCGCTCACGTGCGTCACGAAACTTCATTTCTTAAAGGGATGTCTGGTAGGTAAAGCCGCTTCACGTCTTCATGGTGTTTCAGTTACCGCGTCAAACTTTCAAATCGCTTGGGATGACATGATCTCCTTTTATGATAATAAGAGACTACATGTTGACTCAGCAGTTCAAGCTATTATATCCGCGAAATCTGTTCACGAGGAATCTTCTTCTAAACTGGAGACCTTGTACAACGAAATTAATAAAGCCTTGGGATCGCTTGAAGGTCTTGGTCGTAACTTAAGCCAATGGAATGATGTCCTCACACATATCGTTTCCCGCAAACTAGATGGTGCATCAGTTAATGAATGGAAAAAATCGTTAGGATCTTCAACTGAACCACCAACTTGGGCGGCACTTAAAGATGTTATCCTTACTCGCATTCGCTTGCTTCAAGCTTTTGAACGAGCTACTTCAGGACAAAGAATTTCCAAGTTCCACTCGTCCAACCATCAAACAAAGGCGAAGACGCATCACGTAGCTGCACACCACACAAAACAGGTATGTTTCAATTGTAAGGGCGAACACTATATCTCTTCATGTCCAGGTTTTCTATCAAAAACTCCTGCTAACCGTGTCGAGCTTCTAAAACAGCTGAGACTCTGCTACAACTGCCTTGGTCATCACACAACTAGTGCATGCTATTCGAAATGGAGATGTCAAAAATGTGGAGGACGTCATCATACAACCATTCATCAACCAAACACGTCCATCGATTCAGTTCCATCTACACGATCTAATCAAGCCATCTCCACCAACAACATCAATCATTTTTCTGCTTCCTCCAATGTGACCTGCATCAATCAGTCCCAAAGATCAACAACTCTTCTTGCAACCGCATTGGTAAGCGTCATATCTAGTCCTGGGGAGCTATACATTGTCCGAGCCTTTATCGACCAGGGCTCGGAAATAAATCTTATATCGGAGTAGCTCATCCATCCTTCTCCAACTTCCACGATCGCACACAACTTTATCGATAGTTGGCATTGGAGGCGATTCATCATCATCCCATCAATCAAAAGGTTTGGTAATAATGAATCTGCAATCTTGCAAAAGTAACTTCAACTGCATCTTCAACGCTTATGTGTTATTAAAACTTACCAACCTTTTACCATCAGCTGTCATCAAGCACACGGACTGGTCACATTTGCAAAATATCGATCTAGCAGACCCAGAATATCATCAACCTAGAACCTCATTCTCGGAGCAGAATTATATGGGCAAGTCTTACAAAATGGACTTCTAAAGGGTCCTGAGGGGGCACCAATTGCGCAACGTACCACATTGGGATGGATTATTTCAGGTTCAACATCATTAGATATTACACCGAAACCCAAAGAAGCAAAATTATTCTACTGCTACGCAGTTGATCATTTGAACGAGCTAGTGAAAAGGTTTTGGATGCAGGAAGAATCATTTAACTCATCTATCGAACAACTTACTCCAGAAGAACAGAAATGTGAGGATATTTTCAAGTCTACGCATGCTCGTGATTCAGAACGAAGATTTATCGTTCGCCTTCCCTTCAAATCAATTCCAACATCATTTGGAGACTTGAGAACTCCTGCATTAAAGTTATTACAACGCATGAAAAATTGATTTGCACATAACACTGAACTTGCAACTAATTATTCAAATTTTATTGCAGACTATGAACAACTGGGACATATGAAACGAGCCTCTTCACCAACTCAACCAACAGACCAAATGTTTTATCTCCCTCATCATGGTGTCCTTCGCAGTTGCAGTTCCACGACGAAATTAAGAGTCGTTTTCAATGAGTCCCTGAAGACCGATAAGGGTATGTCACTCTACGACTTTCTGCACGAAGGTCAAAAGCTGCAAGTAGACCTTCCTGATGTTCTTACACGTTGGAGGGATAACAAATTTGCCTATTCTGCTGATGTTACAAAGATGTTCCGACAAATCAAAGTACACCCTGATGACTGGAAATATCAACGAATTCTGTGGACTGAAAGTTCTAACGTTCAAGAATTTGTACTCAAAACAGTAAGGTATGGAACAAAATCTGCTCCATTTCTTGCTATTCGGGTCTTGAATCAACTAGCCGAGGATGAAGGTTATCGATTTTCTGATGTCAAAGATGTTATCAAGAAACATACTTACGTGGATGATATGTACGACGGAGCAGCTACTGTTGAAGAGGGTAAGAAACGAATCACCTTAATTTCTAATCTTTTTAAAGCAGGCGGGTTTCAATTGCAAAAATGGTGTGCTAATAATGAAACTCTTATCGAGGAAGTGCCTGAACAATATCGAGTAACACCATCCTTATCACTTTGCATCGAAGATGGTCCAGTTCATCGAACTTTGGGCTTAAACTGGCAGCCTGAACTGGATCGCTTTACCTTCATTCCAGTACAACATGAAGAACCAGCTGTTTATACAAAACGGACAGTGCTATCGAGAACAGTTCAGCTTTTCGATCCGTTGGGCTGGCTTTCTCCTGTTGTTGTCAGAGCAAAACTTTTCATTCAGGAACTTTCTCTAGCGGATCTTGAATGAGATCAACCAATTTCTAAGTTGTTTGAAGCTCGCTGGAAAAGCTACATAAACCAACTCAACGATCTATCTTTAATTTCCGTGCCCCGATGGCTTGGAATAGTTTTCGGTTTGGTTTCAGTTAAACTGCATGGGTTTTCAGATGCGTCGCTGGCAGCGCTTTGAGCTGTGATATATATTCGTGTCATCAAAGAAACTGGCACGCATATTACAATCTTATCTTCCAAAACGAAAGTTACTTCAGCTAATCGCCCAACAAAGTCATCAAAACGACCTAGATCTATTCGAGTCACCATTCCACGTCTGGAATTGGCAGCAGCACTGCTGCTCACCAAACTTGTAAAACATTTCATTAGTGTCCTCAATCTACAATCCGTCCCTATCCACCTTTGGACTGAATCCAGTACTGCTCTTTATTGGATCCAAGGTGAGCCATTAAGATGGAAGGATTTCGTCCGAAATCGAGTCAGACAGGTCCAGGATAATGTGCCCAAAGCAAACTGGCATCACATTCTAGGTGAAGAAAATCCTGCGGATCTCGCCTCGAGAGGAGCATCGCCTCGAGAGGAGCATCGCCTCGCCAGTTAGCAGAGAGTAGCCTTTGGTGGCAAGGGCCACAATGGCTCCAACTTACTCGTGATAGTTGGCCCAATCTTATCTCCACTCCAGATGTTAATGTAGACGATGAAGAACGTCAACAATTGGTAGCTGCGGTTATAAGAAATCTTTCTCGTTTAGAAACATTATCCCGGAGTAGCTCTCTTCATCGGCTTACGCCATTTATTGACTCAGAAGGAGTTCTGCGAATTGGCGGGCGGCTTCGTAATGCACAAATAGATCCAGACATGAAACATCCCATAATTTTGTCAAGAGATTCGATCTTCACAAAACTTGACTTGAACTATATACATCGAGCAACCCTCCATGGTGGTGTGCAATTGATGCTGGCAACATTAAGAAGAACTTATTGGATTCCAGGAGGGCGTAGTTGTGTGCGCTCATTCGTTCATCGCTGTGTTATCTGTTCCCGTTATCGAGCTGCAACGTCGAGGCAACTAATGGGTCAACTTCCAGTTAATCGCACCATTCCTTCTCGACCATTCTTACACTCCGGTGTGGACTATGCTGGACCTTTCATTTTGAAAACTTGGAGAGGGCGAGCAGCCAAAACATACAAGGCCTATCTAGTCGTATTTGTTTGCTTTTCATCATCTGCGATTCACTTAGAATTGGCAACAGATTATTCAACGGAAGGTTTTTTAGCTGCATACAAGAGGTTCGTCAGCCGCAGAGGCATCTGTGCTACTCTTACAAGTGATTGTGTTACCAAGTTGATAGGAGCAGATGCAGAACTTGGCAGTTTGGCCCCCCAACGGCACCTCACTTTGGTGGTAAATGGGAAGCGGCCGTCAAATCCGCTAAATTTCATATTAAGCGAACTATTGGTGAGTCTCTTTTAACATATGAAGAGTTTTCTTCTTTATTAGCACAGATAGAAGCAAATTTTACAGCGATTCTGGCAAAGGTTGTCACCTACAGCACCTCCAAGAATTTGTCAAGTGGCATGACACAACGCCATCTATCAAGGTAGGAACACTTGTTTTGGTTGTAGACAAGCGGTACCCTCCAACTAAATGGCCACTTGCTCGAGTAATTAAAACGCACACAGGATCGGATGGGCACGTTAGGGTCGTCACCATTAAGACTCAATCGTCAATTCTGAAGCGTCCCATAGTCAAGCTGTGTCCTTTACCCGTTAATCTAGAGGACCAGGAAGTCATTCAACGCTCCAATGGAGACGTTGAGGCGGGCGGAATGTTAAAAAAATACTAGTCAGAAACAAATCTACTACATAATTGTAATCTGTCAACTCTTATTTCCTTCTCCTTCTTCTTAAATCATCTCTAGCCCAAGTAAAACGTAATCCAATTCAATAATTCAATCGCAAAAAATAAAATAAATCTTCATTCGTTCACCAAAAAAGTAGTCTTTAATATATTTCGAACAGTTTCAGATATTTGAGTATACATTCCTTTTGTGCGTGCCACCTAAAATGAGGTCTTCCTCTACTGTTTTGTCAATCCGTGCAGAAGGCGAAGTCCATTTAAGTCGGTATGCTTATATCCATTCACTCTATATGCCGTACCCATCTCAGACTGTTGCACCTGTATCTGACTAGGTCGTAGAGTCAAAGCGACTAAGAAAATTGTTATCTTTCGTGTTCGACTAGATTAAAAATTGTGTCATTAGTGTTTGCTTGCGAATTTCTTACGATTTTCTTAGGAATGATTGTTACACACACAGCGCTTTTTGTTTTGCATTAGCCCTTTTTTTTATCAAAGATATCGGTGAGATTTTTTTGTTTTCTTTATGAAATAGCATTTTCCATCATTTGCTCTGAAAAAAAGAAATCAAATACTAAAATTTAGCGAATTCCACCAAGCTATGCAAATATGCGAGAGAAATATGGACCATTGAATGTTATTATAGTAGGGGTTAATATCAGAAGAAATCAAAACAATAGATGTAGCACATCTTTGATGCAAAATTTATAAGAAGAGTTTGTAATTAAACACTTTGTAGTTCCAATCCACAAATGTTTATGTCGCCTAATCTCTTTTTCCTGATCATCGATGTCGGTGAGAAAATATATACTATTGGGTTGGCGAAAAAGTAGTTTCAGTTTTTGCAAGCAGATTGTATTATGTCAATTGTTTTTTGCCTTGCAATATTAAATTGTACCTAGAAAACATCGGGGTGGGGATGTTTCATTATTGCTAATAAAAGAATATCTACGTAGTTGTATATTACAATAGTTACCAAAGCTATATTTGGGGGTGGATCTCGGGCTCAGACAATAAACCTCGCTAGTTAGTGTGATCTTGACCAGCTGCCTTAAGATGATTGAATATATAGCATACAATTGTGTGTATCACAGAAAGTGATGTTTCCCTCTACTGCTTTGTACATTCTGGGAGAAGTCCCCTTATCACGGTATGCTTACTATGTATCCATTCACTCTACATGGCCTACCCATCTCAGACTGATGCACCCTTATCTAACTAGGTTATAAGGTTCACTGTTACATTTCCTTCCAGAAAGTCCGCTAAGTAAACAGGACTTGTCCCAGCGACCATGAAAGTCGTTTTCTGCCATCTATGAATTTCTTGCGATTTTCGTTAACGTGTTACACACAGCTCTTTATGTTGGACAAACCTTCTTATCTCTTCTTGCATGCTGGCCTATAAGGCAGTGTCCAGTGATGACATCTACAATGGCGCTGAGATTTTTCCTCTTTAAAAGAATCAGACTCTTAGAGCAATTCAGATCCAGCTTTGGCCAGATCTGTTAAGTCGCTAGACATGTTATGTTGGCCCACCGTTCCATCTAAGGTCTGTTCTTTTATTAGCATCCAGCTTAAATAATAATTTGCACATAGCGATTGGTATACCTATGCTGCCCTTTTCCGGTAGAATAGGTAGAGTGGTTCCAATTTTGGAGAATTTGGCAGCCCTACAATTCCCTGGAATGTCTCTGTGGACCGGCACCCAACAAAGGTGAAGGTTGAAATGCTCTGCTATCTCTGTAAAAGATGATCGGCATTCAAGGGTGGTTTTAGAATAAAGTGAGACCGAGTCCAAATACTTGATAGCGACCTCACTATCTGAAAAGATGCGGATATCCTTAGCAGATATCACGTTTCAGCCGGGACAGAGCTTCTTTAATAGTCAAAATTTCCGCCTGGAACACGCTACAGTGATTTGGAAGACGGAAGGAGAGGCTTAAATTAAGCTTATCTGAGAAAACACCTCCACCAACTCCGCTATCTATTTTAAATCTATCTGTATAGAAATGGACAGACTTGTCCTTTATGAAAACATCTTCCTCCCAGTAGGATCTAGAGGGAAAGCTCGCATAAAATACTTTGTCAAACCGAACTTTAGGTATGGTGTAATCGATGTTCTCTTAGTAGATTCCAAATATATTAAGAATATTAGCGTGGCCAAATTATTTGTCCACTGTGTCGCTTGAAGGCGAATAGCTGCAGTCACGAAACTGCAGTCGGAAAACACTAAACTGGTACCGTTTATCGAAGGAGGGTCTATAGTTGGAATTTTATATTTCCTGGAAAAGAAAACAAGATCAGTTTTGTGGAGGTTAACTCCCAATCCACATCGATCCGCCCAATGGGTTAATCTGTTAAGATTTAGCTGAATGAGTTCTTTGATTGTATTGATATGCTTCCGTGAAACGGCTATAGCAACGTCGCCTGCATAGGCAATCACCCTGCTCCCTCTCGCTTCCAAGTATATAAGCAGTTCATTTACCCCTAAGTTCCAAAGAAGGGGAGAAGAGACACCTCTCCTAACACATTTTTAGCAGAAGTCCCACCCAGTTTGGAGTTGATTATCCTGCTATTTAGCATAAGGCTGATCAATTCCCCAAGTGAGTCCTCTACCTGCAGATTTGATAGTCTTAGATCAATTTTAGCCCAAATATATATCGATATCAATCAGTCGTTGTAGAGTTTTTAAAAGAGAAGATGATAGATTTATAGGTCTGAGGTCCTTTGGGACATCATGAGAGCATTTTTGGGCCTTTTAAATTAAAACCACATTAACTTCTCTTCATGACATTGGAATGTGGATCAGTTCTACGCAGCTCCTCATGATATTCTCTAGCGTGGGCAAAATAATATCATAGAACCTTTGTAATTCGGCCGGTAATATAGAATCCGGACCCGCAGACTTGTATGGTTTGAAGCTATGCAGCGCCCAAAGCAGTTTGTCTCTTGTAATCAGACCATGTATTTTGTTCACGGTTACAGTAGTCCTGTTTTGGTTACTTTTTGCCGCGAATAAGGAGCTACCTGGAAAGTGGGTATCCAGTAGCAAGTTGAGTGATGTATCACTTGTGGATGTCCAGAAGCCATCGGTTTTTTTAAACAACTAGGCATCACAGGGTTTGTAGAGAGAATTTTTATTAGCCGCGAAGCCCTAGAGGTTACTGTGATTTTGTCACGTCCAAGAATGAAGCTTTGCTTTCCTCAGTTCTCTTTTACATATTTTGATTGATTCTTTGTAAGAGTCCCAGTCAGTCAATTTTCTTGTGCTATTTGTAAGGTTGAAAGTTCTCTGCAGGTGTTTCTGTGCAGTCCTAGGTTGAATCAGAGGGTAGGAGGAAGCCATGGCCTGATTGAGAGACAGGATGAATTCCCTGACTTTCATGTCAAGCTCATTGGTTTTTCGCACTGGACTTGAGAGCTCAGAGGACAGTGTTTTTGACAGTATTTCTCTGTATTTTAGCCAATCAGTTTTCTGATAGTTTGGGAAAGCTGTTTTACTGGGGGGAGCATCACCCAGATCGAATTGGATGTATCTGTGATCTGAATGTTCAGTCGATACCATCCAGTTCGTCAGCATTTGAGTGATTTTGTCTGAGACAAGAGTGATATCTAGAACTTCCTGTAAGTTTCTTGTTATAAAAGTGGGCTCATTTCCAAAATTGCAAACAGTGAGGTTAGTACTTAAAATGTAATCAAAAAGTGACATACTTCTATCGTTGAAGTCGGTACTGCCCCATACCGTGGCAGAGATACACCGATTGCTAGCCGAAAGCCCTGGTAGTTAGCGCTGTAGCATTAATATTAACATTGTAATTCAGTTGTATATTAATAAAATTATAATAATAATAATACACCGATCCATGGTTCCTGGATTACGGTGAAATCTTCTGCGTTTTTGGAAAGAATTGCTGCAGAATGAGTGCGGTCTTAGCCTTTTTTGAGTGGTGGAGATTAATCTAGAAAAACCGTATCATTGCTATAATTTCCCAGAATGATATCCACCACGGTTTTATTGTAGTCCTCCGATTCCGAAAATGTGCTCAAGTGTTTATCTTCTTCCTCTGATCATGTAGGGTATCTTTTTATTTCGTTGTTGGTTTCCATCTCTGACAGAGTGTCAGAAGAGGAGACCGACGCACGTCTTGATAGTCGCTTCGGATGAGTTAGAATCGTTGCTATCCATAATAGGAAAGGACGCTCCCAGATCCAAGGCTGACTTTGAATTTTCGTTTAAAAGAGGAGGAGGTTGCTTATCAGCATCCATCACATCCTTTTTGTAGACCCTAAAGTGTATTGCCTCGAATCCGAACCATATTATGCCTTGGTTTGCGCTAGAGGATTAAGGGATTCTTTATGATCACAATCAACGCGTATATATAGGGTCCCTTTAGCTCTTCCAGTTTCACGACTTTCCAGTCATGAGTCAGAAGGGTCGGGTTACTGAGCCTGATGATCTCCATTATACTTTCTGGAGAGGATTATTCGGCTGGAATCCAAGTTCAGGTTCTAGGTCTGCTAGGGATATTCGCCCTAGGCACGACTTCAAGCCTTGCACCTGGCCAAACTTCTTCTAAACTACTTATGGCTTTTTCAAAAAGATTAAGAGATCTCTGGTCGGCACATGCGATGAGCTTGACATGGCCTTGGTGCCAGCCATCGTCGCTTGTGATGGGAGGTGGTCCGGGGTTTCCCCGCATAAGGGCCAAGAAGTTTCCCGAAAGCTTGAACTTGACCAATTGCCACCGCTCAGGTGTGATCGATCCATCGGTATCGCTTTTATCGATTACCGCGATCATAATAGCGTCTTTTAGGACTTCAATAAAGGACCTCAGAGATGTGGTGTTGGATGGCCCAGGGGTGTTTACAGTTCTAGACCTTTTGGGAGCTGGTACGGTTTCCCCCACCGATATCTGGCGCTTAGAACAGTTCTTTAGCGTTTTGAGAGTAGAGGGAACATTGGACAATCCCTCATTTAGGATTATGTTGGCCCACTTGATTTTGCTCGATATTTCCGCACTTCTTTCCACCTCCGAAGGGGGAGGAGTTTTTGTAGCAGAGGCAAATCCGTGGCCTACCACAAATTTTCTGCTGCCAGGGGTTAAAGAAGAGATAGGACCATTACCTGCCAAAGTCTTATCTCTCTTTGAAAATTTTTTTTTAGGCTCGATGCGTATGCCTTATGAAGATGGTGCAACATGGCCTGCCACAGTTTTACCTCCTCCGTGCAATGCAGGAGACTTGTCGGTAGTCGGTGCAGTCACCTTTCTACCGCCCGGTATCGGGTTTTTTTTTTGAAGATTTATCTATATTAGATCCCATGAATAGCGGAGAAACAGTGGTCATATGTACAGAGATCCGCTATATGCAGATAAAGATAGCTAATACGAAGGTCGCCAAGTATCCGGATACTCCGTTTGCGACTGAGCTATTTTTAGAGATGCTGGGTCTTCAGCTAGGTTGATCATCGGCACGAATCGTATGACACCTTGATACAACCAAGGGGAAAAAGGATTGTTTGGGTGGATGGAGTGAAAAGGAGGAAGGGAGCATCCTTTGTTTCAGGATTCTCGTCTGGAGAATCTCTCGAGATTCATTGACCTTACTCAGCCCCTACATACATCAAAATTTATAAGAGTTTGTAATTGAGCATTTTGTATTTCTAATCCAGAATTTTTCACCAGTATTAAATTATACCTAAAAACATAAGAGTGGAGATTTAGTTAAAAAGAACTTCAATATCGCTAACAAAAAAAAATAAATAAATAAAGAAATCTGTGTAGATGTATATTACTTACTTACGCTACATTCGTGGATGGAACTCGGCTTCAACCAATAAACCCCGCTAGTTAGTGCGATATTTGACCAGCTGCTTTAAGGTATACCAACCATTTGTACGTACCACGTAAAGTGAGGTCTTCTTCTACTGCTTTCTCCATCCGGGCAGAATGCAAAGACCTTTTAGATCGGTATGCTTATATCCATTTACTCTACATGCCCTACCCATCTCAGACTGATGCACTCTAATTTGACTAGCACGTAGAGTTCACTGTTATATTTCGTCCTCCAAAGTCCGCTACGTAAACGAAAACAAACAAAGTGATTCAAAAGGCTGTCTGTTCTCATTAAAGATCTCGGTGAGTATGCTTTCTATCTATATGAACCAGCATTTTTCATCGTTTGTTCTGCAAAAAAGAAATCAGAACGAAGGAAGATGTCGAAACAGTAGTTAGATTCTCTTATGAACGGTCAATTGATACGTTTCTTTTTTTATTATTAATAAAGGTTTGCGTTTGTTTCCAGTAAATTAGTCGTACTCAAAATAATTTCTTATCTTAATACGAATAAAAATGTGTAAAACACGTATTAACCACTCTTTAATGCAACTTTGTAAATTATTTGTTTTGGTGTGGTAGAATGTTTTTCTTGTTTTATACACTGAACCATCGATGCCAGCTCCAGAAAGCACAGAATTTACAGCTAAGCTGTCTAGTGCATCTTTTTGTTCTTACCTACGCTGAACTTCTGAATGAACCAGTCAACCTGGACGATGAAAACCAACAATTCCGTCTACCTGAAATGGACGAAATGAAGATAGCATATCTAAGCTTAAGTCCAAGAAAGCCGCTGGAGCAGATGGCCTAACTGCCGAGCTATTTTAAGCGGGAGGCGATGATTTAGTTAGGAACGTGCACCAACTTATATTTCAAATATCATCGGAAGAAAGTATGCTCGATGAATGGAACCTCAGCATTGTTTGCCTGATCCTCAAAGCAAGGGAGACCCTCTGAACTGCATTAACTACAAAGGTTTTAGTCTTCTTAACATCGTTTGCAAGATCTTATCTGTCGTGTTGTGTTGTGGGACAATCTTATTGGTCCCTCTCAGTGTGGCTTCAGGCCAGAAAAGTCCACCATCGATCAAATATTCACATTGCGGCAGGTTTTGTTAAAAATCCAGGAAGTCCAAATCGATACCCACCACTTTTCTTCAAATTTAAGGCCGCCTATGACAACATTTATAGAGACGAGCTATATAGAGCCCTGTCTAGCTGTGGCATCTCTGCAAAACTCGTCCGTTTGTGCAGAATGACAATGGACAATGCACGCTGCTCCATCAAGGTCGCTAAAGAACTCACCGAGACCTTCGATGTCAAAAAAGGATTTAGAAAAGGCGATGCACTGTCATGTGACTTCTTCAACATCGTTCTTGAAGTGCAAATTTCAAACGCTAACACCAGAGGCAGTATCTTTTAAAAGTCCGTCCATCTACTCGCCTATGCCGACGACATCGACATAATCAACAGAACACAGCGGGATGTTACTGGCGCTTTCGTGAGTATTGAGACAGAAGCGGCGAAGATAGGTTTGGCGGTCAATAAGGGTAAGACAAAGTATATGCTGTCATCAAGACAGGACACCCAACACCGACGTTTCGGACAGAATGTCACTATAGACAGATAAAGCTTTGAGGTGGTTAACGACTTTGTCTACCTAGGCTCCACTTATCCCAGTCCTTCTCTATGGTGCAGAGGCATGGACTCTATTAAAAGCGGATGAGGTTACTTTTGTTGAATGGAGGAGGAGATACAATAACGAGCTGTACGGGCTGTACAGCGACATCGATCTAGCTAGAAGAGTGAAGTCTTGGTCATATAGAGCAAACGGAAGCGAATGCTCCGGTATGAAAGATCTTCGAATCCACTCCCAAGGGACGGTGCAGTATAGGAAGACCGCGACTCAGGTGGCGCATGCAAGTGGAAGGGGACCTTAACCAACTAAGCGTATGAAACTGGAGATTCTTGTTGGTTAAGGCTCAGTTCCACCCCGGGCTGTAACGCCACCTTAAGTAAGTAAGTAAGTAAGAAGTAAGAAAAAAGGAAATTTATATACAATGAACTGCTTCAAACCAGGAAAGCCTTTAACACGCCAAGCAAAAGTGCTTACGCTGAAAATTTACCACAAAAATTTGGATTATGAAAACAACCATGCAAATTAAGCTCCTACGAGAGCAGCTGTAAGGAAAACCACTGAATTTATTGGAGTTTCGCATAGGACCATATACAAAATATTAAAAGAATAGGAATAAACTGGAATAATACAATCAGCCAACAAAAACATTTTTCATCGGCACTGGATTACTGGATCAGATGACTTCGACTTTGAATCCATCAAAAGGATGATCTACTCCTTCCACCAATTTGACAAGAAATACGTAACATTGAGCGCTCTTGGGGAACAAATTTGTCAAGGACTGGAAATTAGGATAAGTAAGACATACATTTGGAGGTATCTGAAAGCCAAAGGATTAATTTTTCGTAAAAGTGATGACAATAGGAAAATCTTTGTGAAAGGACAGAAGTGAAAATTTAAAGGTTAAATATATCCGTTGAGAAAGTGGATATCACATAATCTATGTAGATGAATCATATATACGTAGCTCCTACACAAGACGAATGCCTTGGACTGATGGAAGTACCGAAGGACTAAAAGAGCCTTTTGGAAAATGATCTCGACTTAAGTATAATTGCACACGCTGCTGGTTCAAATGGATTTATCAAAAATGGTCTTCTAATCTTTAAAGCTGGATCGAATGGACAACGCCCCCTATCACAATAAATTAAAACCCAAGCCTCAAATTCATCAGCAACGAAATTGGAGTTAGTTAATTGGCTAGAAGAAAATATTGCTGCACGTATCTCTTCAATGCTGAAGATTTAGTTCGACAAAACAAGACTTCCCCGGAGCATCAAATAGACGACTTGATTAGATCGGCAGGCCATAAGGTTCTCAGGCTACCACTATACTATCTGGACTTGAACTTAATTGAGAATATATGTTATGTGGTATTGTAAAAACAAGCAGAATGACATCAAAAAAATAGCAGAAGAAGGGTTTGCAAAAATTACTGCCGAGGTATAGAAAAAAAAAACATGCGATAAGTTCATAAGGACAGAAGACAGTTATTTGAGCTATGAACTGAGAAAATTGTTATGAGATCTGGCGAAGATTCATCAACTGAAATTGAAAGTAATAGCGAGGATGTTAATACTACTGATGACGATTAAGTGTATTGATCCTGAAAAAATAAGTGTTGGATCACACAACACACCATAAAAAAATAAACATAATTTATCTAACTTTTATATTCATATTTTAAGTTAAATTTATATTAGCAAAACATTATTTCTTCTTTTCAACACAATAATTGTTAAGGGAGTACTTTCCATAAAATCGTTACTGCCAACTCCACTGAAAAAAATACAATGGACACGCCTTCCACGCCCATGCATTCGCTCTACACTCCGGTTTCGCATCTGTCAATACACGGTGATTTGAAACATTTGTTATACTGGAGCACATTTTCTTTACATTTAAACTGTATATTGATTTTGATGAAAACGTTCTTGAAAAATCCATAAAGCCACAAAGCTTTTCACATCCAGCTCATCCCAATCCTAAGATTCGCATCACAAAACTAAATCAATAATTAATTTTATATATGGTTCTAAAGATTGAATTCTTTCAGCAGACGGAGTAAATGGAGGCTGTTTACATTTTTCACATGTAATTTTGATGTTGAATCCAAGATCTTCCTTTTCTCACGTTTGAAAAGTAATTTTTCCATCACACCTTACAATATATACTTTACACACTTCACTTAAGTTGAAATAGTCAAAAAAGCAAGCAAAAAATCCACGATTCCGTAATGTTTTTCAAAATCCTCTGCCACGTCTTTCTTCCGTTTATGTGGAGGTACTATATTTCTAGATCTATCCAATTTTGAACACTAGTTCTTTCGATAATCTCTGCTTACTTTTTTTTAAGAATTTTGTTAATAATAAATGCAAAATTATAAATAGTAGAAATTGGAAAAAAAAAAAAATAAAAAATTCACTGCACGTGTACAACTGCTCGATAGAACAGGCAGTTTTAAACCGAACTTTCTTTTTATAAGTACAAGCATTTACGTACGTAGAATTTTCGAGGAAGGGAAAATTTGGGAATAAGGAACTAACGCTAACTGGTAACTGTCCGAAACAGGTAGCATCGTGAAACCAGACCGGAGAAGCGGAGTCTCACAAGTCCATATCTCCGTCAGTTTTACTCCAATCGAATTCAAATTTTGACACAATGACAAAAACGCAAAAAAAAAAAACATTAAATAACCTACTCGCCCCCAAACATAACCCATATCTTTGGTACAAAATTTTTACGAAAAGTTTGTAATTAAACATTGTGTAGTTTAAATGCATAAGTGTTCATGGTGCCTAATCACATTTTGCTGATGAAGGTTCTCGGTAGGTTGACAAAAAAGGAATGTCGGTTTTTGCAAGCAGATTGCGTTATGTAGTTGTATATGTATTTACTGCTTATATTACATTCGGGAGTGCATTTCGGCCTCAACCAATAAACCTCAAGAGTTTGTGTTGTTTTTTGACTAAAAGTGAGGTCTTCCTCTACTGCTTTGTCAATCCGGGCAGAAAACGAATACTCTATAGGTCGGTATGCTTCTATCCATTCACTCTAAATGCCCTACCTATCTCAGACTGATGCACCTTTATCTGACTAGATCATAGAGTTCACTTTTACATTTTTTACTCCAAGTCCGCTACGTAAACGAGATCAAAGGGAGTGATTCAAAAGCTATCAAAGCGACGTTATCTTCTTTGTGCGATTAGATTGAAAATTGTGTAATTAGTGTTGGCTTGCGAATTTCTTACGATTTTCTTAGGAATTATTGTAAATACCTGACACACAGCGCTTTATGTTGCATAAACCCATTCTTCTTATCAAAGATCTCGGTGAAATTTTTTTGGTTTCTATATGAAACAGCATTTTTCATCATATGTTCTGAAAAAAATAAATCAAAATGAAGCAAGGTGTCGAAATTAATTAGATTCTGTTATGAATGTTCATATAATCCGTTTATTTTTCTATTAGAGGTTTACATTTGTTTCCAGTAAAATAATCGTACTCAAAATAGTTTTTTCCCTTAATACGAATAAAATGTGTAAAATACGTATGAAGCACTTTTTAAAGCAACTTTGTGAATTCTTTATTTTGGTGTGGTAGACATTGTTTACCAAATCCAAAATTTTTAGTGATGATATTAATTGAAACGTGTTTATGAATTTCCTTGATATACGCCTTCCAGTTACTGATTGACCTTATAATAAGTGCCTCTATTCAAATAATAATATAAATAAACTGGTTAAACGGACGAATAATTGGCAAAAAAGTATTATAATTTCAGTTTCTGCTAACAGATTGCATTATGTCAGTTGTTTTTCGCTTTGCAATATTAAATTGTACCTAGAAAACATCGGGGGGAGATTTCGGTAAAAAGAACTTTATTATTGCTAATAAAAAAATCTACGTAGTTGTATATTAGTTACTTAAGCTACATTTGGGGGGGGATCTCGGCCTCAACCAATAAACCTCGCTAATTAGTGTGATCTTTGATCAGATGCCTTAAGATGGTTGTGTATAGCATCCTTTTGTACATGCCACCTAAAGTGATGTTTCCCTCTACTGCTTCGTCTATTCTGGGAGAAAGCAAAGACCCCTTATATCGGCATGTTTATATCCATTCACTCTACATGGCCTACCCATTCTCAGACTGATGCACCCTTATCTGATCAGGTGGTAGAGTTCGCTGTTACATTTTCTTTCCCAAATTCCGCTACGTAAACGGCTAAACGAAGGGATTCAAAAAGCTGTCAAAGCGATCATGAAAATCGTTTTCTGCCATCTGCTACTAATTCGAAAATTATGCCATTAGTGTTAACTTGCGAATTTCTTACGATTTCCTAAGATATGATGGTTAATGTGTTACACACAACGCTTTATGTTGTACAAACCTTCTTTTTTCATCAAAGATCTCGGTGATACTGCTTCCTATCTTTATGAAATAACATTTTCCATCTTTTGTACTGAAAAAAAGAATTCAGAAAGAAACAAGATGTCGCATCTATTATAGTTAGATTCTATTATGAATGGTCATATAATCCGCGTCTTTTTTGTATTGGAGGCTTGTATTTGTTTCCAGTAAAATAAAAGTACTCAAAATACTTTCTTGTCTTAATACGAATAAAAATTTAAAAGGCACGCATAAACCACTCCTTAACGCGACTTTGTGAAGTCTTTATTTGGGTGTGGGCGATATTATTTACCAAATCAATAATTTTTAGTGATGTTATTAATTAGTCAGTGTTTATGAATTTCTTTGATTTCAATATTCCAATTACTGATTGGCTTTATAACAACTGTCTTTATTCAAAAATTAAAATAAATAAAATGATTATATTATTGCATTATTAGTGTACACGCATATTTATTTCACATTCACAGGTTTCAAAACAGATGAACAATTATTTGGTATTATAGAGCTGCGGGTTTAACAGAAAATAATTGTCTCTCAACTGTAAAAACAGTAACAAGTAGCTCGGATTGTATATTGAAACTAAAATTAAGCGAATTCCACCAAGCTGTGTAGATATGCGAGAGAAATATAAACCATTGAATGTAACTATAATAAGATTAGTAACAGAAGAAAATATAACAGTAGATGTACCTATATATAAGCCATATATTTGGTGCAAAATTTATAAGAAGAGTTTGTAATTGAGCATTTTGTAGTTCTAATCCACAAATTTTCAGCAATATTAAATTGTACCTAGAAAACATCAGGGTGGAGATTTAGTTATTATTATTATTATTATTTATTTATTAACAATTAGTTCAAACTAAATGCTAACTAAAACTAATAAGCACTAGCTGCAAGTGTTATCGGCTTTAATTTAATTCTTTGTTTTTAAATATTCAAATTACTTATATTAACTACATTACAAATACGGTCAATGTTTTCCAGTGAACGGTTTAGTAATGATTCGTGTGGTGTAACGTTTTTTTTTAAAAAAGATGTTTAAAAAGTTTGCTGGATGGGCAGTCTACTAGCACAAGTAGGTGCTTCATGTCGATCGTCAGAGAACATGTGGGGCAGATTGGTGGTGTTTCCTTTTTTAAGAGATGATCATTTGTTGTGGAGTTATGCCCTAGTCGTATTCGGATAAATGTCGTTATTGATGGTCTTGATATGCCTTAATTTTGACGTTTGTTTCCTTTAATAAGTCTTTCTTGCTGTTATGTTGGAAAAGGAAGACTGGGCTATTGTGAACATATTTGGCGGCAGTATCAGCGTGCTTTTTTCCCAAAATCCCAACATGGCTTGGTATCCACATAAGCCTGAATCTGGTGTGGAATCTTATTAGATAGTTTTGTTCGAAAAGTAGGCCAGTGTTTCAAAAATGCAAGCAGCTTCGGCGGTGAATATAGAAACAGATTGGGTTGAAATGCCTATTTTGAAGAGATTGCCATTTTGGCAAAAGAAGTACCAGATTTAGTTTTGGAGCAATTTGTCTATTCTTTGATTCTGCAGAAATCACTAGGAACAGTTTCTGGAAAGTGGTGTTTGAAGTTTTTGTTTGGTCATTTGAAGCCAACGACATGTTCAGAGAATTTTCTTTTAACGACCATGGAGGAAATTTGGCTCTGTACTGATGTAGACTTCTTGTAGGAATTTGTAATTCTTTTATCGAACATATCGAGCGAGAGATGGCTGATTCGATTCGTTTTGATCTGCTGTTATTAATTACAGAGTAAACTTCGCTATCAATGATATCATAGAGATTGAGCAGGCAAGATTCAAAAAAAGTTTGGCTTCTGAATGTGCGTTCTTTTATTCTTGGAAGACCTGTTTCTGCCAGCATGTTTTTGATGGGGATAGTTGGAAAGGCGTTCAGACTGCATCGGACTGCTTGATGGTATGGAGTTTTGATAATGTTAAGTGTACTCTTAGATGCGCTACCGAAAATAAATACGGCATAATCTATTTTACTTAAGACTAAGGATTTTTTTATTTGACATAGAGTGGTAACATGTGTATTAAGTTTTTTTTTTGAGCTAAATATTTAACAATACTGGTTTTTGCAGCTAGGCTTTTTCTTAAGATTTTTAATTTACCATTCCACCAGGGGACACAGTGAGTTTTATGCGAACAAGTGTTGCTTTGAGGGATCGCAATATAAGCTGCCGTCCTAATCGCTCTTACAAACAGAGCAGCCTCTTTGTTGATGTTAGGTGAAGAAGGGTGTGCCGGAAAATAGTCTAAGATGAGCTTGTTAAAACAAGGCCAGTTAGCTTGATCGGTTCAAATTTTTAATTTACTGAAATTTTTGGATTTATTGTGCCCAAATTAGTCGAGGTGATAATAGTGAAATGATCACTATTCCAGGGGTCGTCCAGAACAAGCCAAGATATTTTTGGAAATAACTCTGTGGAACACAGATTTATGTCGAAATTAGTTAATGTGCCGTGAGTGGAAAGATGTGTCGGAGACCCATCATTAAGTACCATGAGGTTAGATTCAAAAATTAAGGCTTTCCACACTGCGCCTCTCGAGTTGGTAATGTTGGATCCCCATAAAACACTCCAAGCGTTAATGTCACCGGCTACTACCACTGGGGTTAGGGTTTAGGATATTTATTATATCAGGTTTGGTGAATTGTTGATCGGGAAGAATATATAGCGCAACAATGGTGAATTTGGGATCTAGAAGAATTTCAAAAGCGAGGATCTAAAGGTTAGAATGGGATTTAGTTAAAAGGAACTTCATAACCGCAAACAAAAATAAAAATCTACGTAGTTGTATATTACTTACTTACGCCACATTTGTGAATGGAACTCGGCCTCCACCAATATACCTCGCTAGTTAGTGTGGTCTTTGGCTAGTAGCCTAGTCAAAGTGCGCGCCACGTAAAGTGAAGTCTTCCTCCACTGCGTTATTTATCGGAGCAGAAAGCGAAGACTTTAGGTCGGTATGCTTGTATCCATTCACTCTACATTCCCTTGCCATCTCAGACTGATGCACCCTTATCTGGCTAGTTCGTAGAGTTCACTGTTATATTTCCTTCTCCAAAGTTAGCTACGTAAACAAGACCAAACAAAGTGATTCAAAAAGCTGTCAAAGCGACCAAGAAAATCGTCATCTTTTGTGTGAGACTAGATAGAAAATTATGCCTCTTGTGTTTGCTTGTGAATTTCATACGATTTTCTTAGGCATGATTGTAAATGTCTTACACAAAGTGCTTTATCTTGCATAAAATTCTGTCCTCATCAAAGACATCGGTGAGATTGTTTCCTATCTTTATGAACCAGCATTTTTCATCGTTAGTTATGCAAAAACGAAATCGGTACGAAGCAAGATGTCGAAGCTGTTATAGTTAGATTCTATTATGAACAGTCAATTCATCCGTTTTGTTTTTTTTGCATTTGTTTGCAGTATATTAGTCGTAATCAAAATAGTTTCTTATCTTAATACGAATAAAAATTTGAAAAGCACGTATTAACAACTCTTTATTATCACTTTTTAATTCTTTGTTTTGGTGTGGTCGATTTTTTTTATGTATACTTACACTGAACCATCGATGCCAGCTCCATAAAGCAAAGGGTTTACAGCTACGATGTCTAATGCATCTTTTTGCTCTTGCCTACGCTACTAAGGTATCCTTTGCTAGACAGATTTTTTTCTTTTTATAACCTTTTCCATTGCAGTTCGCTTTTGAACGTGTCCTACACATTCAAAACACGTTACAAATTCATCGCCATAGGGTTTAGAATTTTGAACACCGAGGTAGGTTTTTGAGTCACCGTCACCGATATTGTTACGATACTTCAATCCATGATTTACTGAAAGTTGAAACTTGTTTTAAATGCATCAACTTCCATGTTTCCAGCGGGTCCAGTATGATGATTACGAAACGGCTTAATTTTCTCCACTTCCTTCCATATTTAACCCATTTGTAACATAAGCGCATATGCCACTACTTTTAGTTACAAAATTCAATACTTTCTTAAATAAATGTATATGTAATAAAGAAGGATTCAATTCTAACACACACTTTTTTATGAAAAGGGTTAGGTAAAACATATATCTGATTATTTTTTGCGAATGTAAATGCGCAAAAATGGAATTTTTAATCTAGTTTTAGAAAACCTTTGCAAGAAGTAGAAGTAAGAAAAGTTGCTGGGTGTGTATGAATAGGGTAGGCGCTGATTGATATCAACTTGGCAGTGCCTAGTTGCTGTAACTTTTCATACAAATCCACTGTGATTATTTTACCTCCCCGGGGTAACCACCGGGTTTCATTGCTATGACACCTGTCAAACATATTTAGTATACATCAAGTCATTGAGCAAATAACATCATATTTTTGCATCGGGTTAAAAATGTTGAATTTTGTACCAGAAAATGATGAATTGCGGAAAGCAATTCTTTTTTTTCATTTGAAGAAAAGTGCTCATACTATTTCAGAAGCAACATTTCACCTGCACATAAAGCATGGTGGCTCATGATACAACCAAAGCACTTGGCTGGAAGCTACCACCCCAACCGCCGTATTCACCAGACCTGGCTCCTTCCGACTACCATTTGTTTTCATCGATGGGACATGCGTTAGCTGAGCAGCACTTCGAATCCTAGGAGAAAGTCGAAAATTGGGTGACTTTTTGGGTTGCTTCAAAAGACGAACAGTTTGATTGTCGTGTGTAGCTAACAATGGCCAATACTTTGAATAAAATGTTTTTTTAATTTCCCATTAAAAATGAGTGTTTTATTTTCAAAAAAAAAAAAACGCTCACTTCATACCGGTAAACCTGGTATAATGCTCTGTCGGAAAGATTGACTGAACGAATCTCAGAAGTGTTAGATGAGCCCCTTAGAAAGAGGACGTACGGCGGATAAATTCACTAGACTGAATCAATAGGGACGGCAACAGCCAATATGGCAGATAACTTACTTAAGCCACTTCGAAATATTTGGAGGTTAGGTCTGAGGATTTTTTAGGACTAGTCAGGGTCCTGAAACAGAGATGATGGCGGGTGAAACATATTTGGGCCAACGGTAGCTCTCACACCTGAGAATCCGGCTTCTTTCGTCCAAGGGTCCAACAAAGGGCTTGGCTTCCAGGTTGGGGGTAGTACGCCGAGGTAAGTTGTAAGTAGTAAGTAGTAGGCCTCGTATACGGAAGATTTTACTGTTGACGAACCATGCAAACGAAACAAATACAACGAGTTTCATATTTGTACGTGGAATGTTAGGTCCCTTAACAGACCGCGTGCAGCCGAACAGTTAGCGGAGGCCCTGAACTGCTTTTAAACACAATTAACCGCCATCCAAGAAATGCGATGGGATGGACCGGGCAAAAGGAGGATGCAAAACTGCGGTATTTATTATGACGACTGCAATCGGCAACAAAAACAGCGCTTGTTTGGATGTGGACTCGTGATTGGAGGCAGACTTAGGCAGGAAGTCTTAAGTTTCAATTATGTGAACGAGCGCCTCACGACAATTCGTATAAAGGCTAAATTCGGCAACAGTGGCCTAATATGCACGCATGCCCCCACGGAGAAGAAAGAGGACGACACCAAAGAGAGGTTCTACGAGCTCAAAGACAAGACATAGACAAAAGATAATGAACCATTCAACCTGGACGATGAACACCAACAATTCCGTCTATTCGACCTGGACGAAGTGAAGGAAAATCCAGGTAATCCAAATCTTTTCATAGGTTTTAAGGCCGCCTATAACATAATTTATAGAGACGATCTATACAGAGCCATGTCTTGTTTTGGCATTCCTGCTAAACTCGTCCGATTGTGCAGAATGACAATGGAAAATGCACGCTCTTCCAGCAAGGTCAATAAAGAACTCACCGAGACCTTCGATGTCAAAAAGGGGTTTAGACAAGGCGATGCGCTGACATGTGACTTCTCCAACATCTTTCTTGAAAGAATAGTGCAAATTTCAAACGCTAACACCAGAGTCCGTTCATCTACTCGCCTATGCCGACGACATCGACATATTCGGCAGAACACAGCGGGATTTCACTGGCGCTTGAAGATGAGTTTGGCGGTCAATATGGGCGAGACAAAGCATATGCTGTCATCAAGAAGGAACACCCAACACCAACGTCTCGGACAGAATGTCACTATAGACAGATATATATAACTTTGAGGTGGTTAAAGACTTTGTCTACCTAGGCTCCCCTATAAACTCAGGCAATGACACTAGCGCTGAGGTTAAACGAAGAATAATTCTTGCCAATTGCTGCTTCTTTGGGCTAAACAGCCCAATTATTGACAATTATCTTATGTTCATCATCAACCAGGTACATGCCGCACAGAATGTAATTCCTCCAGCATTCAATAACACCTCGTTTTAGTCTTTGAATGCTCTTCAAGATCAACTTACAAACCCAAGGATCCCCAGAACTACATGACAGATTAATTGTAGACAGCATCCATCACCATTTTATTAGTTATCTAGGCCTGATAATATCAATTTTCATTGAAATCACGGTCATTTGCAAATTTCGCAGCCGAATGACGTTGGGACCAACGTTGGGACCAACGTTGGGTCCAATGAACACCTTACCCAACACAATAAACAAACAACAGTCAGCGTAAACAACAGTCACGCGCTCACCCAGCTCAACTATAATATCTTTTACCAAACGTCAGCATAGCTAGGGACAACGATCGCTACCTTCCTGACTCACCGTAGCGTTATGTTTTATTGTTTAAGTATAAAAAGGGCATTCAGCCCAACAATAAATATCATTCTTTCATTGATTGATCAAACGCAATCGTGATTAAGTCATAGCGACCATTATTACCAGTGGACAAGTTCAAGTGGTTGGCTCATTATTCTTCACGGATAACAAGTTTATGTGTTTGATATGACATCCAATATTATTCAACAGATACAAAGCGTACATGAAGCATGTCATAATCTCGACTCCAGCTGGTGGATGGCGGCCGGATAAATATAATTTTAAGTTGTAAGAAAAAAGAAAAACGCCTGGTTGTTTATAAACAAAGTTTGTTTGTTTTTTAAATGTGTTTCAAGTGTTTTTTTTTTTTAATTTATAGTGCCAGGCAGTTTATTTTCGTTAAAATAATTAAACATAAGGTAACATTTTTTACAGCACATGAATGCTCCAATTATAAAAATTTTTTTAGCTGAAAATAAGCAAAATAAAATAAGCATTCGTAATAAAAAATATATATTATATACATTATATAGTATATATACAGGGTTATTCATCGTGAGGTTTGATTTATAATGTAAATTAAAACACATCAATTTGAAAACGAACTTAAAATTTTTACTATCGGTTAAAGGAACAATTCATAGCGTTTACATTTTAAAAATGATATCATGCAAATATTGACCACTTGGGTATGAGGTGGCCCATTCAGAAGGTTCAATTTTAGGCGACTCGTTCGAGCATAGCGACTGGTATCTCGCGGATAACACGAGTAATGTTAGCTTCTAAAAAAACGTGAAACTAAGTGCTCACCAAAATGATTTCTCAACAAGTGCATTGTTTCATGCGCTGTAGGGCTCGTAGCACCGTCTTGTTGAAACCAGAGCCCACCGAGACCATGTGCTTGAATTTCAGGAAGCACATAGTCCGTTAACAGTTACCATTGATGGTAACATTCTGATTTGCCTCATTTTGAAAAAATATGGACCAATGGAATCACCAGCCCATAAACCACACCACGCGGTTGTTTTTAATGGGTGTAATGGTAGCTTTTGGTACTCTTTGGGTTGCTCATACGGCAATTTTGTGTATTAACGTATCCATTGAGCCAGAAATGGGCTTTATCACTGAACAAAATTTCACGATAAAACACCGGATTTTCATTGAGTCTTTCCAGAACCCATTCACTAAAAATATGACGAAAATTCAAGTCGCCTGGCTTCAATTCTTGCACAAGTTGAATTTTGTACGCCTTTAGGCCAGGATGCTCAAGTAAAATACGCCAATTTGTCGAATACGATAAGCCCAGCTGCTGAGAATGATGACGAATAGATTCGTCACGGTCTTCGCGTACACTCTCAGCTACAGCTGCTATAATCTCTTTATTATGTGCTGAATGTGATCTAATCGGTCGAGTATCATCCACTAATATAAACTAGGACTCAAATTTTGGAATGGTATTGGCAAAATATATTGGCACGAAATGCATTTCTCACAGAACGCTGTTTTTCGTAATACAGCTGAACAATTTGGAGACGCTGTTGTGGTGTGAATCTTTCCATGATGACTTGCCAAACGATACTGAACAAAAATGACAAAGCAGTTTGATAGGAATCACGCGTGATCTGCCTATTGAGAATCAAACCTCACGATGAATAACACTATATATATGGTATATATTAATATACAGGGTGACTTGTAATTCAACCTATTCCTTTAAAGGGGTTATCCTATAGCTTATTTACAATGTTTTTACCTATGACAACCTCGACGCGAATTACAATCTTTAATGTACGGAAAAGGCTTCGTACTTGCATACGGAACGAGGGAAAGCAATTTGCACAAGATTTGTAATTGTTATTATTAATATTTTATTTTCATTATTTATTTAAAGATCAAAGTTGTGATTGTTATTATTAAAAATTTTTTATGATTATTTATTTAGGATTGGCACAAACAAATCGATTTCGGGTCAGGTACACTTCCAGCACACAAGCTATCTGCTCTATTATTATTATTATTATTATTTTCAATAATTTAATAAAAGATGTAAACATTTGTACCTCTTTGGTAAAGTTATGAATTGGGAAAATTATTTCTGTAATTTTTACAAGAAAATAAAAAAAAAATGTAAAAAAAAATGTGCTGTTTTGAGATTTATTAATCTTTTATTTCTAAAGCCTTAATAATTTTTTAGCATGATTTTTTTTTTTTTTAAGTAAGCTTTTGTTCACTGGCTATAAGGAAAAAAATTACCATCCTAATACATGTACTTTTTTTACAATTGACACCTTAAGGTCGGAAGACGGTGTTTTTTCGAAAAAAACTGTAAGACTCGAATAACTAGAAAATTACTGAACGTCGATCCCTGGTTGTCATAGCTAAAAACACTCTAAATAAGCTATAGATTAACTACTTTCAACGAATTTGTCGAATTACAAGTCACCCTGTATATAAATAGATTTCCTATAGCGAGTTGCCACGTCCGTCTTTTTGGGAAAATACCAATAAGGTCCCAAGTGTGTACATCATGGCAACTTGGCGTCCACGACTATTATCTTTATCTTATGATCACACACCTAAATTTTTATTTTTTAACCTTCATTCGGATTTGGTGTAAATTTGACACTGTTTTTAAATTCTATTGATCATTACTCTGGCAATTTTTTAAAAATATATTTGAGTATTCGGCTTGTTACGTAAATCGTATACAAATTTCATGTTTCTTTGAATTGTATTACTTTACCATTTACCGTTACTTCCCTATCAAAAATTTCCTTAATTAGAATTTTATTGTCATACTGACACTGTGTTATTTATTCATGTTTATTCTTGTTTATCATTGCCTTATACCATAATTTATTTGCTTGTAATTAGTTGCAGAATTGTCGTTGAGTAAAGAGGTTGTTTTTGTGCATTAGTGATATCAATAAAAAGTAAAAACATGAAAAATTCCTGGTTTGATCAGTTTGGTACTGATGATAGTGATAGTGATCAGTAAATTCAAATGAATTTCAAATTACACAGGAATGTTTTTTTCCTATCGAAAGACAAAAATGTTGAATATATGAAAAACCCGCTACCATCAAGATCAAATTCAACTAGTTCGTGCTCGTTCTCAACACGAACAGGTAAATTATCTCTATTTTTTTCTGAAGTGACTTATATTTACATGCTTCTTCTTCATTGGTGTATACATATATCATAGGACAAACTACTTTATCCATGTCACAAATCACTGACTCCATGTTCGCTTTTTTGTTATTCCTCGAACCATTTGAAAATGTTGTCATTCGTTTGATTTTCGACAAATGGGTGCAGCAACTGCAACAATTGTATATTTTGGGCGATTTTATAACACTTGACGAAATGCTGCTACCTTTTCGCGGAAGGTGCCATTTCTTGCAATTTATTTCATCAAAGCCGGTGAAATATGGAATGAAGATAGGGATTGCAGCCGATGCAGAGAATTTCTTTGCATACAACCTACAAGTATATGTAGGCCGCCAACGCAATTGAACCCCAGAAACCAATCAAGGTCAACGAGTTGTTCTTGATATGATGCAAGGTATTTTTTCGAAAATATTGTTCTTGACATGAAAAAACGACCCATTTATCACACGGAATTCGTGTTCGATCAAGAGCTTGGTGCCAGCATGCTTTCATATGTGCAAAAAAAAACGTTTCGTCACATTACTCTTCACCTTCCATACCAAAGTTCATATCAATACAACTGAAGACGATCAAAAACCTGATATAAAATTTTATAACAAAACGAAAGGAGGAGTGGATACTTTGGATAAGCTTGTTGGCAATTACCGTTGCAAAAGAAAGGTCAATCTTTGGCAAATGACTATGTTTTATAACATGATGGACATTTCCGCCTATAATGCGTTCGTTATTTCCATCAGCCTCAACACCGAATGGGAAAAACCAAAGAAAACTTTTCGCCGTCGTTTGTTTCTGATTGAAATCGGTCAAAAGTTATACCTTCCGTACATTGATTAACGAAAAAATAGTCCACACCACACTCTTGCCGTTTTTAGTTCTATTCTATTCTATTGAATCATGTACCAGCTATAAAAAAAGCTCGTTGATATATGTGCGCGTATTCAATTACCGCCAATGTTCATATTACCAGCTATAAAAAAAGCTCGTTGCTATATGTGTGCATATTCAATTACCGCCAATGTTCATAGTACACGCTGTGACATATGTTTAAAGTATGTCTATCCAAAACATAGATTCAATGTCTGTGGAAGATGCGCAAATAAAATATATATATATGAAATATATAAATTTTACTTTTTATTTTTTACTTTAGCTTTAATTCTTTGTTTCTAATATTTTTTTAAATTGTGTGTTAAATATAAAATAAATGAAATAAATTCTTTTCTAACTTAAAAAAATTGACTTATAATATTGTAATATCCAGAGATTTTTTCAATGTAAAAACTTTTTTTCCTTGATTTCTCGTTAAAACAATGCATTTTATATGCAGTGTCAATTTGACACTTTGACAAATTCGTTTTGAAAAATGAAATTTCCATAAAAGAAAAAAAAATTACGGTCATAAAATTAAGACTACAAAAACCCTTTCTATTTAAGAACAGATGTTGTTCTTTACTTGGAGTGATTATCGGCACGTGGGTACCATCAGCGCATCCAATTATGTATTCCTCGGAAACCACCATATTCGAAAAGGGATAGTTTTGCTTCTCTTTCTCCTGTTTCGATGTAATCCAAGAAATTGGCCCTTAAAACGTTGTAGACTTCCCTAAAAATGTAAAAAATGTGAGTTGTACCAATTCCAAGTTAAAATCATTTTCCACACAGTGTTGATATCCACCCTCAGCAAATATTCTTAAAGCAGTCTCCAAATTTATTGAAGGAAATCTCGACGATATTCGCTTCAAACTAAGTTTGCTTCCCACCTACTAAAGAATAACATCAAATGGTTCCTTTTT